>JAFMSR010000011.1:7716461-8238634 GCA_022818135.1 Saxidomus purpurata | reverse complement strand
TATTCAAAGGTATTTCTGGCTAACCTCACCTGTGGAGTGCATCGCAGTGTGTAAGCATCTTGTACTCGGTCACAGAATCTATGACTCTCTGAAATGGCAGTTAGTACAGCATTCTATCAGGCTTCTATTCTGGATCTTTTCTACTAACATAACTCATGAAATATGTGAAAATATGTCAGCACACCAACACCACACGAAGCAGAGATATATACATGACATTGTATTTGCACATCATTTGTGATTAACGGCCAAGTGGCAATGAGATACCGTTGAATTGGGCTTCAGTCACTGAATATCAGCATGACACTTGGCCAACGTGTAACAAGTTAAAGGTTTGAATAAGGATTATAGTCGAATCTAAAATGGGAAGATAAATGCATGAGCATTTATGTACATGTATAACTACGAACTAGCAATTCTATAGTAACTAACGCAATGTATCATCAAAAGGCAAGCGCTGAAGACTACGGTGTAATATCAAGTTAGTGCACTCTTTCGTAAATTCCGGGCGAATATTATAGATCTGACAAACATGTTTGAATGTATAGCTTATACAAATATTCCTTACAAATACAACTGGCTGCAAATACATACCTGCTATCTCGGACGGATGTGTGTCCGAATGAAGCAAAGATCTCAGTCTCCTTGCAACTTTGATTTGACCTTGATGTGGCCGGACACGGTGGATATCTAACGAATTAGTATAACAAGTCAAGTGCAGTGTATATTGTACATTGAATGCATTACCCTTATTTTAGATATTCAGATAAAAGAACAAACGAAGAGAATAACACGGAAGAATTTTAAAATCCAATTCAAAAGTTCATAGTGTCAGCAGTTAGCTAATACACGTATTTATACGTTGCACAGATTGCAAGATACTAGTTATTTATTTACAATGGGTAGCATTTTTCTAAACTCAACATTCCTCCTACATTTCTTATTGTTCTGATAGTATCACCTAAATAAACAAAAGACAATTCAACGCAACTTGACAAAAGATAGAAATACGAGAAACTCACTGCTGTCAAAAGCTCTTGTAGTTCCTTTAAGAACTTCTAACGAGAGTGCAGCAACAATGTCTGCTTGTCGACATATAGCACCAGCCCTCTCAACAGCTACAGTCAATGAAAAAGCATAATTTATCGTTACTTTATTCGATTTTATTCCATGAATTGCGCAGTTAAACTTACTCTTTCTCCGGTACACAAAATAATGCAAACATATTGCCTATTGTCAATGTTTGGATTTACTTTTGAATTGAAGATACCACTATAATAGTACTGGTCTTGACCGTATAGTATTGCATACATATCATATCACACAAGTAATAAGAAATAACTGTGAAAATAGGATGTGGATGAAAAAATGAAACTCAGCTTTTTCTCGAATTTTACTTCAAAACTGCTATAGATGGATAGAAAATGATCGAACTAAGAAAATGAATACCAACAACGCTATTTTTAATTTAAAAAAATCTACAGGCATTTTTTTACTTTTATTTCATGTTCTGACTGCTTATAATTTACGAAAAAAAGTCCGACAGGAATGAGAGATAAGCGGTGAAGGATAAGATTATTTATTCCCAATTAAATGAGCTGAAATATGTATCTCACGAGTGAGAAAAACCCTAGTCCTCTTCAATTTTGGAATTTACAATAAAATGTCAAAGTAACTTACCTTCTGCTCCAAGTGATGTTATTAGCTGCGTACCGTTGATAAGTGCCAAACCCTAAAATGTATTAACATTTATGTGTACTCCTTAAAGGTTGTTACCTAGTTGGTGTTAATCATATATACATAGGAGCTCGCGGAAGGGATTGTGCTTTTTGCTGCTTTGGTTTTTAATTATGGCATTTAACGCCAACTAACTTAATGTATTTTGCCGTCAAATTTTTACCCCAGTCTACCTGGTATTTCAGTGGTAAGATCCGACAAAATAAGATAATATTTTTATTTTTTTAGTTATGTCTTATGTCAATGTAAAAAGTTCAAAGCATGGAAATAGTACAGCTATGAAAGTGAATACTGACATTGCATATATTGAATACGGTTTGAATGAATTCAATTATATCTATATATTTGTGACCTGATTTGCTGTTGCTTCATCGTAAAATGTATACAACATAATACATTTAGTCATATATTGATACATATGTATTACCTCTTTTGGTCCGAGTTTTATTTGATCCAAGTTGTTGGACTCTAAAACCTGAAATAAATCATTAACTTGGAATATGAAAATGTAATAAATTGTGACTAAGAAGCTGCAAACCCGAAAGGATCTTTTAGTTTATGATTTTCGGTAGTTTATCGAAATATAACGATGGGCTGTATCCTGATAAACTCCCTGTTATTGTATCAAAATCTTCTACCAGCATGAACGTCAAAATGTATATGCTAGAAACCATACAACGTCGTCGCCACTCGTGAAAATATATCTTTTGGTGCCTACTCGGTAAAAATATAACGTGATATTATACCGAAACCAACAATTATCCTCCATGTATGAAAACAATGACTAAAGACTTTGTTAAATGTTGTATTTACATTCTTGTGAAACTATGTAATAAACTTTAACGAAAAGGAATGATGGTGAGAAAGATAAGGCGTAGACTTTTCAACCAAATGTTTTTAAATAAAAAACAACGAAAGAAATGTAACACATTTTCATACGTATTTTGCATCAGCCCATCCACTTCGGGGACTCCACATTTTACCTTCGCCCATCATACCGAGGGCAAGGTGTGATAGTGGTGCCAGATCGCCGCTAGCGCCCACAGTGCCTTTCTCAGGAATCCAAGGCAAACACGATGCTACAATAAATGATTTGTTTCAATAGAATTAATAGCAAAAAAAATGATATAAGTCTAACCCTTAACTAAAGTTAAATAATAAATAATATATTCTATCGCCGGTCCATTTGACATGTGAGCCCACAGTACCCACCTGTATAGAAACAAGAGACTGTTCTCGACCTTAACATACGGAAAAAATTATGGGTTAGCTGGCTAAAGTATCATCTGCTATACTACTTTTTTCTTTTCAAATGTATAAAATAGGTATGGGATTTTTTAACTTTATTTTTAGCACAAAAAATCTTCTACACATATATCTTTGATAAACGTATGCGAAAAAAGAAACTTACCATTGAAAGCGGCTATATATCTCTTCAGGTTTGCAAGCGAGATGCCGCTGTACCCTTTAGCTAGGACATTTATCCTGAGTGCAAGTAACATACGGGTTCTTTCAGGGGACAGGGGACTGCCAACTCCTGAAATGTATTAACAAGCAAATGTTTGGTATTTTTAACTTATACTGCATTTCATAAACTACTGTAGATAAGTGCCATTCAATCATATTTCGAGACCAGTTAGTGAAGTAAAAGGTTTAAAAACTGTTCCTAAATAAGCTTCCAACTATATTTTGTCAACAGCATTTTAACAATTTTCCTTTTCAGCCACAGAAGACATCCAGCAAAAAAAACATTGCAAAAATGACAGAAATAAACGCATACGTATAGCTTCTAAGGGACTTTCGTTTACATGCGGCACTCAAACAAAGATGAAATAATAAAGTTGTCACACATGACATGTCTAACTGGAAATATTTTTTTTCAAATTAACGAGTACATGTACTTGTTCAATAATTCTTACCGGCTGCATGAGAGCGGATCAGATTTTCTTGAAGTTCTCTGAAAGTATAAACATTCATGTCTAACTTTTCAATAGCAAGTGAAAAGCAAGAAAGCAAAATACATGAATTGTACTCTGCGTTTAGTAGTGAAAATAATGAAAACCTCAGTGTCCAAAAGAACACCTTTTTAAATATCCGGAAGAAAATGAAAAATATGATAAAAACAAAATAGTATGAATTAAGTGGCCGTCATACTACCAAGTCCACCTACACCAGATTTTCCTTGCTTATATTCGTTCTGGCGAATTTCCCGAATCCCGTTGTTATGCCATACACAACTGAAAAAATCGAACGTTGAGTTAATGAAACTAAAATCTACTTAAGAACATTAATATAAGACTTCATGTGTCAACTTTCGTGTAAATGTTTCTCACAACTTCGGCCTGAGAACACATCCATTCCGTACTTTAAACCATCGGTTTTAAATATGGATGATTCTTAAAGCGGTATAATTAACTGGATGACCCTATTTGGTTACAATGGACAGCTGCACAAGCAGCATGCAAATTCCAGTCCGCAATGAGTCCATACAACAACCTACACTTCATACAAAACATGTACTGACGGAGTCGGAGTGATCGGTAATATATCAAAGTATGTTTTCGAATGAAATAATTTAAAACTGCATTCTTCTTTAATTTGTTTGTTATGTCACGGATAACTTACGAACCATGACCCGGAAAAAAGTAGGCTCCCGACTAATAGTTAAACTATTTTGCATATTGTTTGCACCTAGTTTCGTTGTCAGCTTTATCTTTATCTAGCCTGTTTTTTCCTATCAACGTTTCTGAGTGTCATTTTTTTGGAACTGATCACCAAGAGGTATACCTTTATTTTGGCTAACGATGTCCTCTAGAAGATCTCTTGCTTTCACCACAGCCGCCTCTGACTCCGGGGTTAGCTTAAAATATTATAAAAAAACATTGTCATTTCTGTATTCCAGATCAGTCAAGAAGTTTGTTCATGCATACAGATACCGAGCTAATGTACTGCCTTTTTAATACACAAAACAATACAAACATGTTGAAATGTGTTCATATTTTAACTACATTGCGCTGAATGATATGAAGTCGTTTTGAAGCTTGTTACTGTTCAGTGTATAGTTAACCAGAACCAGTAGATGTGTTTACGCCTTTTCTCTAGTACATACATTACGTAACAACACAAGGTCTGTTGTCGTTAAACATTTATTGAAGACCATTTTGTAAAATTACAGGCGCAAATACTGTATACACGTGATATTATCACGTGGTGAATTTTTAAGCACTTTCAAGTTAAAAAATTTTCTTCTTTGCGATACTTTAAATTTAAATTTTTGCTCAGCAAGAACAAAATGACAAAATATGACGAAACCTTGACACTAGACTGCACTCTTGATCAAATCGGACATAATTATCTGTAAGCTCAAATGCGGATAATATTTTGGGAATATCTGTAAACAAGATAAGACAATGTCCTTGGTTTAATGTCATGGCCATACAGTTACAAAAGTACAGTCTCTACTACAGCTTTTAATATTTCGTTCCGCTATCGAATGCAAGCATACGACGGGAAATTGTGGTTACTACTGACCGTTACGTATGGTGGCATATTTCTGCATAACATAATCAAGAAAATATCTCACTTAATTCAAAAATTATCTTGAAAAGAAGAAAACTTATCATGAAAAATATTTTTTAAAAATCAGAAAAAAAAAATCAAAAAATTCGTGAAAACACTTTTACTTTTAACGAAAGATTTTTATTTTTCACGAAAACTTTTACTTTTCACGAAACATTTTTACTATTCACGACAACTGCTATCTAGTAACTTTTTACAGAAATTGGCAGAGTAGTAACGTTTATTGTATTTTACCATTTAACAATACAGACGACAAAATGGCCGTTAACTATGGTATGTTAGCTGACAATAGACACACTTTTCATGGTAATTATCTGGTAATTATCTGGCTAGGTGTATGCAGCAATATGCCACCATAGTTACCAACATAACTACGTGCAGCTAAAATAAGTACAGGCAAACTGGTCTGCATGAACTCAATGATATTTTGCCTTAATTAAGTTTAATTTTAGTCAGTTTGAACCGAACAATCATGCAAAGACAACAGGACAGGCACCGACTGACATGGTATTACCTTCAATAGAAAGTGACCTTTACCCAAACGGACCAGATCGTCTGTACTAAGACTGTTTCCATCAACAGATATGTACTGAAATAAAAACATGCAAAGACATTTTTCTCACACGGTTGCCTGCAACAACATTTAAAAAGAATATCTATCAGACGGCCGCCAAAATGTAGTTTATACAAGTTTACTTAATTTTTTTAAAAAGATACTGGATGTCCTTGTAAAAGATTGCTAAAATATTTAAAAGTCAGAAAACATTACCTCTGTAGCTACTGAATCAGTTGGTTTTGCGCTGATTTGTTGTTAAGGTGATAAGTAATTACGGTATGTATTTGTAACGTAAGTTGTTTATTAATACAGAAAGCCTATATAAAATGCAACCTAGATAAAATTCACAGGTGTTCCTAGTAGGTCAATACCAAAGTCATTCTTTCACTAACGCCAGATGTTGACTAGACACAAATGGTAATTGATAATCGTTTTGTATATACACGTGTTTCAGTCTGTCCCACTCAATATGTAGACTTCGAATAAATTCAAAATATGCAACAAAATATCTTAAAAAAAAGATGGCGGCTTAGCTGGTAAAAAAAAAATTTGTGTTCCATTGGAAAAATAAGTTATTCCGGTACCAAATGCTAGCCAAAATCAATGCCGCTGGATGTCCGGCCCCGGACACACCTGTATACAATGTGATCTTCGTACCAGAAACTTTGACATAACGGTTCTTTTTTATTTGTTTTAATGATTTATTATAAATAACTAGAACATAACATTATACGCATTTTGTGATTGCAGGGAGTGATATATTGGTTTAGTTCTATATATTATATATGATGCTGTGATGGGGTATTTTTTAACGGTTCTTTTTTCAACAGAATAACGCATGAATAGTAGAAATAACATGCTATTGATACAAAATATACATATAAAAGACAAACATAGAACTGTGCATTGGATAAGACGAAAATATTTGCCATTCTCAAGGCTATCGGCGCATGCGCCGACAGTCTGAAAACCGCAAGGGTGAAACATGTAGTGGGGGAAATATTAGAGAATTTCAAACAGAATTGACGATTACTTATTCCAATTCTTTGATCTATCAATAGACAAGGATACATTTTTTCTTCCAAGTACACTGGTTCCGATGGCCCCGTGACAGGACTTGACATGTCGCTGTGGAGAACTAAAAATACAGCAGATACCGCAATTTATTGCGATTTGTCATAGGCAAAACCTCTGGATAGGGAGATGAGAAGCAAAGATATTTATAGCGTTCAAAGAGAAATACTTGCACACATATCAAAATTGTGTTAGCCTATAAACATATTTCGCAAGAATAAAAACAATTTTGAATATACTAGTATATGAAAATTCCTTTTACTAACCAACGGTAACAAAGTCATTGTCGTCAAGAACGTCTTTGATTGAATCATCTGGATCCAGAATAGCGCCTCCTTTAGCTTTCCTCACTTCGAACACCTTCTCTTTCTTATCCTCGATGTTATGTTTCTTGTAGTATCTCTTCAACGATTCTTCACCAAACCACCTCACCTTTTCGTTGGCCTTACACGGCACGGCAAACCAATCGCCACGGATTCTGACCGACAGTTTCATATTTACGAATTTACAATGATTTTCACTGAAAGCGACACCAGTTAATAAAAACTTTTGTTTCTATTCAGAAAGTGCGAAGTTTAATTGCATATATACTATATCGCTAAGAAAATGCGTACTTCTTTAGCGGAGTTCCCACGGTTTGATGAAGGAACCGACTTTAACATAATGTAATCTAAAAGTGACCAATGAACTTTTCTTATCTTGACACGCCTTCAAAAGGGAAACACATAAAGGCCAAATCTAAAAAGAAACAAGAGCGTTGCCTACAGGTAATGGACTACTGACTGATTTTGATCTTTTAAACGAACTAGAAATGTGTCCATAGGGCACGGAGACTCCGCTTAGGCTTTTAAGTCATCAAAGTTTAATTAAAATGCAATCATGCACTTTAAAGAACATTACCTTTAAGGTGAGACTATTTTCGTGTAACATCGTCTTGTTACAAAATGTCGGAATAACCCATCTTCAGCACTTTTTTCACATGTGAGCTAAAATGTAACGAGCATGAGTTGGAGAGAACAAACTATTACCATACAAAGCTCAATTAATATTCATATATGCACTGTGACATTGACCTCTGCAATAGGGACATAGTTCTTACACGTGACAAATCGGGTATTTTACATACATGTATATTCCGTAGAAAATAATGATTGAAATCAATTTCGACAACTTTTTATGAGATAATGACCACAAACCACTATTTTGCTGAAATTTAAGTCGAAAAGGAGCTATTACTCATGTAATAATTCGTGACCATGATTATAACCGAAATCGAACTTGACCTGTGCTAAATGATCATCAACCTCCGGGTAAAATCTGATTTAAATCCATGCAACCTTTCAAACGTTATTGGTCGGAAACCACCATTTGCACGGACGGACAGGGGCAAACACTTTATGCTATTCCAACATTCTTTGAATGGCGGGGACATAAAAAACTCATACTCTCTTAAAGAATGCCATGACGCTTCATGTTTTCTTACAAAACAACAACTCTAGCGAGCTGCTCTTCTCTGGACACCCTAAATCTTGCCTCGTGATTAAAACTTTTTCTTCCTCGACTTAGTTTGAGCATGAAATGTTTTTTGCTGGCAGCTTTGAATAATATATGACAAAGAAAGGAGAATCAGTTTGTTTTGAAAGTCATATATCGAGGGTTCAAAGGTAAAAGGTGATAACTTCCATTTTCAACATTTTGAGAAAAACGCAAAAAACATAAATTTAAGTAAAACTTTTATTTCCGAAAAATATACATACACATTTTGATTTTTCTATATTTGTTGACTGTTTTGGATCATATCTTGTAAATTTTACCTTGCAGGGTATGATTTGCAAACAATAATAAGCGTTTGTTTGGAAAATATAAAATGAATAGTGGCATTTTACAGAGGTAAAAACGTTCTAAAGTGTACTTAGATCCTGACTAACCACAATTTCGGAAAGGTAAAAGGTGATAACTGCACGTAGCACCTTTTACCTTTGAAGTGGTTTCAATGAAAGTTCTAGATAAATTGTCGTAAAATGTGCACTTACTGCCTTTTACCTCTGTGAATTATTAAGATGTTGCTATAATTGTTGCGATATAATTATGTCACTGCTTGGTACAATGTTCCCTAATGTCATTAAGAACACAAAACATAATACTAAACTAAAACTTGTACACAACTAAATGCTTCTCATTCATAGAAATATTTCCCAACTCAAAGTATTACTTTCTAATTACATGATTATTAGCTTATTAGAAAAATACTCACAAACACCTCACACACATTAAAGTTTTTTATGGCTTTAATTGTACAGTGTAATTGAAATGTATATATTATCAAACTTTTGAGGTCAAACAAACACCAGTACTGTTGTACACCAGTAATGTTTGACAAAGTCAATTACTCAAAAACACCTCATTCAAATAAAGTTTCATAATGTATAAAAATTTAATTGTACACCGTTTACTAATATTATCAGACAGAACTTATGAATTCCAAGGGCATGCTATTTACACAAATCTCTAATAGAATGATTGCCGATTTGATAATATCAATCGTCCAACTGGATGGGGGAAGTATTGCTTCTAAATTTCATGAACTTCACACGTCGCCTTCACTCTCACTAACAGAAGGTAACGGAAGTTTGTCCTTCACAGATTGCTGCAGGGCAATGACTGATTCATATTCTTTTGGAATCGTCCCGGAAGCAACAAGTGACAACAGATCTGCCTTTTTGCAGCGGATGTTGGAATATTTTCTCTGTAAGCCTTTCGTGGCGCCTTGAGAGATTTCTCTTTGCTTCTGCTCTTGTTCTGGATCAACCTTATTTCTTTGAAATCACTTGGATCAAATCTATATTTCACAAAAATACTTTGTCCATTGTCTTTACGAACTTGTATCCATTTTATGTTCAGCCAATTAACACGTTCCCCATACACGTCGGTTTTCATGGAGCCAAAGTTCTGGTCTTTGTACCACTAACTTGTAGTCTGTGACGTCGGTGTACTTTATGGGAACGACAATATATGATTGCTGTCGCCGTGCTAATAACTGTTCCCCATTGAGATGGAACCTGTACTTTTGTTAGGCTTTTTGCATGCTCGATAGAAGCATGTATGGAGTCGCATTTGATTTCAGAATGGCCGCTTTCGAGAAACTTTTGATTTATAATTTTGATTTTGATTTTGAATTTCTAAAATACAGTGAACTAAGCAGCTTACTACAAACTGATTGCCATTTTGTCCCCACACGTATCACTGTAGTGTCACTTCTTCAATACCAGACGTCTTACTTGAAACAGAATTCACATACATGAACACACACGTTCCTACTTTGCATGAGCCTCGTTGCCCTTGCGTTTCGTCCCATAGTTAACATGACCCATTTCCATTCCCAAGATTAAAGAATGACACATTATAACAACAGTTTTCTCTTGTAATAAAGTTCTCAGATTAAACTGCATGTTGTTGTGAGTGCAGCCTGGAGGCCAAATGCTGACGCAGAAAATGTTGGATCTTTCCTTGCTCTTTCTTTATCACTTTCTTTCTCTTTTCTGGTCTTTGTTTTCCTTTCTTGGTGTGCGTGATATTTTGTTTTTGTTGCATCGTCTAGCTTATCTTCCATCTTCAAAGTGTCATACTGATTACAAACCGGACATTGATCTTTCTTTGGGTGAAAAAAAGATAAGTTGTACTCTGTGCAAAAAATATTTCTGTACAAACCCTCTGAAATACAGCGTCTATTTTGTTCTTTGCACTTTTCTACATAAAGTACATTGTAAGTACATTCGCCTTATTCTTAAATCCTGTGTTAAATACTTCCTATTGGAGTCTTTTCTTGTGTAGTGAGAACTTTCAATATGCTTTTTTACAAATGATCTGTGGTATTCTATGGTTTTATTTCCAGGCACTGCTTTCCCTCTATTGTCATTTCCAACAAATAGCCCCGATGCCTTCTGTTTAGATAAACAAACAGCCGAGAAATTTCATGGAAAAACAGATTGCTGATAGTGCACTGTGGATTGTATGAATGTAATATTCTGTCAGTGGTAAAAGGTAATAAAATCAGTTATTACCTTTTTCCACTACAGATTCTTCAGCAACTGTCAAATGGAGGGTAATAAGTACACTTACAACTTTTTACCTCTACAAAGTTTGTTGAAAAGAAGTTATCACAAAATACCTCTTTGATTTTTGCCCAAATAAGGACTGAAGTTTACTTCAAAATTTTTGCCAGATGTAAAGGACAATAACTACATTTGAAAAATCACAAAATGTCATTTTCGGCCAAAATGGCAGTTATCACCTTTTACCTTTGAACCCTCGATATATCTATTAAAGAAAGCATGATTAATATATTTCTGTTAAGAATTATAAAATGTTTTAACATCATATTGATTAAAACTTTGAGTATGAAACTGAAAGGAGCATGATAAAAGTTTTAAAATCACGAATCTCGGATCCATTTTCCAGCTGGAGTGTAACAAGTGTCTGGTAAACAATCGTTGGGGTTTGACCATATTGCTCTGCGTAGAAACCATAATGTTTGGTAAGCTTTCTTTGTAACCCAATTTATGTGAGCGTCCCACGTACGTTATGTTGTTTGAAATATCCACGCCAAGGTATTTGGCCGAGGTTACCGACTCGAGTAAGGCCTCCATGAAGATTGTACTGGTTGGAAATAGGATGCTCCTTTTTGTGACGTCAACAACTTGACATTTGCAGTGGTTGAATTCAATTTCTCACCTATGAGATACATATTTCCGCGCATTTACCCATGTGAGATAAACTTATCTCACATCGCTGCCGGACTATTTTAACGTTAATTGTAAGCAGACATAAAAATCGAAAAATGACTGTAAAATTGTTATTTTTGAAATAAACATAGGGTTGTTGGTATTCATTTTCTTAGTTAGATCATTTTCTATCCATCTATAGCAGTTTTGAAGTAAAATTCGAGAAAAAGTTGATTTTCATTTTTTTCATACCCATCTTGTATTTGCAATTATTCCTTCTTACTTGTGTGAAAATGCAATTTAAACGGTGAGAAAATAAATCTACCATGTCCATTGAGTTGTGGATAAGGAAATCCCACCCTCGGGTTGGATACGTCCAAAAAAAACTCGGCGGAGCCTCGTTTTTGGACGTATCTCAACCCTCGGGTGGGATTTCCTTGTCTACAACTCATGAACATGTTAGATTCACTTTATCCCACTCCAACTCCCACTCTTCTAACCCTATGGGGTCATTTTGAAGGGTAACCGATTGATTTGCAGTCGTAAGGGCTAGACATATTGCATTATCGTTTTCAAAGAGGCGGACTTTGGAGCTGATTTTAAGTGAGAGGTCATTTATATAGGCTAAAAAAGAGAAGGGGTCCAAGTACAGACCCATGTGGTACACCATTGCATCAGAGCTGATGCCATTTAGGGCAACTGAGTATGTTATCTAGAAAGCTCTTTTATTCATAATAGTGGTGACCTCTGACTCCATAGATGTGCATTTCAGCAGTCCTTTCTCTTGACTAGCCTTGCTGAAATCTAGCAGTTTTAGATCTATTTAGATCTATTTGTTGCTTGTTGAAAACTTAGGTGACCAAGTCGTTTACTAGCATTACTAATTGTTACACATGATCTGTTTTCGAAAACCATGCTGTAATTCATAGAGAATGTTTGACTATTGAGTAGGAATATGAATGTGTTCTAGTACCTTACACAGAAATGAGATAGGCCTATAGTTTGCGGGGTTTTACTTGTTGCTTTTTTAGCTTAACTGAGCCTTGGGCACAAAGTGCTTATGATGGTGAGCTACTAGGATCGCTGAATAATCGCCGTCTGTCGAACACTCTAGATGTCATATTTGATGCCAGAATGTTTGCCTCTATGATTTCTAGGCAGAGTTCGAAACTGGGTCACGTAGAGTCAAAAACTAGGTCTGCTAGTCAAATCATAGAAAACTATTGTGAGCACATGGATAGAATCCGCACTACATACCAAGTTCTCTTGAAAATGATTCAGAAACACATGACTTTGATCAAATATATTTAAAATCAACGTAATTTAAAACTTCTTACACATAATATGTGTGCAGTTTGCAGACAATATCTGCCGACTGTTTTCATTAAAAAAGTGTACATAAACAAACTTTTAGGACACCTTCTTGCCACCGACTACAAGCTTCCTGGTTTTCCTAACACAACACTACTTATCAATTCAGATTTATGTGCATAAATACGATCTAGGCGTTGATCTTTCTCGTTTAGCAAAACGTTTTTTGTGTAAAATTGACTGTCACGTATACTTAGAAGGAAAATATCCAGATTCTATTAATGTTGTCAATAACTCTTCTAACTCGTACGTTTGAAGGAGTATGTATACATCAGGTATAAAGTCATGTATTCGCCTATCATGATTTATATCATGATCTATCTATCTAGGTCAAGTTCGAAATTTGATTACGCGAGGTCAAAAACTGCATCACCCGGTTAAATAATAGAATAACCTTGTGAACACGTGCCACATATTTGACCCCCAATAATAGTGGGGTCATATGGGGTAAAAAAACATAGATAAAAAGACATTGAATGGTTACTAATGGACACATATGTGCAGAGGTGCATATTTTGGGCCATATATGAAAAAACAAGGTCACCTTGATAAATCCAGTGAACAGTGCAGAATCCGTATTTTTATACCCCATTATCTTGAAAAATAGTCCGAATGTTTGTTTTAATGAACTCTATGACAAGTTCTAAACAGGGCCATGTGCCTTATGGGGGTTTAAATTATTGAGCAGTTTCTCTAAACAATGCTAATGACCAAATAGCTGAACTTACGGGGAGGACATTTTTTAACTTGCCTATGTAAGTCTATGTAAAATATGACGAGCGGGACCAATTTTATTCCAGAGAACCTGGCACTTTGGGCAATACGTTCAGATATAAATGAATCAGATACCACTTTCATCAACTTGTTTTCATTTCCTTTTCTTGTTTTCTTTCTTTGAATAAAGAATATGTTTAGAATAGTCCGTTCACATGGTCCGTTTCGTCGGTTTACAGATGTTTCACACCCTAGTCATTTCTCCCCTAGTCGTTTCTTCCCTAGTCATTTCTCCCCCAAGATATTTCTCCCCCAAATAAACTTATATAAATAGTATGGAAGTGCATTTAAATTGAATATTGAGTACTTTAGAGATGTATGATACTTTAGATCATAATCTTAATATCATTATGAATATTTTGATGATATACTTTGATGATTATAAGTTTCAGATTTGAGTTTGGATAGATCAGTTGTGAATAACGTGAATAAGCATGATAAGAAATAAGATGTAAAAAATAAAGAGCTACTTTTTACTATGTATAGATCTACATGTTAATGAAAATACTGTTATATGACAAAGATTTACAAACTGTTAAAAAAAAATTGAAAATTTTTACTTTAATATTTAACAGGAATGTGTAACACAGACTGCAACTATGAAGTTAAATAAATTTATTAAGTTTTTCACAAGTTTTCTAGAAATTGACTCTGATCAAACACTAAAGTGTATACTTAATTAGCAAATTATCACATAATGCTGCTTGCTTCTTTTCTAATTAATTAATTATCTAATAATGCTATTGTGTGCACTTTGAGTAAAATGAGAAGATTGAGAAGTTGGAGTAGAATAAGAAGATTGAGTCACACTAGTTAGCTTTATATATGGTTGAATGAGACTGAAAGGGCACAACTTTCTCAGTTAATCTGAAAAGTAAAAATGCCTGCAGGCGCGTAGCCAGGCATACTCCCATACTCACGGGAGTACTTCAAATTTCAAAAATGAAAAATTTAAATGGCTTAAAAATAATGTTAAATTTGCACCTAATGGGGGTACATGCCCACTCGGGTACACTAAAAGTATCGGTTTATTTTTAATCACAAATGGAAAACTTGTGTTTCATAAATGCAATAAAATAAGTTTTAAACGTCATTATTATTTATGTTATATTTCGCTTTAAAAAAAAATCGCGGGGCGCTCTGCCCCCCACACCCCCCTTGAAAAAAGCTGGGAGTACTTCGATTATGTCCCTAGCTACGCCCCTGGCCTGCTAATTCAGCTTCATGTATAGATAAGCACCATCTTGCAGGCTTTTGTTATCTTTGTGACCAGTGTCAGCACATAAAATGTGGGAATACAGGTCAGTCAATATTACCAATTTTTATTGTACTAGGTACTATATTCTTCTGAAATGGACTTTATACTTTTCTGAATAAAACATTACTTTACTGAACTCATTTTCATTTGAGTATTCATTCAATGATTCAAGCAAGTACTATAAAATAAATGTGTTTTAAAAAATTGCACAATTAATGTGAATTGACAGCAAGACATTCAGTCATTAAGGGTGGCACTTTCTGTTCAATAAACAATCAATGTTTTATAATGGAATGTAATATACGGATTGACACTTAGTGGCCAATAAACAATTAACATTCCAGTAATTCCAATTGTTATATAAGCTGTTGTAAAAATAATGCTTAATATTCAAATCAAATCAAATGCTTAATATTAATCATGCAACATTTTGTTGTATCATACCATTAAGTCTGATCTTATTATGATAAAACATATTTATCCATGCAAGTCCATTATAGCAATTAACATTTATAATAGAACATTTTTTTTGTTCCATTTGCACTGTACTTTTTGTTATATGCTTCTATATTCTTATCTTGTACAGGAATTACCCGAGCACAGTATAAGAAAGCGGTCAGTGAAGAAAGAGATTTAAGCTTCAAAGAGATGGAAACTTGATGTGTTAAGATATGTTGATGTGCTGTGTTCTTATTGTATTAAAAAATAATAATAGAAGAATTCATTTTTATGTTGTTTTGTTTAAATATTATGCAGAATGTCTTCAATTTTAAATTTGAAAACATTCTTAATCTTTTCAATGAAAAGATCTTCTTTAAAACTTCAAATTCTGCTTTAGCTTTAGGTGGTAATTAACACCTTAATATGCTAAGCTTAAACCTTATGTAAGGTGAGAAATGCCTTGGGGGAGAAATGACTAGGGAAGAAACATCTTGGGGGAGAAATAACTAAGGGAGAAACGACTAGGGTGTGAAATATCTGGATATCGTTTCGTCAATAATCCGGAAATGTATCCGTTTCGTAGAATTTAGTTGATACCAAGCGTCTGTCGAAGAAGACTTCACGTGTGACATTTAATCGTATTTTTCATTTTATACAAATATGGGCGTCATTGATTTCACTAAAAGCTTATGGAATAATCCCTATCGATGGTATATTACTTGTCTAGTATAATCGAATTGAAACTACACTTTAAAGACCTCGAATGAAAACAAGTGAATGTGTATAATAGTCGGCTTGCGTAATTTCGGATGACATTTGAATGGCAAATTTTCCAATGTGATATCCTATAAATTTCAATTTTAAGAAATTTCGACAAGCTTAGATTCTGTATTTCACAACCGTCTAATTCCAGTAGTATAGGAAATTAAGGTGACTATTGGATACTACAAAATTGATGGTCCATTTCTTTTAATAAATTACCAGTATTCTTTGCAATAATTATAACACTTGACTACTGTTTACACAATATTTTAATAAAAAAAGATCAATAATCAAAATCTTGTCCTCATGATAATCTACATTGTCAAGGTGTCCAAGGCAAAGGGGCAGCAACATGTATTCTTGCCGTAAATGTGACGTCATACTAGATAGTTAACCAATCATAATATTAGATCGCATTCAATTCTTCTTTCGGTAAAAGGTGAAAACTTGGTCTTTACCATACAACCATATGCAAGTTTGTGTTTATTTCGAATGAAACAAAAACATTTTAATAACATAGATTATCATAAATTAAATTCTATGATTATTATAATATAAGCTAATGGTTTGCACTCATCCTTGGATTTTGTACATTTTATAATCAATGATGCATACAGACCAGCGATGAAAGCCGAGGAATCACCTTTCCCGAATATAGATATTTTATCAGTACCAGGATGTACGAAGCAGAGAATAGTCAATATAATTTGACGTACAGTTTGTTTGAATAATTTGTGACAGGCAAACTAAACTTCAAGTACAAAACAAAGGGAGATTAACCTGTGTATACCGAAGTGTATTTTATTTGGGTTTTACTTAGTGTGGGTACAGATTTGTACCTCCTTAGTCTGACTTGGTTTAAATTGGTAGTAAATTCTTCATTTATAGATCTAGCTTGTAATAATTTTTACATACAACTGTTCAGAGTTAATTCTTATTCCATACATATAAGTTTGATTCAATTTTACTTTAAGTTTTGTGCTAAAAGGCGAAAATTTTTTGTTTTTGCCCTGGGTGTGTCCGTTCCCACCCCCCCCTTTTCTTTTAACACAAAAAAAAAAAAAAACACCCCCCCCCCAAAAAAAAAAAAAAAAAAAAAAATATATATAAACCCCCCCCCCCCCCCCCCCCACCACACACAACCCCCCCCCCCCCCCCCCCCCCCCCCCCCCAAAAAAAAAAAAAAAAAAAAAAAAAAAATAAAATAAAAAAAAAATTAAAAAAAAAAAAAAAAAAAACCCCCCCCCCCCCCCCCAAAAAAAAAAAAAAAAAAAAAAAAAAAAAAAACCCCCCCCCCCCCCCCCCCCCCCCCCCAAAAAAAAAAAAAAAAAAAAAAAAAATTTTTTTTTTTTTTTTTTTCTCTCGTCAAAAACTAGCCATGGTATTACAGTTTACACATGAAAATGTATTTTAAATACACAGGCACACAGATCAATGGTTCCCTTCAGGAGCATAAAAAGCTGCAACATGGATTCCTCAAACAGTTGATGATGTGTATAATAGAATAAAACCTTTTAAGTATAACCTTGAGCTTGTTGATAAGTTAGACATTTTATGTATTTTCAGGTCACTGGTAAAAGGCTTAGGAATGTTTGGACTAGCTATTTATATTGCGCGTGAACTAGAAGCAGCAGAGGCAGAAGCAATAGCAGAGACTGCAGCCCAGCTCTCACAACCTCACTGACACACATGATTGCATTATCACTTGAAGAAATGAAAGGTAGATAGTGCTCCATTTCTCTTTTCTACATTAGTGTTTATGTGTATCAAGGATATCAAGTAGCAAAGTAAAAACAAGAGGGTCATGATTGTATTTATATTGCATTTAGGTGATAATCAAGGTCAGTCATACAAATTTTAGAAATTAGTTTGCAAAACTGCACAAATAGTCCAAATTTCATCTCTTTAGTTTGTAGCACTATCCAGCGGACATCTACCAAGTTTGTTCAAATCTTGCCATTGGGATATAAATTGGCCTGGCCCAGACGGTCACTTGTTTTACATAGACTTATAAAGGAAAACCTTTAAAAATTTTCTTCTCGAAAAACAGAAGGCCTACAGCTTAAATATTTGAGATGTAGCATTGCCTAGTGGACCTCTACCAAGTTTGTTCAAGTCATGCCTCTGGGGTCAAAATTGACAATGCCCAGGGGTCCCCTTGTCTGTATATAGAGTTAATGGAAAAACCTAGCTTCAAATGAATTCCTATAGCAACAAGTGACTAACCTAGCAACCACTTCCTGCATTAGCAACAAGTCACTTCCCCTAGCAACCAGTGACTTCCTAAGCAACAAGTGACTTCCCCTAAGAACAACTGATTTTATTAGCAACCAGTGACTTCCTTTACAACAATAAGTCTCCTTAGCAACCAGCATTCCCATAGCAACCAGTGCCCTCCTTAGCAACCATTGACTTCCCCTATTTACAAGAGACTTCCTTAGCTAAAGCTTAGTCACTACCAACTAGTGAGTTCCTTTAGCAACCAGTGACTTCCTTAGCAACCAGTGACTTTCCCTAGGAGCAAGTAACCTCCTTAGCAACTTCTGACTCATTTTAGCAACAAGTGACTTTCTTAGGTATTGCACTGGTATTCAGGTGAGCAATATAGGGCCATCATGGCCCTCTTGTTTTCAAAATATGCTATATAGTACAGATAGTGAACACAATCTTGAGGACCCAACTGTTACAGTTTTGCATGAGAAGCTTTCTAGCTTGGTACAGTAATTATGCATGATATGCATGAGAAAGTGTTATGAGAATTGTGACCCTCTGAATAGTACATGTATGGGGTTGCAAATACACATGGGAATAAATTAGGCGCTTATGGCGACAGTTCTAATTACTTTGAAATTGTCTAGGTTGCTAAGTTAAGGCATTTTGGTCATGTTTATAGGATAACCTCTATTCAGAAATTAGTCGCTCAAAGGTGACCTTTATTACAAAACAGAACTGAAGATTGGTTGGCCCTAGGATCTTCAAACTTTGTAGGCCTATTTGTTATTACCATTGGATGACTGCTACTGATTTTAAGGTCAGATTGTTAAAGGTCAAGGCCACAGCAACTTGATAAAAAACTGTTTCCAATAATTAATAACTGCAGAATGAGTTAGCCCTAGATCATCAAACTTGGTAGACTTACTAGTTATGTAGTCATGACCAGTGGATAGCCCCTGTCAATTTTTCTACAGTTGGTCAAATGTCAAGGTTGTGGTGACCTGTAATTAAGCAACTCTTCTTGTTATATTCTGTGCACATCATTTCTATTTTCAGGGGATGTTCATGGATATGCAAGCAAACTATTGTTGTTCTGTGAGAGTTTACATGTAGAATTTTATAATAAATTTATGGAATAAAGTTTGACCATTGTTGTTAGAGATAGTAGGACTTTGCCATGCATAGATAAGTTTAAGCCCACCTGGGTTTAGAATAATTAGGATCAATGAATGTGTGATATCTGTTGTCCACAACTGATTTCTTTACACTCCATGCTATTGCCATCACCAGCTTTCCAATATATTCTAAATAGAAACTAGACCCATCACTAAATGTGATTAATACCCCCGAAAGACTGCTTTATAAACTGAGGAAGTTCGTACTAACACATCTTGGCAATAACTCAGTAATTAGTCGAGATAGAGTTATGGGACCTGCACACTGCACTTCCTCTCATTGTGCTGGACCATTGTATGAAGTTGTATTGAATTCCAACCAATAGTTTTCAAGTTATGCTCCGGGACAAGAAAAAGTAAAGATGGGCAATAACTCTGTAATTACTTAAGAGTTATGGTTCTTGTACACTGCACTTCCTCTAAATGTGCTTGACCATTGTATGAAGTTGTATTGAATTCCAACCAGTTGTAACAAAGGGCAATAACTCTAATTAGTCAAGAAAGAGTTATGGTTCCTGTGCACTGCACTTCCTCTAAATGTACATGTACTTGACCATTGTATGAAGTTGTACTGAATTCCAACCAGTAGTTTTCAAGTTATGCTCCGGACAAAGAAAAGTAACAAAGGGCAATAACTCTGTAATTAGTCAAGATAGAGCTATGGTTCTTGTACACTGCACTCATTCTCATTGTGCTAGACCATTATATAAAGTTGTATTGAATTCCAAACGACAGTTTTCAAGTTATGCTCCGGACAAAGAAAAGTAACAAAGGGCAATAACTCTATAATTAGTCAAGATAGAGTTATGGTTCTTAAACACTGCAATCATTCTCAATGTACTTGACCATTGTATGAAGTTTTATTGAATTCCAACCAGCAGTTTTCAAGTTGAGCTCCGGACAAAGAAAAGTAACAAAGGGCAATTACTCTGTAATGAGTCAAGAGAGTTATGGTTCTTGTGCACTTCCTCTCATTGTGCTAGACCATTGAAGTTGCTTTGAATTCCAACCAGTTTTCAAGTTATGCTCAGTACAAGGAAAAGTAAACAAGAGCCGTCAGTAAGACAGTGCGCTTGACTTTTAGTGCTTGCCAATAAAACAAAACTTTGACAGTTAAGGGCACACAAGACTTTAACTAGGAATTTCTAAGTACAAATCAAGAAACATTTTCACAGAGTTATCTTCTCTTGCTTACAGATAGGTCTCATGATGGTACATAAGTACTCCAACTTTCAAAGTAATATCTCAAATGGTTAAGTCAACAAGTGGACAAGAATGAAAATTTTAACTGAGTTTCTAAGTCAAAATGGGCCATAATTCATATAAAATCCTTGACAGAATTACCTTCTCCTGCCCATGTTTTGGGATCATGATGGTAAACAAGTATTCCAACTTTCAAAGTAATATCTCGTACAGTTTAGTCAAAAAGTGGACTGGTACGAAAAACTTGACCAAGATTCTAAGTCGATAAAGGGCCTTAATTTTTAAACCAAATCCCTGACAGAGTTACCTTCTCTTGCCTACATATGGGGGTAATGATGTAAACAAGCAAAGTTTCAAAGCAATATCTCAAAGGGTTAAAGCAGTAAGTGGATTTTACCCATATTCAATGTATTTTCTGAGTAAAAAAGGGGCATAATTCTGTTCAAAACCTTGACAGAGTTATGTACTCTTGTCTGTTGATGTAGGTCATGATGGTAAACAAGTATGGTTAGTTTCAAAGCAATACCTCCAATGGTTTTGAAATAAAGTGAGGTGGTACGAAAAACTTAACCAAGCTCAATACACTTTCTAAGTCAAAAAAGGGCCATAATTCTGTCAAAAACCTTGACAGAGTTATGTACTCTTGTCTGTAGATGGAGGTTATGATGGTAAACAAGTATGGTAAGTTTCAAAGCCATACCTCTAATACTTTTGAAATAAAGTGGGGTGGTACGAAAAACTTAACCAAGGTGTGACACCGACGCCGGGGCGAGTAGGATAGCTCCCCTTTTCATAGAAAAGTCGAGCTAAAAAAGGGCAATAACTCTGCATATCGTCAAGATGGAGTTATGGTTCTTGTGCACTGCTCTTCCTTTCAATGTGCTTGATCATTGTATGAAGTTGTATTGAATTCCAACTAGTAGTTTTCAAGTTATGCTCTGGACAAGGAAAATGCAACGGACGGCTCGACCGACCAACCACTGGGTGACTCCTATATACCCCCATAAACTTCGTTTCGGGGGTATAACAAGAGGGGCATGATGGGCCTACATCTCTAACCTGCGTACCATTGGTCATTTTAAAGGTCAACAACAGGATCGCAGAAGACAAAGTAAAAGTACAGTAATTTCTATGCAAAGGGTATGCAGTGTTCAGTTGGATGCAAAAGTGTTCAGATGGATGCAAAACACAATTCAAGGTCATCAATAAACCTTTAATATCAATATGAATTATGAACTAATCTGATTGGCTGTTATATTTTTATTCTTTTCAATGTTGTTGGTGTATTTACACCACATCTGAATAAACTTTGTAACTTTCATAAACAAGGTTGATTTTACCTCCATTGTTTACTACAGCTAATACAGCTCATTCTTGTACTTGTTATTTTCCTGTGCTATATGCTTTCCAGCTATTCAGTACTAGCAAGATATGTATGTACCTTTTAATGAGAGGCAAAATCCTAAGAGCATTTCGTTCATGTACTAATCAGATGTTTTTAACAATTTCATTCAAATTTTAATCATTTTATTTAAATATAGAGTAAACAAGAGCTGTCCCTTACAAGTGACAAATGCCCCGGAAACAGGTGTCACACAGTCTGTGTCCTCTCCATGTGCTCAATAAATGTGCAATGTCATTTCAAAATCCTTCCATGCATGACAGAGTTACCATGCATACACTACTTTTAATCACTATTTGCGATATTGACCTTTGAGGTAGGGACATGGGTCTTGCACGCGACATGTCGTCTTGATGTACTGGACATTTGTGCCAAGTTATTTTAAAATCAATCAATGCATGACAAAGTTGCAGTCCGGACACGACCAATGCATATATACAGGATTCCACTACCTATAAACTCCCAAGTGTGACCTTCAAGGTAGGGACGTGGGCCTAGTAAGCGACATGTCGGCTTGATGTGCTAGTTATTTCAAAAGCTTTCAATGCATGACAAAGTTTTAGCCCAGACACAAGAAAATGTAAGGGCTGATGCACAGACGGATGGGGCGATTTTAATATGCCGCCCTTCAGGGGCATAAAAAAACTATATAGGGTTATAGTGATTTAGCACTACACTTTCCCCTAATGTCCTCTTTCATTGTATCTAATTTGAACACATTTTCTTCACTATTTTTAGAGTTAAGGTATGGATAAAAAAAAACGAAACGAAGGGAGATTATTAAACAAGAGGGCCCTATATCGCTCGCCTGACTACCACTGGCTATAATACAAGGGTCATGATTTTAAAACAATTCGTAGAGGTCCACTACACAATGCTAAGTTACATTCCAAATATCTAAGCTCTGCCTGCCTTCCTGGTTTCTGCAAGTTTTCCCTATATAAGCCTATGTAAAATTAAGTGACCTCCCGGGTGGGGTCAATTTTGACCCGGGGGTCAGAATTTGAACAGTGTAAGTAGAGGTGCACTAGTCAGTGCTACATGCATAATATCTAAGCTCTAGGCCTTGTAGTTTCGGAGATTTTTAAAGTTTTTCCTAGTATATACGCTTATGTAAAACTAAGTGACCACCCATGCAGAGTCAATTTTGACCCTGGGGTCATAATTTGAACAATCTTGGTAGAGGTCCACAAGATACATCGTCGGAACCAACGATTAATTCCTGCCGCTTCTCTCCGTCATATACCGTGGGAAAATAGACTGGCAAAACTTCGTAATGCATCAATATTCATGACTATTTTACATCCAATGAAATCGATGCTTACAAAAATAAGAGCACCTCCACAATGAAGAGTATCCTCAAATAATGACCGCCATGCAGAACGTTGAAATAAATTATTGATTTGTTTTGCCCCGATTAAGGGACGATCATATAGAAATCTGCAATACGAGACGAGTGATGCACAAAATCTGTTTAAAACTACATCGCTGACAAGCATGGAGGCTACCATTTTAAATGTTTCCCCTAGCGCGGCTTGAGAGCCGCAATTTCATTGAATAGTTTATCTTGAGAAAAATATCAAGAAACCAATCGAAAGGCTTGAATTTACCTCATTAATTATTCATGAGTACGAGATTTCTTCAGTCAATTTGCCCAGGGTATTCAATTGGATACTGAATAGCCTGGGTTACCGAGGATGCACAAGATAATGCTACATGCCATATATTTGAGCTCTAGGCCTTGTGGTTTCAGAGAAGATTTTTGAAGTTTTTCCTATTTGTTGCCATAGCAACCAGAGTTCTGCATGGAATGGAATTCTTTGAACATCTTTGATAGAGCTTCATGCAAGGAACATCCCTGCAAAGTTTCATCAACATTGGTCCAGTTGTTTCTGTGAGATGTCCTTTGAATGAAATGGTGGACGGACGGATGGAAGGACGCCGGATTGATTGCGATCCCAATAGCTCACTCTGGCACTTTGTGCCAGGTGAGCTAAATGGTCAAACTAATACAAAACAAGAGAGCCAAGATGGCCTATATCACTCACCTTGGTACAACTCCACTTGCCTGGTAGAAGATAACTAGACAATGTTATATACTAAATAGGTTTTCCTGTATACGTCTTTGTAAAACAAGTTACCCCCCTGGGCAAGGTCAATTTTGACCCCAGGGGCATAATTTGAACAAACTTTGAAGAGGTCTACTAGGCAATGCTACATGCCAAATATTTAAGCTCTAGGTCTTGTGGTTCCAGAGAAGATTTTTAAAGTTTTTCCTATGTAAGCCTATGCAAATCCAAGTGACCCTCCTGGGCAGGGTCAATTTTGACCCCAGGGTCATAATTTGAACAATCTTTGTAGAGGTCCACTAGACAATGCCACATGCTAAATATCTAAGCTCTAGGCCCTGTGGTTTCCTGTATAAGCCTATGTAAAACTAGAGCTATCACTAAATGTGATTAATACCCCCAAAAGGATTGCTTTATAAACTGAAGAAGTTCGTAGTAACGTAATACCTTGCAAACAAACTAAAAAGAGATATTGCTCTTAGCAGTTCCTCTCATTGTGCTTGACCATTATATGAAGTTGTATTGAATTCCAACTTGTAGTTTTTCGAAAAATGCTCCAGACAGGGAAAAGTAACAAAGGGCAATAACTCTGTAATTAGTCAAGATGGAGATATGGTTCCTGTGCACTGCACTCCCTCTCACTGTGCTTGACCATTGTATGAAGTTGTATTGAATTCCAACCAGAAGTTTTCAAGTTATGCTCCGGACAAGGAAAAGTAACAAAAGGGTAATAACTCTGTAATGAGTCAAGATGGAGTTATGGTTCCTGTGCACTGCACTTCCTCTAAATGTACTTGACCATTGTATGAGGTTGTACTGAATTCCAAATATTAGTTTTCAAGTTATGCTTCGGACAAGGAAAAGTAACAAAGGGCAATAACTCAGTAAATACTCAAGATAGAGTTATAGTTCTTGTACACTGCACTTTCTCTGAGTGTGCTTGATCATTGTATCAAGTTGTATTGAATTCCAACTAATAGTTTTCAAGTTATGCTCCGGACAAGGAAAAGTAACAAAGGGCAATAACTCTGTAATTAGTCAAGATGGAGTTATAGTTCTTGTGCACTGCACTTCCTCTCAATGTGCTTGACCATTGTATGAAGTTGTATTGAATTCCAACTAGTAGTTTTCAAGTTATGCTCCGGACAAGGAAAACTTTCAAAGGGTAATAACTCAGTAAATACTCAAGATAGAGTTATAGTTCTTGTACACTGCACTTCCTCTGAGTGTGCTTGATCATTGTATGAAGTTGTATTGAATTCCAACTAGTAGATTTCAAGTTATGCTCCGTACAAGGAAAAGTAACAAAGGGCAATAACTCTGTAATTAGTCAAGATGGAGTTATGGTTCTTGTGCACTGCGCTTCCTCTCAATGTGCTTGACCATTGAATGAAGTTGTATTGAATTCCAACTAGTAGTTTTCAAGTTATGCTCCGGACAAGGAAAAGTAACAAAGGGCAATAACTCTGTAATTAGTCAAGATGGAGATTTGGTTCTTGTGCACTGCACTTCCTCTTAATGTGCTTGACCATTGTATGAAGTTGTATTGAATTCCAACCAGTAGTTTTCAAGTTATGCTCTGGACAGGGAAAAGTAACAAAGGGCAATAACTCTGTAATTAGTCAAGATGGAGTTATAGTTCTTGTGCACTGCACTTCCTCTCAATGTGCTTGACCATTGTATGAAGTTGTATTGAATTCCAACAAGTAGTTTTCAAGTTATGCTCCGGACAAGGAAAATGCAACAGACTGACCGACCGCCCGACCAACCACCGGGTGACTCCTATATACCCCCCTAAACTTCGTTTTGGGGGTATAATCAAGTGACCCCCTTTAGGTGTCAATTTTGACCCGGGGTATAATAATCTGAACAATCTTGGTAGAGGTCCACTAGACAAGGTTACATGCCAAAATATCTAATCTCTAGGTCTTGTGGTTCCAGAAGATTTTAATGCCACATGCTAAATATCTAAGATCTAGGCCTTGTGGTTCCAGAGATTTTTAAAGTTTTTCCTCTTTGTTGCCATAGCAACCAGAGTTCTGCATGGAATGGATTTCTTTGAACAACTTTGATAGAGCTTCATGCAAGAAACATCTCTGCAAAGTTTCTCAACACTGGCCCAGTGGTTTCAGAGGAGATGCCGTTTGAAGGAAATGGTGGACAGACGGACGGAATGCGATCCTTATAGCTCACTCTGGCACTTTGTGCCAGGTGAGCTAAAAATGTATGAGAACAAACATGTAACTGTTTTAGTTTTATATTGTAGAAACAACAATTAAAAGTGACATGATTTTTTACAATGATCTTTGAGTGAGTTACATACACTGTTGAATGGAATGAGTGAGAGATGTGTTAACACAAATGCAAATGCACTGTTCACAAATGTGTAGCTCAATTTAAAACAGGTCAACTGTTATTTCAAACAGGCCAAAACAGTTTTAAGAGCTCTAGAGATCTATCAACAAATTTATAAATAATACACAAACATTTTAAAATCAATCCAAAATATGAACTATCATTTAAGTCACATCTTTTCTTTATTATTTGCTTCTTCTATTATTTATTTTTCTTCAGTTATTATCTCTATTAATATGAAGAAGGGGGCAAATCTGACTATTTCAGAAACATCAGAATGGCAATATTTACTCGGGGCCTCTTTGCAGTTTTAGTTTTAATGTGCACTGGTCTTCCCTCTTCTCAAAAACTGTGACCACTGTAGGAAATGTAAACCGTTCTCTCAATCTTGTTTCAAGATTAAAACTAAAATTGATCCCTGTCTTTGCCTTGTAAAACACAATACAACTCAATTTCACTATGTACAGTTCTTCATGTATTTTAAAGAGGTCAGTCTTTCATCTCGCCTTCTTCATCCTCTTCCTCCACACCACGTACATACAGGACATTATTGCACCTGAAAGTATAACGTTCACAATCATTGAACATTACCATAAAATTTTCACTTTCTCACACACTCCTAGGAACTTACTTTTAGGATCAAAAATTTGTGGATACCTAAACTTTAATGGAAACAGTATTCTTCCACACAATTCTGCATTTGCAGCTGTTTATAGTCTGGTGTTTCCATTTCCTAATACATGTGTACCTGAAGTAAAACTGTACTCCTGCTAGTATACTTACAGTACATCTTTATTTGTTTGTATTAATCTAAGTTTATCAAAGGGGAATCTGGTTAGGAATACAAACATAAAGATTGTTGTATACAATGTATTAAATGGCATGCATATCAACTTATCATCAGTTTTTTTTCCATATTCTAACTGCTCATTGAAAATTTGTGATGAATTTGTCATGGTATTTTATCTTTCAAATCTGCATGTAAATGGTTTCATTCATAAAATCTCACCTGATTAAAACTTCTCCTAGATTTCCTGTCAATGCTCCATCTATGAGTTCTTCTGTATTGGCCAACTAAAAAAACAAAAAAGAGAATTGTTCAATTTAGAATGAAATTTAGCCTGTCACTGCAGGACCCTTAAACAAACACGATTTTAGATTACTGTATACATGGTCTATACTGTTTAAATGTATGAAAGATGTAACTAAAAAGAACTGAAAACTTCAAAACTGTCTTGATAACTGTATGAATCACTTTTTCATACAAATGGTAACAAACACCATTTTACACAAATGTATGTATTAACTTGGAAACTGTATTAAGTTATATGTGCCCAAGATTGCATTAAAACTGCATGGCATGGCTAAAGAGCTGAATTCCCATCCCTGAATCACTCTCTATCTCTACTTTTAATGAAGTTATCTGCTCACACAACATAATTCACCCAGCAACCCTGCAAGATATTCAGTCAAAGATTGGGTAGGGGTGGGGGGAGGGGGCTCATTTTTTTTAATACATAATTACATCCATATACTGACATCGCTGCTTCGACCCTCATGGTGGGCACGTCGCAACAGATGCTGGACCATAACCACATACCAAAAAGGACTTAAGGCCGTTTGTGTGTTGAAGAGATGTGCTGTCTCTAACGATGCCTCATACAGAGAACCCATGTGCTGGTGATGACCAGTGGCTTCTTTGTTGCCTTGCCAAGTCCATACCACTGCCAAGAACACTCATAGTAGCAACATACCTTCACCGTTGCATATGGGTATACCAGTTTAAACTAACTTATACTGACTGGAAATTGCAGTCAGGTAAATTATCTCCTATTTCCGCATTCAAATTTTACTATACGGCATCACGGGAGAGATGCTGGGGTCGGATTTACAAGCAGATTGGTGAGCACGGTCGACCTTCTAATTCACTCAACAGTAACAGCATACTGACACAGATAACTTTCCGTGTACCAAACTTACCTGCAAGTTCATATATCCGTCTACAGATACCAGATAGCCTTTGTATTCCATACCCCACTTCAGTTTCACCAGAACTGGCTTTCCTGTAAGACCATTCAAGAATGGTTTGGGGTTCATAGGAAGTGACTGAAAATAAAAATAATATTTTCAACATTAATTTAACTGAATTAACATTTTTTTTATTGTTACCATGGTTACACACTGCTTTTGTCAATGTTTATCTTCATAAAAAGTTAAAACAGTACTATTTCAATGTTAGCATTTGTGTTGGTTCAAAATACCCTGAATAGTTTCTGGTGTACTGCAACGGCATTCTGTACTATACTGTCTGTAGCTGCTGCAAGGTTCAATTACAAATATGACTTTAGCTTTGACAGAAGTATTCAACCAAATTTCAGCACTTTGACAGTTTAAATAAAACAATGCACAAGTCATTACCCGCTACAAATGATAATATACTTTGAATAATACTATAAACTGTTATCAACAGTGTATTGATTTATTCTCAGCTTCGCCGTGACGTCATACTGACCAGTTAAAGACAATTGAACAGGAATGTGGGGTACTGACCACAGGGGTCCAGTCAGCCATGCGAATTCACAGAGAATTCACAGTAGATGTCAATTAACATGACTGGTCACTGGTAGACTAGCTTCTGTTTATCATATTCAGCTACTGTATAACTTCCTTACATTATGTACAGATAATGTAGGAAAGGGATGTTAGTTATACATAAATTTTAAGACCTTCATAAGATGTTATTATTCTATTTTATCAGTTACCTTTTAGGTACGTAATTCCCAGTCAAATTAGATTATAAAAAAAATCAACACTTACAGTTATTATATCAAAATTATTTTCTTATATGACAGAAACATAAACTTTTTTTTTACTTTTAGATTACTGAAAAATAACTGTGATTTCAAAGTTAGATTGAGTAATGTTTTAAATACTCATTCAATTACTCTTACAACAAACCAATTATCACTAAGATTAGATGTTACACTTGATACATAAGAGAAATTTAGTTTTAGCTTATTTTACAGTGAGAAGATGCGTTCAGTTGCACTTATAATTTACAAAGAAATAACTAGTCAGAAGGATTCTTTATACATCAAAAATGCATTCAGTCCACGCCACAGGAAGGTGCATAATTACTTGAGCATATTCACTTTCTCAGTATAACTTTAAAATCACTGTTTACTGCATTTATCTAAAATATTTTTCATATCCTGCAATAAAAGTAAAATGTCATTATTATATAAAACAGTTTATATAAACAACAGGAAATAAGTTATAAATCAATTATCTGTACAAATCAATAAAATTTATGGTTCTACTATTGTACTACATATCAAGTCTACTGACAGGCTGCTGGACCTAATCAGAGAGGATTAAAACTGATAAGGGGCAATAAAACGATTAAGATATTTGACCACCTGCGGTTTGGGGGGGGTCACTTATGAAGGACATTTTAATTATCTTTAACCAATCGGATTATTCGTTTGCGTTCATTTTTTCATTCAGTAAAAGGTGAAAACTTGGTCTTTACCGTTGACTCATATGCAAGTTTAAATTTATTTTAAACGAAACTAACAGCTTTTGAAAACATAGAATTATTATAAAAACAATCAAAAACAAATGATAGTTCGAAGGTAATAGAAGATCGTCGTCTTCTCTCATTTCTAATCTTGGTTATTATATTATTCAAAGTTAAAGATGCATAGAGACCAGCGATGACAGCCGAGGAATCACCTTTCCCGAATGTAAATATTTTTTCAGTACCCGGATGTGCGAAGCCGAGAATAATCTATCCTCGACATTTTCGCTGAAACTGAAAGTAGTCGTTATGAATTAAAGTGATTATACACGCGAGGTTAAATTTATATATATGGGTTGGGTTAAACACCAACACACGCTCTGTGAGTACGTAATGTTTACATCCAGTCGTTACATACAGATAGTTTGCTAACTTTGTTAGTGCGAGGAAGCAAAATATACTGTTTGCGTTTGATGAACATTTGCCAGAGCCCAAGCTATATGACATGCGTATTCTGTTGCTTTTTGATAATACCGTAAGATTGTATACAATGCTATGGGGTACTTAACAGGAACCAAGCAGTTTCCCACTAAATTTGTCTAAAACTAGTTTGCAGAGTCGCGAAATAAGGTGACTTTCAAAAAACCTTTGTCAGAATGCGAATGTTTCTTTAAAATAATATGTAATCGCATTTTACTACAATAAATTTCAATATATGTGAGAAAGAACAATAAATACCGCCATCTCTTTTGCTTTGTTTTTAGTTTTTTTATTCTGCCGATCGCGCGATGTGCGTGTTTCCTTTGCGCATGTGCGTTGATAAATCTACCACAACGAAAATTAAATGCAACAAAGTGAAAATTACAATACAAATTTGATTTATTGTCAATAGACCGACTGGTGGTATTGTACATTAATAGTTTTATTATAATGCATTTTCGTCACATGTTATACTGTTATGATCTTTGCTTTTTTTTGTTCAATTAATTTGTTTTGTATTGTTTTATGTCACATGCTCGTAAATGAGAAATAAAATCTTGAATCTTGAATCTACCTCTGTTGAAGTGTAGAAAATTAACACTTTATTCATTTGTTTGACTCTATGATCGATTCTTGTTATTGATCTGAAACTCGGGGCAAAGAGATTTTAAATATCATTGATCAGTTTCAGTTGATCTATAGTGAGCTTAGTGTGATTCATATTAAACAATGTTAAGTGTAGAATTCCTCACCATGGTGTAAATAAAATACCTGAAATAGAAGGTATTGTGGTAGACGGTGTATTTAACCATGAAATGCGTATGCGATAGAAGCTCGAATCCCGTCTGAACTGTACCCCGAGATAGTATAGTGGGGGTTTTCTAAGCTTTTCTACATTGTTTGCCTTTATGGCAGCTTCCCCCGGTATGGCTCCTGTATTAGAATACTATGTATTCTATGTACTTTGCCTCCTAAGTGTGTCATAATGCATGATGTACGGTCTTTTAACTTAGTATCTTAAATAATCATTTAAAATTAATCATTTAGCTTAACAAAATGTGATAATGTAATGTTATATAATAATAATGTGATAAAGTATGTTATTTACTAAGATTTTAACTATTCAAATATGTTGTATATGCAAATATGCTAAACAATTAAATACAATACAAATTTTAATTAATGTCGTTGTATCACATACAACAGGAACGTAGAATATACATATTGATTCTACGTTCCTGCATACAATAAACATTAGCTATGATAAGCTATTTACCGGCTATATAACAACATCAAATATACCAATGTACATAATAAATGGAAACTATGATAATAGCATATGTATGAGAACCTTTAAAGATTAAGAATAAAACATTAGTTTATTATTGTAGCATATTTTAATTTAAAAAAGTATTATACATGTAAGGTTAAAAACCGAGTGAATGGCGCTAATCTTAAAGATATACTACGAATGGGTAACTTTAAAAAACTTAACACAAAAGTGCACCCTTTAAAAATATTAAAAACCCGTATCACTTTGAATCAGATTCAATATAACATGATTAGCACCATTCTCTCCGCACATTAAATACATGTAACAAACAACAAAACATATACATAGAATAGCAATATATATCAAACTGACTAAGGCAACATGAACATAAAGCAAGTAGAAAAACTTACCTGAATACATGTAGCACACAATATAAGTTGAAGCAGGATGAACAGAAAGCGAATTTCGGCCAATAATAAGAGTATGATGCTGGAGGAAAAGCAAAATAAATAACCGAAATGCAAAATGAAAGTGGAGGAAAAAGTAGGTAACTTAGGGTATATATGTTGTCGTGAAATCAATGATGATAAATTATATTACATGTATATTAAACATACTATAGTCTTGCTGTATTAACTATTCAGATATTTTCTATAATAACTTGTTTTTTTAAAGTAAAAACAACGAAAATATTTTTTCACTGATGAGTTTTTCAGATTCAACACGGACATATATATGTGTATAAAGGTCTGATACAATACATTACAATACAACATTTATTTAAAGTCGTTATGCCAGTACAAACATGATAACATAAGCTTTGTATAGCTTTTGACTGACATTAGGTCCGTGGATTTAATTGCCATGCCACCAATTAAAATGAATCACTTTGCATTTTTTTACAATTATGTACATGTAAAATGACAAGCAGTCTGTCTTCTTATTCTCTGGTGATGGCTAACAATCAATAATGAACTCGGTGATCCGATTTATGGGCTCAACATCGCTGCAACCAATTCCGACTTAAATCCGGAGTTAAGAGTCAGCACCGACTACATGCGATGGAAGTGTGTTACACTGTACTACTGTTCTTGGAAAGTATGAAAATTTGTAATATTCAACTGATGTTGTTGGAATGTAGTATGCAAGATGGTGGAAATGCCTGGGTTGTGTAAGGTACTGCGTTGGATTTATTTCAACATGACTGTTTACCATTTTATAAAACAAAATCAGTCTACTGATTTTCCGTCTACTTTCTAAGGCGTTCCATTTAAGATCAGTCAAACTTTTATAATTAGTTACTGTGCCAGGGGTCTTGCTATATGTATTGTTTACAAAAGGTTCACCTTATTTTTGAACGTTTTCTATTTTATCTTTATCTCCCTCTACAGTACAACAAACAAAAAATCCATATCACTACTATAAATATAATAATCGTGATATGGAATTTTTTGTTGTAGAGGCCCAGATACATCAGTACTGTTATGGGCCGACCCCCTGTGGTCGAGATCAGTCTTTGAACTTTGAAGACCGGAGACCGTCAAAGACAGGAGACCGGAGTCCGTCGAATAGTATATACTCCTCACAACAACAACAACCACACCGGCAAATCTGAACCGATACGATAGTTAATCGAATTAAAGTGATGTGATGAGTTGTTGAAAGAGAAATGGGTGTAGTTTGGTATAAATAAACTTATAGATATATTTTGTGTACATTTATTTAAGAGGGCTCTATCCACAAGATGTCTTGAAGTAGAGCTTTCATGGCAGTGTCATATTATTCGGACAATTCAATAGTCGGTCAGCAGTTTCGTTGTTGTATCTTTCAAAAAGTACATTTTCTGTTATCGGAAAAGTTTTAACTTGTAACATAAGCTATAGCTTTTGACCGAGTAAACTTTGACTGCCCTCAATATCACCAACATCCCTTTGTTTAGCTTTTAAAATTGAATTGGCGTTTCAGTGTGACCCTTTCATTGTCCAAATAATTGTACCATACCCGCGTCGAGATATTTTGTTATTTTTGTATGGGCAATATATCTCCCAAATATATTCTGACCCAAAATGAAACTGTCTCAGAATTTGCTCAAGACATTACTTAAATATTTTGACTATGTGACAGTCTGGGGTGTAACTTGTTTAAGTTATTTTAGTGTTATTTTAGATAACTTCTACAAGTGATATTTATCTTTTATTCATCACTCACTTAATCACTTCTTTAAGTTATTTTTCAGTCATGATCACTTATTCAAGTTATTTTCATCAAAACAGTATAAAGATTTAACATCATTTTTCACAAGGATACAAATTTTCTGGGGAGTTACACATTTTTTTTCTATTTCTTTGATCATTGAACTTCAAGATTATGAAATAAAATATATTACGCACTGGCAAAACCTTCTTACACAAGGGCTTTGAAGTAGGAGATTTTTCAGTTCATCTGTTAGACAGTTTTGGCAATAAATCCATTATGTCTAATTGAAAAGTCATTACTGTCAGCTAAAAAGAAAGAACCTGCATTTCTTTCACTTAACTAAAGGTATTTGCAGAGGTAATCTGCTAGTAATGAAGAAATTCACGAAAAACTGAAATGTTGATTTATAACCTGTATACGTTATTTTACGATATTCCCATTATTTTGGTCACCTCAACTTTCAAGGGAGTTAATTCATTCAGCAAAGGGAAGTAATTTTATTATCAAAATAATTCAAATGTCACTTATAGAAGTTATTTTCAAAATAACTTATACAAGTTACACCCCTGACTGTGTGATGAGGCAGACCATTCTAGAGTACTGCAGCATGGGGAAAAAAGGAGAATTTGAAATTTATAATCTGTGCCAACCTGTACTTGGCGGAGACAAGGGGTGCATGAGGTGCATAAACCTGACCGGGGCTACAAGATACGGAGGGAGTTGTATGGCGACTAAATTATAATAAATCTTATAGATAAGCCTTGCATCATTTCTACGATGTTCAAGGGACCAAATTTGATTGCATTTGTGTGAAGCTGGAATAGATAGAATAGTTGTTTTGATTTATTAAAATGAACCATTTAGAGCTGTACTTTACTTACATACCTAATCATCGGCGCATTTGTTCAGCTTACCAATACCTGAAGTGTGTCATCTCCGAAACCACAAGTGTACTGAGTATCGTAAAGCTAACATTCCATGGTTTCTAGTGGTGGTGCAACGTTATACCGGTATACTGGTATATTGCAATACAGAGCAGGGCAGATACATACCGCGATACAAATTACCCTACAGCAGTATTCAGAGTTAAATTAACTACTCATTTACACATTGCTATGCATGTAAATAAATCAGTAAAAGAAGGAAAAGGTCGAAGATCATGTATGACCATCTTTGCTGTTCTTTGGTTACATATATAAATTTATTACTGCACAAAGTGTATTTTTGGTGACAGTTTTATAAAAGCAATTTTTGGTTGCTGTGCATTTAAATGTGTTAAATTAATGATTATAAATGCCGCATTAGTATTTGAAGTTGGTGCTTTAGATATAAAAAAATCGGACTGATAAAATGATAGTTGAATGTGTCGTTGTTGATGTTGGTAGAGATTTCGGCAGTGGAAGGGAAGCAACTCCTGCATGCAGTGGTCTTTTCTTAAATTGACTCGCCCAGTCAAATAAGAAAATCAATATTTTGAAAGTTATTTTTAGCTCGACTTTTCTATGAAAAGGGGAGCTATCCTACTCGCCCCGGCGTCGGCGTTGACATCACACCTTGGTTAAGTTTTTCGTACCACCCCACTTTATTTCAGAAGTATTAGAGGTATGGCTTTAAAACTTACCATACTTGTTTACCATCATAACCTCCATCTACAGACAAGAGTACATAACTCTGTCAAGGTTTTTGACAGAATTATGGCCCTTTTTTTACTTAGAAAGTGTATTGAGCTTGGTTAAGTTTTTCGTACCACCTCACTTTATTTCAAAACCATTGGAGGTATTGCTTTGAAACTAACCATACTTGTTTACCATCACGACCTTCATCAACAGACAAGAGGACATAACTCTGTCAAGGTTTTTGACAGAATTATGCCCCTTTTTGACTTAGAAAATACATTGAATATGGGTAAAATCCACTTATTAGCTCGACTTTTCTATGAAAAGGGGAGCTATCCTACTCGCCCCGGCGTCGGCGTTGGCGTCACACCTTGGTTAAGTTTTTCGTACCACCCCACTTTATTTCAGAAGTATTAGAGGTATGGCTTTGAAACTTACCATACTTGTTTACCATCATAACCTCCATCTACAGACAAGAGTACATAACTCTGTCAAGGTTTTTGACAGAATTATGGCCCTTTTTTTACTTAAAAAGTGTATTGAGCTTGGTTAAGTTTTTTGTACCACCTCACTTTATTTCAAAACCATTGGAGGTATTGCTTTGAAACTAACCATACTTGTTTACCATCACGACCTTCATCAACAGACAAGAGGACATAACTCTGTCAAGGTTTTTGACAGAATTATGCCCCTTTTTGACTTAGAAAATACATTGAATATGGGTAAAATCCACTTATTGCCTTAACCCTTTGAGATATTGCTTTGAAACTTTTAATGCTATTTCACATCATTACCCCCATCTGTACGCAAGAGAAGGTAACTCTGTCAGGGATTTGTTTTAAAAATTAAGGCCTTTTATCGACTTAGAATCTTGGTTAAGTTTTTCGTACCAGTCCACTTTTTGACTGAACTGTTTGAGATATTAATTTGAAAGTTGGAATACTTGTTTACTATCATGATCCAAAAACATGGGCAGGAGAAGGTAATTCTGTCAAGGATTTTATTTGAATTATGGCCCTTTTTGACTTAGAATTTCAGTTAAAATTTTCATTCTTGTCCACTTGTTGACTTAACCATTTGAGATATTACTTTGGAAGTTGGAGTTCTTATGTGCCATCATGAGACCTATCTGTAAGCAAGAGAAGATAACTCTGTGAAAATGTTTCTTCATTTGTACTTAGAAATTCCTAGTTAAAGTCTTGTGTGCCCTTAACTGTCAAAGTTTTGTTTTATAGGCAAGCACTAAAAAAGTCGAGCGCGCTGTCCTTCTGACAGCTCTTGTTTCATACTGGTAGTGGGAAGAGTTTGGTGTATTGGGTTAAAAGTTATTATTTCCTCTACACTTTTGTACACACACCATTTTCAGCTGGATTTTTACTTGAAAAAAATGCGCATAATGTCACTTTAAATGCACAGCAACCAAAAATTGCTTTTATAAAACTGTCACCAAAAATACACTTTGTGCAGTAATATGCGCATAATGTCACTTTAATTTTGTAAATTTCCTTGGTCTGGTCTGGTCTAGTCAGTGCTTTTACCCCCTCCCAAAAAACGTAAGTTTGGAAATTGTATTACACACAATTCTTCAAATTTACTTTATCACGCATCATTTATCATGCTTTTCACTTTAGAATGTGTTTGAAAAAAGGCAGTTGCTAGCTAAACAGAATCAATTCTCTAGAGTAAGACAACAATATTATAAGTAAACTTGAAATTTGGTCCAATACATAATTATTGCTGGTATGTGGATACCAGTGGTTTAAAAAAATGGTTTCTTAATATATCTTTACTTTATTTATTTTAAAGTGATATTACCGGGTACTATTTAACATGTTAAAAGTGACCATCAAAATTTTAAATAAAACATTAATCAGTGATTTATACTCCTAGAATAATAAACATTGCCATATTTATTACCCAAAAATAATATTCACTCACATTGAATATAGAGGAAATCTGTAAAAAAAATCTGTTTTGATTTTCCTAGTCAAAAATAAAAATCCATCCTTTAGGTTATGTATATCTTAATTTATATTTGTCAATATTAAACAGAAATAACTTGGTAAAACTTATTTCCTATACAAATGTATGTTTTTATAAAATCCGCAGTGTTTTGAGCATCATTCTTAACTATATAATATAAATCAATGTGACCATTCTGAAGGGTACTATAACTTTAAATCCAAAAGTCAAATATGTGGATTTACCTGTGGCTACTGAGTGTCAGTCTTCATCTTGTATTGTAACACCAGTAGCTGATGCTTGTATTGCATCCATGATTTAAGAAAGCGCTAAATACATGTAGAGAGAATCTTTGACAACAAGGACATGATTTAGAATGTTCTAATAAGTATACATACATATAACGCTCACTAAAATGCTGGTGGTAGAATCTAGATCAAATACCTGTGCCAAACTCTTAGACTTATAGTTATGAATTGACCACAGAATAATTCATTTGGCTGTGAAAAAGCATTATTTCCAATGAAACATTAAGTGAACAATATAATTATTTTAAGTGTTTGTTTTATGTTTTTCAGTGGTTATCGAAATATAACGTTGGATTAAAGACATAAAATCAACAGAAAAATTGTTGGTACCGATGTATTAAATATCACGATAATTTCACTTGTGAACACCAATAGTAATTATTTTCAATTGTAGCTGCGCCACTCATGAAAATATAACTTCTGGTGCTCACTCTGTGAAATTATAACATTATATTACATGGAAACCAACAATTATCCTTTATATCATTATCATCTCTATCATGATATTTTCAGTCGACCAGTATTGACCATTTTTGACCAGGCTGAGTATTGTTTGAGGTCCACTAGGCAATGCTAAATACTAAATATCTTAAGCTCTTGACTCTGTTGTTTTGCAGAAGAAGTTGTAAAGGTTTTACTATGTACACTGTAAAACTAGTGACTCCCCCTGGGTGGGGACAATATTGGCCCCAGGGGCGAGTTTTGAACAAACTTGGTAGAGGTCTACTAGACCATGTTACACACCAAATATCTAAACTCAAGCTTATGAATTAGTATAAACTGGATACAGAAACTTATAAATAAGCTGTCACAGGAAAACTTATATTTGAACTGAAATACTAATTACTTCTATTTTAATTTCATTTTATTGATTTTTCAGTGTATATGCTTTCCCAGTACCAGAAGGTAAAAGTGGACAACAGGTGGTAGACCTGCTACAGAAACAGGTGGAACTCCTGGGTGCTATCAAAACTGGCAACTTCTTTGTGGACTGTGAAACGTACCAGTCTAACAACCAGACAGGTTGGTGCATTATCCGTGATCTTTAACTGTTACATTACACTCTTTTGATTCTATCATAATAGGAAGTAAGTTGCAAAAAAGAAGCAGTGTTTTCTGAAGCTTCACTGAACCAACACACAACCACGGACCAAATACCAACAAAACTGGTACCAAGCCTATTTGTGCATATCATAGGCATGTTACTCAGGCTCAGATAATTTTTCATTGAGTTACAGCCCTTTGATTTTTTTAGCAAATACAGTAACTGGAGTATAGTGTACATAGAGATTTTTATCTTGCTATTTCTCAGCAACCGCTGGATGGAAAGGGAATTTGTTGTGTGCAAACAGTCTTTTAGATATTCATATACTAGTATATCCATTTCTCTGTCCAAGCCATGACAGGAATATTAATCACATTCAGTGATACAATGTATGGTGTTGGGCCCAGTATTCGTGGTAGGTCCAGAATTCGTGGTATTTAGGCAGTTTGTTCTGTCCCCATTGCTCTCATTAAATAAAACAACTGAAGTAAACCAAACTGTACACGTTCCAGTTGATGATGTCCGTTGAATCCGTTACGTTAAATTTGGTGTTCTTATACCTTAAGTGTTGCTTCAGGTACTCCCAAAGTGAGTCTGAACTTTTTTTATTATTGAAATGATTGCTTTTTTAAAACTGGTACTGGAAGAATAGTTGACTGTTTGTTTACATATAATCAACTGATTTTGATTCACAAGACATAAAATATAATTCCATACAAGATTCTGAAATATCATATGGGACCTTCTGTTGCAATGTAACTTTTTTGGTTGACCCACGAATTCTGGTGCACATATTACTGTGACGTCAAAGGTCAACACACTTTTATATTTTGGAAGCTGTGTAAACAATGTTACAATCGGCATAAATAAAGTAAATCGTATGTTAAATGTTAGATGTTCTTGGTTATATTTTGACCTTTGTTTGTTTCTCTTTTTATTGTTTAGTACTCCGTAGTGTTATAAAGGGTTCTAATTACAACGAAAACTGGGCCAACCAGCATACATGTAGTTCTAGTTCATCCTGATATGATGCAAGGTGTCTGGGAAATAACACTATTTCATATTGTAATTAAGTGGCGTTATTGACACAAAGAATGTTTCACAGGCTCTTTCTACCTATGACTAACTAATGAGAAATACATTAAGAAGAGACAACTGCCATTACTTCTTGCAAAAGTTACATTGCACTTAACTTGCATACTCCATTCCCCTTAATCATATTGATGATGTGAAAGATTATCAATGCTGTTGTGAAGAAGTGTGATTTCTGTAGATACTGTAGGGAAAGATGTACAGCAGGTAACCAATTGATACTGTTCTCTCTTTCAGGAGCTACACAGCGGCTCATACACGTTCTCCACAACAGTGAGCAACCAGCATCATGTTTTGCTGTGCTGGACACTGGCACAACACTAATCGCTGATGTCCTGTTTGAAGTCCTTATTGCTAAGCTAACCACAACTAAAGCTGGAAAAGACTCTTTTTATCAGCAAAGGAAAGGCTTTAAAATGGAAGCAAAGGGACCAAGATATGAACTGAGTGACTTTGTTATCAAAATAGGATCTGTTTCCATGGCATCAAATTTCAAAGGAATTCTTGTGGAGGTTAGTAGTTTTCATACATAGTTAGTTAACAAGGAATTAAAGGAAATGTTACTTTAGTATGGTATTGTCATAGGAGTCTCTGAAATGCTGTGGTACTATATCAGTATATGCAGTGTATTAAACCATTACGGGGCTGGGGGTAGCTCTGGTGTTTGGGACAAGCTTCTGCCTGCTCAACTAATGAGTTTGGGGTTTAAAACCCTGCAAGATACTAGCCCACTATAGCAGAGTCCTGGGATATAAGTATAGCAAGTGAAAGTATAATCTATATACAGACATGCTCACTAAATAAACCTTTGGTGAAATGTTCTAGTGATCAGAATATCACCTTAATGTTTTGAATATGCATATATTTCTGTCAAACGTAGTTAGTTACCTTTTAATATAACCTTTTCAAATGTATTTTTGCTTAATGTGATCAGCGTGTCTCATGTATTGCTTTATCAGTATGTTCATAGATTTTCCAGTTGAAGCCATTTAATTGCATTATCACATGGACTCAAAAGTGCATTTCTATTCTTGAAATTTACCACACAGCTATTGTTCTCGCAGTGTTCGAAAATGATTTGATATTCCGGATTTCAATTGATTTGATATTCCAGACTTCAATGCAGCTTAAGCAATAGTTTACTTGCGTCCCCATTGGAAATACAATTAAATAGGATTTATGAGTTCTGTATGTTTTTTCTGCAGGTTGATTACTGTCCATGCAGTGTACCTATGGAATGTTGGAATCTCATGAGAGAACTAATGCAGGGCTTTCTGGGTAATGTGGCAGAGACTCCGCCAGCACAGGTGAAAAACAAGATGGATGCGTTTTACTCACCAGGTGATACAATCAACCAGTATCTGGAACATTTCAACAACTTCCGGAAACAGACAAATGTGAATCAACCAGTCAGATGAAAGCATTTGAAGAGTACGACAGTTTGCTTAGTGGATATTTTTTAGCAATCATGAGTGCTTTCAAGTGCAAAGTATAAGGAACTCCAGTTTTATTTTTGCAATTATTTCCAAGAGAAAGCAAAATGAAAGAAAAGATAAAGAAAGATGTGACTTCAGAAGGAATTTTGAAATAGTTTCCTCACTCTTACAAACTACAGCAAAGTTGTAACTGAGTGAAAATGGACCGCTGATAGATTTTGAAGCAATTTATACCCATGATACATTTTGAACCTTGTATATAAAAATGTGATGTGATTGAAATGCAGATATCAGTAATGTTCTGGAAATAATTTCTGTAGAATAGTTTTCATCTAATCTTCACCAAACTTGGTCAAAATGTTTGTCTGCATAATAACTCGGCACGTTCAATAACCAGCCAAATTGTCCCAGGCACTTTTGGCCCTTGATTTATGCAAAATTGGCCAAATTCACCTTGTCTGCTCCCTCAGTCGAACATTTCATCCTATCCTCACCAAACTTGGTGAAAATGTTTGTTGGCATAATATGTCGGCCAGGTTCAATAACCAGCCAAATCCCACTAGGCATTTTTTTATTATGGCCCTTGATCATCGGAAAATTATAAAGTTCAAACAGGTGAATTTGCTTTGTCTGCTGTATTGTTCTAGCAATTTTGGCTATATTGGTTGCATCAAATCTAAACACCCTGATAATGAATAACCGCAGTTAATAATTAAGTTGTGTTTAACTGTGAATCTGCTCTTGAATCAGTGATTAATGATAACACAAATTGGTATGAATTACCTGTATTTAACAGGTTTTATTTTGACCATGTTAAAAAAAGAATATGTGCCATGGATTTGTGAGTAAAACCATACACTAGTTTTAGTCAAGTAAAAAACAACAATTGGTTCTCTTTTCTATACCTTTATCGCATTGCTATCACAAATTAAACTAAGCTACTTAGTGGCAATGTGGACATTTATACGATAATAACTGTAGTGTACGGTTTTTAAGTTAGATTTTGATTTTATTTTGGCGGCTGATATGAATTGCGCCAATTTTAGGAGACCGTCAATTCAAAACCCTTGAAAAAATGCCAACATTTTGGCACCGCAGATTAAAGCGCCATACATTATTTATATATTTTTCTCATTTAATCAACTCTAGTGGGGTAATGAAAATCTTACAAATAAAGAAAACGAATTCATATTCCTTGAAGTACAAAAGAAAATAGAAGTGTTCAGAAAGATTTAAACAACAATAGTATAATTATATCAATGATTTTTTTCTGTCTTTTTTTTTTTAAGGAAAATGTCCTTTCCTCACATACTCATACTATTACATTTAAGGTGTGTGAAAACTGGCATATTTTTGGTTGTTGGTGATATTATTTATCAAAACAGTCGCTTTATTTAGAAAGTTCACAGGGTCAAACTGGGAAGTCCCGGAAGCGCTTGTTATGTACACAAAGAGATGTCACAGTTTAATCTTTTAGAGCCCTGTCCAGTATGTCTTTATTCCCAACATCATTTGGAATGGTAATTTTCATCTTTGGATTTTCTTCCATCATTCTACAGACGGTTTCCTTGGCGTTCTTGTTACCTGACCAGCTTCTTCGAGCAACCTGAAAAGGTAAACCAGCATTTATCAGTTAGACATGCTGACCACAAGACGTGGTGTCAACTAGACGTTTCACTCCCATTGAAATATACTGATTATGTAATATGTGCAATCCGCGTTTGTTTTACTTTATTTTTATTTTTAATATGATAGTGGACATCAACAAAAATTATAAGATACAATGTATAAAATTCTTTTTATAGTTCCCCTTCTGATATTAAATGCAAGCACTATATCCCCGATGATGAATCATGAACGAGTGGGGGAAAGATAGAAACGTTTTACCCCATTTGAAACGTCCCAAGACAGCATCCTTTTGGCCCTGTCTTCTGCATCCTGTAGAAATAAAATCACTACTGATTAACAAAACAACACTTAAAACATTCCAAACATGTAATAGAATACGGTGTAATAAAAATAAACTTTGAATAGGTTCTACACATTTTCAAAATTATCTGGAAATGGTGATATGAATAAAATAAGAACCAGTTGTTCATTGGTATGATAAAGTTCTGTCGCTTTGTTTCGGTAGAAAATATTCAAGTGAATTTTGCCAAGATCCAAAGAAATAGTTCTAAAGACAATTCTTATATGAGTATGTTTAGTGATTTACATTTGATCCATCCAGTACCAGCCCGAAACCGCCGTTTATAACTTCACCCCTGAAACAGAAATAAAACAGACTTTACAGTTTAATCATCTCATCAAAGTCCTGTGATAGTTTGTGACTTTAGGTTATATCTGCATGCATTTTACTGACTGGCATATAGCAAATGGCGAAGTGTACCAGCTCTTATAATAGCAAGTGGACAATTTACATTCCAAGCAAATATTGAAACATGTTGCTAAAAAGATACCCGTCATCTGGTTTGTAGGTACCTCAAATTGTCCTATCCATCAACCTTTCCGCAAACATAATTCTCTCACGTTTTCAATATTAGTAATGCAAATCGTATACGCTATAATTAAATGTACATGTAGAATATGATTAATTTCAGCAATGTCTCATTGGCACTGGTGTTCGAACTTCACTTACCACCCAACACCGCCGCCGTTATGAATAGCTACCCAGGTTGCACCTCTGAATGAGTCGCCGATAGCGTTTTGCACGGCCATGTCTGTAATAATGAAAACACGCAGTCTACAGACAGCACGAGAAAATATTACACATCCGAAATTTGAACTATGTTGGCCGTCTGACTATCCTAGCAACAAAAATGAAAATCCACCATTTCTGTTATGCATATCTAAAATTGTATTTTTTAGTAACAGAAATAACTTGGTAAAGCTCATTTCTTACCTGTTTTAAAGAATCTACTGTGCTTCCGGTATCATTCTTTGACATAATCTATACTTATATACATTGACAATTACATTACCTGCACAAAAAGCAGAACCGTCGTATATGTTAGATGTCTCTCTGTAAGGGCTGTCTGTACCACTGACGTCATGATGGTCCCTGCTGATAACCACCGGACCCTTTATAACATTAACACTCTATTAATCTACTAGGAACTCGAGATTTTAAGTCAATATTTGCACTTTTATATAAGCATTATATATGGTCAGTACGCGATGTTTTACATGTTCAAATTTTGAAACTGTCAAATGCATTGGGTTTTATACAAACCTTAAATCATATTTATGGTATACTTCGCTAGTATAATGCGTGTGAAGGAACTGCGAATAGCTTTACTTTTTATCTGTCTTGGCAAGACTGGTCCATTTTTTCTTTGCAAAACTACGGTCAATGGTATGTTGTACTTAACTTTTTTACCACATAACCACACGTACCTTTAATTTCCCATCTGCCACTGCCTTATTAAATGCTGTTGCTATGGCAACCCTACCATTGTCATCAGAGTAAAGGATTCTTGCTTGAGATCCAACGACCTGTGAAAACATAAGAAGCAATTTACGAGTTGTTAGTCTCCGGAGCGCTTGCTTCTGTATGGAGTACAGCAGGATTTAACCACTATATATATATTACCACTAAATATTTTAATTTTCTTTGCTTGAGTATATTGAGTGTATAATGTATATCTGAAAGGACTCATAAATTAGTTAAGGATAAACTGATAAATGGTCTTGTTATTGTCGCTATTGGCAAATGCCATCCTCACATGATTTGACTGGAAATAATTCAGAAATAAATACAAAAGAAATTAACAGTTTACCATTTTGTTTTTAGAGGCTTCTTTAATCCATCTTATGTTGTCGGTGTATTGTTGTTTCACGTTTTCCTTTACTGAAACATAACCAGGCTCAAACTTACGATGTAATTAAAGGTTTATATATGCTAAGTCACTAACCCGGCCTGAAATCCTCAGCCATTACAGGCTAATAATGTTAATGACTTGTGACATTTTAAATATCATGAGGCTATATCAAGCTTCATCTTCTTTAACATACTACCGGCTTTTCCTTGTGCGAATCGACTTGAAATGAAAGTGAACTATTTACAAAATAAGCATCGATATATTTTTTAGGATTTTGGTAGAACTTTGGAAAATGATTGCTATATACAACTAGTTATAGTGCAGTCGCTGTGGAGAGTCCTTGATACAAACTTACCACCCTGGCTGATTATATCTTCCAGAACCATGGTTGCTATGTCATCTGTTGTGTCAAGGTCGGTAGGCTCGCCACTAGTACATACCCAGCTGTAGATATATATTTCATAAAGATACAGTTTAGTGTTAATGGTTTGTTACTCTGAAAAAAAACGATGTGTTATGCATAAAACTGCAAAAAAGATTGATGACCGCAGATATCTTAATAAACAGATGTGTTGTTATCAATCTAAAACTGATGTCTTATGAACAGCGAATCAATGTATCTCCCAATTCCATTTTTATTAAACTTTTTAAACAATTTTTGAATGTACATACACCGCCTGTACCACGCAGACAAGTACAGTATAATATAACACTTGTTACATACCGGAAAGGACCAAAACCCAGTGAGAATATGTCCCCCATAATGTCTTGTACATAACTTGGGTAACGGAAAAATGTGCCATGTAGTCCAGTGTTTTGACCAACATCAGCTCCTGTAACATTGAAAGTTAGTCGCATAAACCCTTTTTATGGAACACTCTCAATATATGTTGTTCAAATGACGTTATTTAAAAAAAAAAACTTTTTAACAGGACATCACTTATTTTGCATATTGCACTAACCTCGTGAAACCCCTAAACAGAACTTGAATGAATACTACAAAATACATTGTTTTTGAACCACTGGTCCTTTCTATAAAATAGCTGTATGGCTTCATTTGACACAATTCAAATATAATACTGCCTGAGGTGTAGAATGCTTACCAGCGCGACCTGCTTCCAGGAGGAATGCGTTACCATAGTCCCAGAAATACATGCCTTTGGCAGACAAATGATTTACAGCTGCGACATGGCGACGTAAACTGTAAAATGGAAATATTTACTGTAGTATGCACACGTTTATTTTTGTTCCATTACATCACGTTTATTATTTTCTATTACATTATTTACATTATAGATACATGTATCCAATATTGTAATTCATAGGACTTAATAACGGGTTAAACAGAATGATATAAAATTTCAAAAGTACGATATTATAATTAGATATACATTTGTATATTTCATTTTAAAAACACTTTTTCCTCCGTGCCACAGAAAATGTTACTACATTTATAAGAATCATAATGAAAAATTAAATTCTTAAATATACAGAAGATATCACGTTTTACCTCTCTTGTACCAGATTCCTGAATCGAACAGGATTTTCATGCATGACAGTTTGTGCCTCTTCATAAGTCAGCTGTAAGAAGAAATCAGCACTTGCAATATTTCAGGGTTGAGAGGTCCATCAATGATTCCAGCTTAACGGACATGTTTTAGTAGAAATACAAACATTTTCTTACCAACTTTCGAGATTTCATTAAAGTTTTCAATAACATAAATATTTTTGTATATTTATTTTTTGTTTATTTCCTATTGGGTGGATATGCATTTTTATGAAAGCGCACACCTTTGAAATTCATGGAAAGAGGAACTCGAGTTCGTGTAAAGGGTTTACTAGTTACCTGTGCCGGATAGTATCCTCCCAGGTATGGGTTATGACACGAGGTCTGGTCTGAACCAAGCTCCACCAGTAAATCGCCCGTACGGTCGTACTCAAGCACAAGTCTTTCCCTAGAAATAAACAAGTTTACTTATGATAATGAAAAATTTAAAACAGACCAAAATAAGGATGTTTGTGAACAGAAATATCAAAGAAATTCATTTTCGATAATTAAATAATTAAATTAATACCATCAGCGTTCCAAAATATCAAACGTTTTATATCATTCTATCACACAGTTTTAGTTTTTAATTTTTATTGTATGATTAATTGATAGTTACCACAAGTCAACCACATTGCCGTGGTATCCAATGCTTGTCGCCCGCTTTTCACGTTTTGCCTGTCTGATCATTGATACACATTTCTCCAGGTCGTCAGTGACTTCCAGCAACCAACCCTGATCATAACGCTTGTACAGTGCTGCTCTACTCACCTAAGGAGAAAAGTTCGCTAATGATTTAGATTGTTTATTGTCCCGGCCGACCCTAGGATTTATCTTAAGGTGACAGGCGCAGGCAAGATGAAAAGACAGGTGCAGATACAAGGGAATCCGGGTACCAAACCATATCGCTTTTCGAATAGACCCTTTGGTTCTTTAACGTGCCCGGTGTATTCACCGATACACGCACGACTACCTCTGGGTTTCTAACCAGTTCATATCTAGGTGGATGGAACACACTTAAAAGCATTTCTGTAATTTCCAGTACCCCCGAACCGTGGACCCCCGGATTAGTAGTCAAGAGCGTTAACCACACTTGACCACACGGGGAAAAGTTTTGCGTAATACTTTAAATGTTGTTACATTTAGTTTATTCATTTGCTAGTGCTGGGATCTACATTCACCAAGTTTCTGTACATATTTAATGTATATATCTAGACCATATTAAATGTATAGATTCAGAATTTATTGACTCAACGCTGGCGACATACATATAAATAATATAATGTCAGCCTATACATTGGTCTGGGCATTTCAGCATTGCACTAGTTATGGAATAATTCTCTTATCGTGAAAATCCTCAGAAGTTGACAGATATATACATGTATTGCATGCTTGCTTGGTAGACGATAAACAAACAACTGTACTGAATTTAATGACCAAGTTAAATAGATCCCTACTGGCCCGGATCAGCATCCGTGATAACATGTCACGTGCACTGCGTACACGAGCGATGTGAAACAGCTTCACAAAGAAAAGGACTTGCTTTGCTGATTTTTGACTGTGCCTACCTCTGCTATAACACCGACACATCCGCAGATGACGGCGGCCTTTGCTTGAGCACCACTCATTCCTCCCAAACCAGACGTTAAAAAAACCTGCAAGCAAAATAGACTAAACATCTTTCAACACTCTGTCAGTTATCGAACTTATATTTCAGCAATCTTGCGCTCCGGTCGCCACAAAGGCTTATATTCCAGAAACTTTTATTCTTTTTTTTATATAAATGGGCAGCTTTTTATTAGCTTAATACTGCAAGTAAATGATTAATGTTTGACTTTATAGTACATACAATTTAATTTTTTAATAATATAGCAGAAATGACTTACCTTTCCTGCCAAATCACTGGTTCCAAGTTGGTTCCTCGCAGCGTTTAAAACTGTTAACTGAAATATATATTTAGCATGTCTGACATTCAAGAAAGCTTCACCTCTACAGTAACATAACTTGGACTGTGTGAGGGAATCACGGGCAAACCAGCAACCTTGGATTTGGCTACCGACAACATATTAACTGTGTTATTAGCTTTGTTCCTTTAATGACGTACGAGCATCTATGGCGTCATATACCACAAGGACATATAACTTCTAAGTTCTGCCTCTGAGTTTCACAAATATTCTATCACTACATAACGCGACTTCAGTATTTACATAACGATATATACTAAAGATAATAGAAGCAAGAATATTTACTGTGGTTCCATGGACTATACCCTGAGGACCAATGTAGCAGTAACTCCCAGCTGTCATTTGTCCGTACCTATACAGAAAAAAACACAGAGCGTCACTAAACAATGCTCAAAGTGATCCTTTTTGATTTTTTTTTTCGGAATTACAGAACTACTGGTAGGTGTGTACTTTTATGAACTTACATGGTTACTCCAAGAGCAAACATCTTTTCGTACATGTCTCTGGAAGAGTAGTTTGGAATCACCTGAAATTATAACAATTCATATCATGGTCTATTTAAACGTGTGGCTGTTTGATACAGGCGTTACAGCGTAATGATTTAAACTAATTGATGCTGACTCTATAACTGACATCTTACACCAACTTCGTTACCCATTTGGAGAAATACGGACCGTGCACGTGGTAAAGTATCAAATAAGATTTAGTCTGGCCATTTTAGTGCTTTGTTAACTAGAAAGGAATCAAAAATGTTTTTTTTCCAAACAATCCCTTTCGTATATCAGATTGAACACAAAACTAAGAAATCCATACTCACTGGGTTAAAGTTTTAGAACTTTATCATGGCAGGAGGAAAACCTAAGAGTAATATCTGAGCAACACAGAATGGTTTAGTTTTACTTAAGCCGGTTCCAGACTAAGCAAATTCGGTATTTGTCAATGTCCTTAGGTGACGTTGAATGTTTGGATGTTCCCCCATGGAGTCTGAATCGGCTGTGTAAAATGAGGGCGGATATTGTATCAGTTGAAGTATTGCCGCGAAGCGGGGTTCATACACTAGATACACTTTCAGATTGATAACTCAAGCATAATCAGATACTTACCATTCCGTTTGTAATGATAGCTCTAGGAGAGTCTGGTGTGCTGGGAAACAGCCCCATAGGGTGACCGGAGTAGAGAACCAGCGTCTGTTCCTCTGTCATCTCCGATAGATATTTCATTACCAACAGAAACTGAAATTGTACAGTTAGGAAATGCTCATCTCAGTTCGACTGCGAGGAAAGTGTCAGGAATTTTTGCCGCTGTCTAATCTAATTCTTGATAAATAGAACAATGAAGCAAGGTCGTGACCCCGGGTGATTCGAACATTTTACACCACCGCTTCAAATCGTGTAGTGCTTCGATACTGATGTAAACAAGAGAGCCCTATATCGTTCACATGAGAATCAGTGCACTTACCTGAGTAAAATATGTGTTGCTAAAGGGAGTCACGGGCAGTCAGTGGTTGCTAAGGAAGTCACTGGTAACAAGGGGAAGTCATTGATTGCGAAAGAAGTCAACTGTTGCTAGTTGCTAAGGATGTCAATGGTTGCCAAGGAAGTCCCTGGTAGCAAGAAGATGCTAAAGGTTGCGAAGGAAGTCACCGGTAGCAATGGGAATTCACTGATTGCTAGGGGAATAAGTTGTTGCTAAGGAAGTCAATGGTTGTTGAGCAAGTCATTTGTTCCTAGGAAAGTCACTGGTTGCTAGTGGAACTCAATGGTCGCTAGGGAATTAAATTGTTGCTAAGGAAGTCAATTGTTGCTAAGGAGATCGCTTGTTCCTAGGTGAAGTCATTGGTTGCTAAGGAAGACACTGGTTGCTAAGTGAAGATACTGGTAACTTAGGAAGACGCTTGCTACTAAGGAAGTAAGTGGTTACTAAGAAAGTCGCTGATTTTATAGGAACACACTGGAAGGTATGTTTCTCATACAACTCTATATTCCAAAAAGGGACCCCTTGGACGTGGTCAGTTTTGACCCCAGGGGCTTGATTTTAACAAAATTGGTAGAGGACTACCAAACCATGCTACATACCAAATATCTAAGCTCGATGCCTTGTGGTTTTGAAGAAGAAGTTTCCGAAGGTTTTCCTATATCAGTCTATCTAAAACAAGTGAGCACCTGGGCTAGGTCTATTTCGACCCCAAAGGTAAGATTTGAACAAACTTGGTAGATGTCCACTGGGCAGTGATACAAACTGAATATCGAAGTAAATTTTGACCAGGGGTCATGATTTCAACCATTCTGGTAGAGGTCAACTCGGCAATGCTCTAAATCATGTGGTTTCGGTGAAGACGATTTTTTAAACTTTCCTTTCCATTACCATGGCTAGAGTTCTGCATGGAATGAAATTCTTTGAACAATTTTGGTAGAGCAAGGAACATTCCTGCCAAATTTCATCAGTTTCAGACTACGGACGCCGGACATCCAACCATTCTAAAAGCTCACATGAGCACAAATATCATGTTAAGTTTATGTGTAAATGGCATGCATACATACAAATATATATATAATGAATACCTGAGCCCAGTTTGAGAACACTTGTCCGTTCCCACCATAAGTGACAAGCTCGTGCGGGAACTGAGCGACACGTGGGTCAATGTTGTTCATTATCATGTGCATTATGGCGGCCGCTTGGCGACATCTGACCGGATATTCGTCTATTGGATAAGCTCTATTATTGCAAAAGTAATGACAGAACAACTTTTACAACGTAAAATTAGTAAAAGAGTGGCACACACAATTGTGTGTGATTTTCAAACAAACTGTTCAATGCTTAACGGAGATCAATTAATTTCAAAATAGCTGTCAATTTTCAAAACTATATCCCAACTGCAATCGCTTCACTCTTCAATATTTTTGAAATTATAATTTTCTTCCTGGTTATGTCATGGTAATTTCGAATGGCAAAGGATATTACGGCGAACGTTTGTTAACACGTGGAATGGCGCGTGCATAACTGACAAAACTGTGTAAATTAAAAGGATAGATGATAAGCTTCACATGAAATATTTGATTCTGAAAGGCACACCAAGAAGATACTTAATACGAAAATGATAAAATAACAACAAACTACAAAAAAAGTATCCGGAAATGATAAAAACAACAGATATAATAGCAAACTTGTATTTAGAACTTACATAACCGAACCTGATGCATTATGAAGTAATAAGATGTATACTGACTTCAGACATAAACTTATACCTCATCTCTAAGGTCGGTCTGAATCTGTACATATAGATATGACCATAGTTCCTTAGTTCATCCGCAAACTCTGGAGCAAGTGTCTCGTGAACTGAAGGTGGGAAATATCGTAAAGCATTTTGCAGGGCCAGCTGAAAAAACACAGTTAATCTAATGATTTTCTGGCGTCGTCACTCCTTTAATGGATCCCTGTGTCAGGGTTGTTTATCTAATACAATTAAGAGAGTAACTAAGTGTGTTTCATATTCTCAGTTTTATACGTGAGTTATCTAAGGACTACGGATATATGTGCGCTAATGCGGTCAAGGCAAGATAGCAAATACACTGTTATGAATATAATTTCATATGTACAACAACATCTGGTAAATTTGTTTACAGAACGATTCAAGATCCGTTTAAGCCTGGATAATTCGTTCATATCTGCTGGTCTCAGGAGTACGGTGGTACCAGGCTGCTTAACGTTGCTGAAAGAATGAAGAAGGGCCCGGGCCTACAGTTTGATGTGGCAAAATGATGTAAAATAGCTTCCGAATCGAGTAAAAGCTAAATATGATATATACATACACAGCTTAACGGCTCTTAATTGCATGACAGGTGTGTACAGTTAAAATAAGATGATGAAGTTGCTGTGATTTGAAATTGTACTTTTATAACTCGTGCATTGTTTCGTTCATTTTTTACATGTGTATATGTTAACTTTTTCTTGACTGCAAGAGATGTCTAAAATTTTAATTATGTTTCATTGACTGATAAATCAACAAATTAGAATAAAAAGATGAACACTTGCCCTTTGTTCTTCTCTTGTTAGGTCTGGAGTGCGAACAGGTGCATGCGGCACTGACTCATCGCGATCCCTTGGTTCTGGCAGTGGGTCCAACTGTATACCCTCACAGATATGCTTCAATGATGACATTGTTCTCTTCCAATTGTTTGAAACGTAATGCTTTACCACTGGAAAGTTGTATTATGAAAGTATCCGCTGTCAATGAACGGTGACAAACTTACAAAAGTGCTTAACATGATAGGACACCAGTGATAAGATATTATGGCAAGCCAGTTTACTATTTATTCAAATAAGTTGAAAGACAGAGGTCCAGAGATACAAGTGATACGTCGTGAAGCATTTAGTAAAGAAAAAATTTAAACTTTAAGAGATGAGTCTATTTTGAGGGATTTTAAATAAAGTTATGAAGCTACTGTTTATAGTTACAGAGATATTTCTGAATCAATGAGATATTTCTATAAATACAAGATATCTTTTTTTAAAATATATTTTGATATGTATAAAGATTTAAAATCTGAGATATCTATTGAAACGCAATGATTTTTATGCAATGTATATATCATATAGATATCTTTCAAAGCAACACAAAATTAAGAAATGAGACTTATAATCATCATTGTTATACCGTGTTAGAGACAATCATACATATCCAATAAAAGCTCGTATTCGGTTGATTTTGGGGTTACAAGATCAAAGGTCGAAGGTCGTATTGACATTGCCTTTAAAATCCCTTCTCTGATAAATAACACTAGATGGGTGTTCAGTAGAACGCTTGTGTCGCCCTCTTACGCTTTGTCAGAATAACCAATAAATTTGTGACAAAATCTAAGTACAAAAAGGGGCATGATACTGTCAAATATGACCTTGACCTACAACATTTGGCGGCATCACGACCCTTATGTCATTAGCAATGTAATTTGAAAGTTAGATGAGGAAATCTTTAGAAATGGCAAAGTTATAGGCAACATTAATGGTTTTCATGACAAAATCAAAGTACCAAAAAGCGGCATAACTCTGTCAAATATGACCTTGACCTACAAAATTTGGCATCATCATGACCCTTTTGTCATAAGCAATACAATTGTAAAGTTTGATGAAGAATCTTAAGAAATGGCAAAGTTATAGCCGACGTTAAGTTAATATAACCGGACGGACGGACCGACGGACAAATTAAGCGATCCATATGTATCGCATTTTCTCCGAAAGGGCGACTCAGTCACGACCAACAGTCTCTTACCTTGAAGTTATTTGTACCTTGAAGATGGGCAGGGGAGAGGGTAATGGTTTAAACACATTTCTTTTCTAACTTTACTCTCATTTCGATTGAACATACTCCGAGTTTCTGTTCTTTAGCACACAAAAGGCTTTAAAGTAAACTTACTTCTGCTTTATTTACTAAAATACCGTGAAACAATGCCTAGACCGTATTTACTAACACCAATTGAACAAGTTGACACATCTTGATTTGAAACATTTTTGCAATTTCAGTCTTCGGTCAACAATTAACTAGTTGTCACGGTTCTTGTTTTCAGTTCAGTCCAGGTGATTATCCCCGTAGTCAATGCTGTCAATAATTCAGTTTAATTTCAAGATAAAAGAAATTATTTTTAAGCTGACTATTTATAATAAATTACTGCAAAGAAATATAAATCTAGTCAGTTTGACAAGACAAAATACAACAGCAATATGTACAATTATCAAGATTATTTATTGGAAAGTTCAGTGACAATAAACAGTACATAAGGTAACGTAATAAGTTTTGAAATGTCCTCACACATTCAGACTCATAAACATGAATATACACATTGAGGCGTCAAATGTTATTTTATGATATGTTAACGCACTCTGATGATTGTTTATTGCAAAACAACTTTCGTTCACATTTAAAATTGTCTCAGTATACAGTTATTTGCGAAAGTTAATTTTCAGTTGACACGTAATAGCTCAACGTCGTGTCCAAATTAAAATGTATCTAAGTATATGTTTGCCCACGAATGTACGAGTGTATCGCAATTTCTATCTCTTAGGTCTTTGTAACTAATTTTTCATGTCCATGTCACGTCAAACACTTTGACGGTATTTGCAGGTTTTCTCTTTTCCGTAGCACAGCTCACATAAAGCTTGCGTTCTTTTTCACAATACGCTAAAGCTACAGGACTATAGATAGTTTCCTTCTCCAGTCCTGTGAACTCGCACTTCCTAAAGCTACTCGACATTCTCGCAACAGTGTTGCTGTCTGTGAAACACACCAGAAACGTGCCGTCATCTAATTCTTGAATTCCTATGGGTGTCCCGTGTCCTTCACATTCAAGCGTTTGTAAAATGTTTCCTTGCCAGTCTGTTTTAACGAAAATACTGCTGAACATTTCAAACATGTATATATAATTCTTGTCCTTGCTGACTAAAATCTTGCATGGTCCGTAATAAAAGTCTTCCAAAGGAAAATCTTTTAGCACTTTTCCAGCAAGATTCATAATGACCACCAATCCGGGTTCATAACTACACCCGACAATGAGTTTGTCTTGACTGTACGCTAAACCATGACATTCGAAATGTATACAACGGCCATAAGACAGACTAGTCCCAGTAAGAGATAGAATGTGGATGAATTTTTCACTTGCCACAGCGACAGCAAGTTTATTCTGCGGTATAAGTATGATATCCATCGGTGCTGAAGACAAACTAATCTCAGACACCAAGGTGTTCCTTTCTTTGTCTATAAGTTTTATGCTATGGTTTGCATAGTCAGCAACAATAATATTCTGTGGAGGTACTAGAACTATGCCGCGGACGTCGCATTCTTTCTTGTCCGAAGACGACTTAACGTGTATAGTACCGGTGAAGTTTAAATTCACAAGTTTATCTTCAGATGGTAAGATAGAAAGTTCGGAGGAAGAGTGCTCATTTCCAGTTGTATCTTGTCCTGTTGTCTCTTCGGTGTCTTGTACAACAATCCTGCCAAATGGTTCAGCTTTCAATAGCTCAATTAAAGTTTGGTTCCGAACAAATTCCGTGTTTTCATGTGTTTCAATACTTTTATGTTTTTCCATTTCCTTTTTGTATAAGGACATGCGCTCTCTAGATTTCTTCATTTCAACGAATAGTTTGTTTTGTTGATTTTCTTTATTCAGTATGCTCAGTAACGACTCCATATCCGTCACTTGCCCCGATATATTTCCACAGGCTTCATTTACATTCGTCAGTTCACTTTTACTTGCATTCACAACTGACTCAAATTCTTTTGTAAACTCAGCTTCCATATTGTCCAAACAATCATTTATTTCCTTCCTGAAGATCTTTATTTCTTCAATAACTCTAACATGATCCAATTCTATTTGTTCTGTAACATGTTTTGCCTTTTGAATGCTATTTTCACATTTTTCTCTCAGCATTCTTAGCTGTGTCATCAAGTCCTTAAACTCGTCGCTTTTTGAAATTTTTCCGGAGATATCAGGAATGTAATCGACATTACAAGCTTTATGTCCCAGTGTTATACAGACGTAGCATGCAATCGCTTTATGTTTGCTACAGTAAAACTCCAATCTTTTATCAGTATGACTGGCGCAAAATTCTGTTTCGTCATTGAACTTCACGGTGGACATGCTTTGATCTTTTGGCATAGCCTCTTTGTTAAGAAGTACGTGATTTCTCGTAGGCCTTGACCTTCGGTGATGTTTGAAGCACGTTTCGCACAGATGTTCCTTACAGTCCTGGCAATAACCATAGACTGGTTCCGTAAGACCATCAAGGTTACATGGCACACAGGATAAATTGTCTTCAGACATTTCAACTGTCTTACCAGAGACCTCCATTCCTTTAATTAAAATAAAATTGTATGCACTTGTATACGGTAAACATAAACATGATTTTAATGCGGTAGATCTTAGACAGTTGACAAAATACTATTACTACATTGTTTATTCATTTTTATTGATTAATGTAGAAAAACCTAGTGAACACACTGATACATGTATAAACTTTTAATTGTTTATTTTCTGAAAACACACAAAATATATTATGCAGTTATACATGAAGCTAATAACTTTCTTTATATTATATAGTCTTTAAAAACTCACATACTTACAGATGTGCATGTATCTGTTACCTCAGCAGTTTTCGTATTTGTCCTTCAACACACCCAGTTGACTTTGGAACGCGGAAGATAATAGATTACGTGGAAATACGCCGTGGTTTACCGTGCGTTATACCGTATAAGTCTTTCAATTTTGGAGTGTTTGTTTATTATCTTAATACCTGCATTTTGACGTAAATGTCATTCAAAATATTTTGCGACATACAAGAAAAAGGATCATCAGGTCAACTCACTAATTATTTACCTCCAAATCGTTTTGAAATGTAAACTTTATACCCGACTGTACGTACGCTAGTCGGTCTGTTGATTTTACTAAAGAACGCTACTATTCAAGTATTCATTTGGGAAGAGCAGTTGACTAATGTTGGAAGAATTTTTGCATTTTTATGATGTGTTTGTAATACAGTAAAATTAGTTTGTCATGTAAAATAGCAAATAAACTGCGATTAAACTTAAATGTAAAATTTACTCGACTGTCCGCTAGTCGGTCTGTTTCATTTCATTTGAGAGGTTTCAATTAGAAAGACTTTTTCTTTCTTACTTTATATAAACAATATCTTAAAGGACCAATACTAAGCCCCTGATAGGTATACTTTTTAATCCCGTATTTTCATGTTGTATCTTATTATTGGCTAAAACATTTGACATAATTAAGACTTTGGCAAGAATACAGTTCCACTTTTGTAAGACTGCAGAGATATAAACATTAATCTTTTGACTGTTTTCAGCAAAACAGCAAACATACCACCCAGGTTATTTTTTAGTTTCTATTTACCTTTGTAAATTATTTTACAATGGTCGCTAGAATTTGAGAAAACATTGCCTGCCAGTCATCATGTTTTATGACATATTTCAAGACATGTGTCGTCTTTTTCTTTGATATTGTATCTTTAATAGAAATTAAGGCATGAAATGTCTTGCTTTAGAAGTAAATTTAGCCAGAATGCTTCGTAAAGTATTCTTATCATTAAAAGATTCGTGCGACATGGTGGTAAATTCATGTGCAAGTCCCTATAGGTATTCAAGCCACCTGTTTTCTTTGCCTTCTCCCCCCACACAAAAAAAAAACAACCCCCCCCCCCCCCCCCCCCCCCCAATACCCCCTTTAACATCCTATTTGGCTTGTGCAATAAAGTGCAGTTTGAATGTTTTATGGGACCTCGGAATCAATTGTATTTTAGATTTCTCAGTGTGATTTCTCATACTTTTCTTCAAAACTTCATTTCGTCAATAAATGCACAAATCGGGTTTTTAGATTCTGATATAAGCGTTAGTAAGTCAAAATGATACTAAATAGAAATTACACATGATCTGAAATTGATTAAATGTCTTGTTGTCGGTTTCCTGCTTGTAGGCATATACTAGTAATTATAATTCGTTTGAATTAAAAAACAAAAACATCTTCTTAATGATAAAGTCAGAATCTTCAGGGCCAGAGGTAAGATAATATCAGGGTCCGTATATTACGGACCCTGATAATATCCTGGCACAGTATTCACTTGGTTGTTCAAAGTCTTGCACCTACGAATGCAGTTCTGCTTTTTCGGTATATGCATGGCTAAATTGTTTAAATGTCTTGTTGTCGGTTTCCTGGTTGTTGGCATATACTAGTAATTATAATTCGTTTGAATTTTTATATAAAAAAATCAATTACTTTATGATAAAGTCATAATGTTAAGGGCCAGAGGTTAGATAATATACTGACACAGTATTCACTTGGTTTTTGTAAGTCTTGCACCTACGAATGCAGTCATTCTTTGTCGGTCTATGTCATGGCTAAATTGTTTAAATGTCTCGTTGTCGGTGTCCTTGTTATAGGTATATACTAGTAATTATAATTCGCTTGAATTTTAAAAAGAAATATATTACTTTATGATAAAGTCATAATGTTAAGGGCATGAGGTTAAATAATACTAGTATACTGACACAGTATTCACTTGGTTGTTCAAAGTCTTGAACCTACGAACACAGTCCTACTTTGTCGGTTTTTGTCATGCCTATAACATAGACACGGATGACTATTGGAGAAACAAAATTAATAAACTTGAATCCTGCCTTCCAACCTGGAAATCAAGAAATCTCTCTATTAGCGGAATGGTTTCTTATTGTAAAAACATTTGTACATTCGACAATTAATTTCGAAGTAGCAACTAGACCGATCCCGGATAAGTTTTGTGATGAAATTGACAAAATTTTGGAATTGTAAATAATCGTTTTTTTTTTCTTTAACTATAAGGAATAAAGACAAGGAACATGGAGGTTTCAATGTTGTAGTCTCAAGGACTTTGTTACTTTGAGAGATGCTTGTAAGGGAGATATATAGGTGTTTACAACAACGTCATTTGTAGAAATCGGTATGCAATAGAGACTTTTTAGTAAGACAGAGAGACATTTCCTTTATACTGAAAGATGTACTTGTATCTCTTTGGTACCGAGACATGAGAAAGGTATGTCATAATTTACAGATACATGTACAAATGTATAGACGTATCTAGAAATTTTAGAGATATCTCTTATATTATAGGCGATACATCCTAAGCTCAGGCTGATACAATTACATGTACCATAAAACATGGTATACTTCCTTAAACTAGCTTTAAACATAAACACTATAAGAAGATGGTTTTTGGCGGAGTGTCGCATTCCCGTCCTTGACGCGTTCGGGGAAATTCAAATATCCGTAGTATGTAATATCGAAAAAATACGGAAATTGAAATATATATCAGTCAAATGAAAGCGATCACAAATATTACAAAAATACGTGTAATTTGTGTAATTGTTCTAAATTGTGTGTAGAAAAAGAGATATGTTTTGACATTCTGTTGTTAAGCTCTTTTGAAGTAGTCTATGATTTTTTCACATAATATACTTAAGATTTCTAGTTTCTTCAAATTATCACTTGAAACTAAGTTGATGAATTTAAACATATTGGGCCTTTGTCTTGTGTATCTTTCTACATATTTAACCCTATCATTTTCAAATAACGGGCACATAAATAGGTACTGATATTCGTCTCCTAATTTTCTACAATTAGTACATAAACGTTCACTAGTAGGTAAATTTTGCCATCGTCCTGTTTCAATAGGAAGTCTATGATTTCGGGTTAAAAACGAAACCATTTTTACAACGGTATGTAGACAAGTTACAAATAAAGTTACAGCGCTTGAATTAAGTCTTTATGTACTTATAAACATCCGTACTCGACGTCTGATTGATTTCAGATAGCCATTTCTGGATGTAAATATCTTTTATCGTTTGGTATGTTGCCTTTTTAAGCCATTTGCTGCTAATAAAACTTAGCTATACCTCACCCCTGAAAAACCAGTTTCACAAAGATATCGTTTTACATTCTCTAACCATTGACATTTTATTTTATTTTTCGATTCTAATTCAAGTAATACTGTGTTAAGTTTCGACGACAGTTTAGTTTCATGGTTTTCTTTGATGTTGTCTATGATTCTTGTCCAATTTGCTATTACTTTTTTCATATCAATTTTAAGTGGAGTTTTGCCAGTTTCCCCATTAACCATATAAGATTGTGTAGATTTCTTAAAGTTAAAAACGTATTTGTAGAATTTGAGTTGTATTTTTTCAAGAACATTTGTATTGCCATAGCCCCAAACTTCACTTCCGTACAGTAAAATAGGCTTTATTGTTTTATCAAACAACTCTATTTGAAGATCAAATGGTAAATCAAGAGACTTTATCTTTCTTAGCAGTGCAAACATGGCTTTAGTTGCTTGTTCAGCAATATGAACTTTTGACTTGTAAAACGAACCACTTTTATTGAAGAATAAACCAAGATATTTATAGTTATCAACAGTTTCTAAAACCTTTGTTCCTATAGTAAATGTTTTATATAACTTTGGCCGGCCCTTACTGAATACCATGATTTTGGTTTTGGTAGTATTAACATTAAGTTTCCATTCATCGCAGTATTTGTTGAATTTATTTAAAGCTAATTGAAGATCATTTTCATTATCACTAAAATTATAGTGTCATCGGCATAAAGCAGTATAAATAGTTTCAGGTATACATGCGTGTCATCAATTGCTGTATCTATATTTATTCCATTCATACCACTAGATACTAAGTAATGCTAAATGTCGTTTAAAAATATGGGAAAAAGTAATGGGGACAAATTTTCCTCTTGCCGCACCCCTATAAGACAATCGAAAAAGGGAGTAGATCCCTCTGTAGTTACAACTTTAGACTTTATATTTCGATACAAGTTTTTGATAACATCCAGACATTTACCATCGATGCTTTTTTTTTCATAAGTTTCTGCCACAGACCTCTTCTCCAAACAGAATCAAAGGCCTGCTTAAAATCCACAAAATAACAGAAAAGTTTCTTCCTGTTTGATGCACTATGTCAATTAGACTTTTCAAAATAAATATATTGTCAATTGTTGAATAATTTTTGTTAAAACCTGCTTGGGTTTCATGTATATGATTAGTTTTTTCAGCAAATTTCGTTAGTCTGGTATTTGAAATACACGTGAAAAGTTTACCAAAACAGCTCAACAATGATATCGGACGATAATTATCTGGAGATTCTGGACTACCTTTGTATTTACATATAGGTTTAATATGGCCTATAGTCCAAGTTTCGGATTACTAATTTGCAATCAGCAATTCGAACCACAAGCTGGGAACTACTCGAATCGTTACCTGAGAACTTCGAACTTGTCTGAAGCTTGCATTTCGCAATTCGATTCGTGAACTGCAAACTGGCAACTAGTATTTATTCAAACTGAGAACTGCTAATCGAATTGCAAACTGGTGAATGGTGTCATTTTGCAATTCGCAAATCGAATTCGCAGTTTGCAGTTTGCAATTCGAATCGCGAACTGCGAACTTTGACTAGCTGCCAGTATGCAGGAAAATATTCAAATTGCGAACTACGAACTGCAGAATAGTTTTCAGTTCGCAGTTTGCGATTTGAATTGTGATTTGCAAAATGCAAACCAGTCATCAGTTTGTTATTCGAATAGTGAACTCTAATTAAGAGTACGATTTGAATTGCGAACATCGAACTACAGACTAGTTGCCAGTTCGCAGCTCGCGATTCGAATCGCGAACTGCGAACTGCAAAACAACTTTACGGATATGAAATACAATATGTATTGCACACAACACATTTCGTCAGGTGTCATGTTGGCATTTTTTAAATACTTTGTTTCAATGAATATATCTATTTGGCGAACCTCATAAAGAAAGTGTGTGATAAGGTGCGCTGCTTGCATTTATGTCCATGCAAAAGAGTTACGTATTATATTCTCATTATTCATTAATATGACCCCTTCGAAGACGTGGGGGTATATGCTTTGCGGCTGATCGATCGGAATCTTTGGTTTCCATTCAATATTTAGAGAAGACTTTGACCCAAAAGCCTCAAACTTGTTATGGCATTGGTCATAGATAGTAAATTTGAGGTAACTGTGTCAAAGTTAGGCGTCAAAGTGACCTTGCATTTAATATTTTGTTTCCGCTTGATAACTCAACAATGGTTAAAAGCTAAACCCTTCAGCACCACTATTAACTTCTGGGTCATTGGGTCAAAGTTCGAGTTTACTTGTATTTAAAGACCGTTTCCACTCCATAACTTGACAGGTCTTAAAACTTGCTAGCGATATAGATTATGAAGAGTAGAGGATCTCTATTGATTTTGGGGTTACTGGATCAAAGGTCAAAGTCGCATTGAGTTTGCATTCAAAATCCATATTCTGCTAACTACATGACGATCATTTGACATAATTTCTCTAAATATGCTACGATCATTTCTTAAGGAAAATTGATGACCCTATTGATTCCTAATGGGTCACTACGTCAGATGCGAAGGTCACTGCAATCTTAGTTGAATAACGCTTTCCGAACTTCGTGGGGATACCATTGTAGGTAGGCGTTTTGATCTCTTACTAGGCTTATGAATATGAAATCATTTATTACTATAAATAAAATTACTTGCGTGAGGCATTTAGGAAAGAAAACAAACTTTAAGAGGAGGGTCCTTAACCTTTAGCGAAATCTCTACAACTTTAAGAGGTATTTCTGTGAGGGATGTCTTACTACTCTAAGGGATCGTAATTAAATTAATTGAGATATTTTATATAGTCACAGATATATTTCTGAATATATGAGAGATATCTATTAATGCATGATATACAGTCGAACTTCTCTAAACAATACCTCAGGAGAGCAAAGACCTCTCTACATAGTCAGATGTTTTATTTCCAAAAGCAGTATCTCTTTTTGAAAGAGATCTTGATATGTATAAACATTTAAAATGAAACGCAAAAAAACATATTATGCAGTGTGTATATCATATAGAGATATCTTTCAAAGCAACACAAAATTAAGAAATGAGAGCACTTTTATCATTATATTATAATCGTCATTGTTATACCGTTTTAGAGACAAACATACCTTTCCAATAAAAGTTCGTTTTGGCTTAGTATTTCAAAACCTTTTCCGCTCAATAACTTACCATCTTGATTTTGGGGTTACTGGATCAAAGATCAAAGGTCGTATTGACGTTGCGTTTAAAACCCCTACCCTGCTTAATAACATAACGAACATTTCACATAAATTCTCGAAATATGCTAGGAGTATTTCTTATGAAAAGGTTGATGACCCTATTGATATCTAATTACATTTGTAGTTTGCTAGACATTTATACCAGTTACACCAGGACTAACATGTTCTTACCTTGAAGTTATGATAGGGGGAGGGGGTAATGTTTTACAAACATTTCTTTTCTAACTTAATCTCTCATTTCGATTGAATATACACTGGGTATCTGTTCTATAATACACAAATGGCGTTAAAAGTAAATATACTTAAGCTTTATTTTGCTAACTACCGTGAAACAATGCCTAGACCGTATTAACTAACACCAGATGAACAAGCTGACACAATTCTTGATTTGAAAACAAAAAAACAAAAATAATATCAAACAGGGAATGCCACGTACCAAAAACGCAGCCTCCCCAAAACGAACCCCACAGCACCCAGAAGTGCACACCACCAACACACACACACACACACACACACACGCACACACACACGACACACACCCACAATCATGTACACACACACACACATATACACTACCAACACACACTAGCATACAAAGCAAACACACGAGGACAAAACGAACAATTAAAGGAACACAGTGGGGCACCGCCTTGGAACGGTCAGTGAAACATTTTTGCAATTTTTCTTCGGTCAACAATTTACTAGTTGTGACGGGTTTTGTTTTCAGTTCAGTCCAGATGAGTATCCCCCTAGACAATGCTGTCAATAATTCAGTTTAATTTCAATATAAAAGAAATTATTTTTAAGCTGACTATTTATAATAGTACTGCAAAGAAAAATAGTTTTAGATAAATCCAGTCAGATTGACAAGACAAAATACAACAGTAATATGTACCCTTATCAAGGTTATTTATTCGGAAATTCAGTGACAATAAACAGTACATAAAGTAACGTAATAAGTTTTGAAATGTCCTTACACATTCAGACTCATAAACATGTATATACACATTGAGACGTCAAATGTTATAGTTTAAATGATCATATACATATGTTAACGCACTCTGATGATCGTTTATTGCAAAACAACTTTCATTCACATTTAAAACTGTCTCAGTATACAGTTGTTTGCGAAAGTCAATATTCAGTTGGCACGCAATACCTCAACATCGTGTCCAAATTAGTATGTATCTAAATATATGTTTGCCCACGAGTGTACCGCAAATTCTGTCTCTTAGGTCCTCATGTCCATTTCACGTCAAACACTTTGACGGTGTTTGAAGGTTTTCCCTTTTCTGCAGCACAGCTCACATAAAGCTTGTGCTCTTTTTCACAATACGCTAACGCTACAGGACTATAGATATTTGCCTTCTCCAGTCCTGTGATGTCGCACTTCCTTCATCTACGCGATAATCTCACAATAGTGTTGCTCATTTTGTAACACACCAGAACCGTGCCGTCATCTAATTCTTGAATTCCTATGGGTGTCCCGTGTCCTTTCCATTGAAGCGTTTGTAAAACGTTTCCTTGCCAGTCTATTTTAACGAACCTGTGATTGCTGATGTACCAGTCAGACATGTATATGTAATTCTTGTCCTTGATGACTACAATCTTTTCTGGTCCGTAAAATAAGTTTGGTGAATCAAAAACTTTCAGCACATTTCCAGTAAGATTCAGAATAATAATCTTTCCGGGATTAAAATTACACCCGACAATTAGTTTGTCTTGACAGTACGCTAAACCACAACAGCCCTCTCCGACATCTATACGATGATCATTAGACAGATTAGTCCCAGTAAGAGATAGAATCTGGATACATTTTTCACTTGCCAGAGCGACAGCAAGTTTATTCTGCGGTATAAGTATGATATCCCACGGTGCTGAAGATAAACTAATCTCAGACACGAAGGTGTTCATTTCTTTGTCTATAAGTTTTACGCTATGGTTGTCACAGTCAGCAACGATAATATTCTGTGGAGATATCAGAACTATGCCGCGGACGTCGCATTCTTTCTTGTCCGAAGACGACTTAACGTGTATAGCACCGGTGAAGTTTAAATTCACATGTTTATCTATAGATGGCAAAATGGAAGGTTCGGAGGAAGTGTGCTCACTTCCAGTTGCATCCTGTCCTGTTGTCTCTTCGGTGTCTTGTACGACAATCCTGCCAAATGTTTCAGCTTTCAATAGCTCAATTAAGTTTTGGTTCCGGACGAATTCTGTGTTGCCATGTGTTTCATTACTTTCAAGTATTTGCATTTCCTTTTTGTATAAGGACAGGCGTTCTTCGGATCTCTTCATTTCGACGAATAGTTTGTTTTGTTGATTTTCTTCGTTCAGTATATTCAGTAACGACTCGATATCATTCACTTGCCTCGATATTTCTTCACAGGCTTCATTTACATTCGCCAGTTCACTTTTACCTATATACACAACTGACTCAAATTCTTTTGTAAACTCAGCTTCGATATTGTCCAAACAATCATTTATTTCATTCCTGAAGAGCTTTATTTCTTCAATAACTTTAACATGATCCAATTCTATTTGTTCTGTAAAATGTATTGCCTTTTTAATGCTATTTTCACATTTTTCTCTCAACACTCTTAGCTGTGCCATTAAATCCTTAAATTCGCCGCTTTCTGAAATATTTCCGGATATTTCCGGAATGTAATCGACATTACAAGCTTTATGTCCCAGTGTAACACAGACGTAGCATGCAATCGCTTTGTGTTTGCCACAGTAAAACTCCAATCTTTTTTCAGTATGACTGGTGCAAAAATCTGTTTCGTCACTGAACTTCACATTGGACATGCTTTGATCCTTTGGCATAGCCTCTTTGTCAAGAAGTACGTGATTTCTTGATGGCCTTGACCTTCTGTGATGCCTGAAGCACGTTTCGCACAGATGTTCCTTGCAGTTCTGACAATAACCATAGACTGGTTCCGTAAGACCATCCAGGTAACATGGCACACAGGATAAATTTTCTTCGGACATTTCATCTGTCTTACCAGAGACCTCCATTCCTTTAATTAAATAAAACTTGTATGCACTTTTATACAGTAATCATAAACATGATTTTAATGTGGTAGATCTAAGACTTTTTACAAAATACTACACTGTTTACTCATTTTTATTGATTAATGTGAAAAGCATAGTGAACTCAATACTGACACACGTATAAACTTGTTTCTTTGCTGAAAGCATACAACATAGTACATAGTTATGCATGAAGCTAACATTTACCTCTCTGTTGTATGTAAAAAGGTATACATAATATTTTGTCTTAGAAAATCTTTAATTTCTGTTACCTCAGCAGTGAAATCGTATTCGTCCTTTAACATAATACATGTGTATCATTATTATGGGGAAACACGCTGTGCTGTACCGTACGTTATACCGTATATGCCTTTCAATCGCTTAGACTCTTTCGTAATGTTCGCGTTTATTTACGAACGAGTCTTTATTCATTCATATAAAGTAATGCCTATTTTAACGTTTCATACTTTTGAATGTTATTCAAAGTATTCCGGGATGTAGACATACAAGAAAAATATCAAAGATCAAGTCACTGACTCTTCTACCTCCCCGTCGTCGGGATGTGTAAACTTTACCCACCCGGGTGTAAGTTTACACTTGATAACATTATCTTTTATTTACGAAACATGTGGTCAAGTAGACAAGACTTTTACTATCTTATTTATGTAAACAATCACTTAAAAGAATCTATGGCATGCTTCATTAGTAAATAATGTCAGAAGACTTTGTTAAGAATTATTATCATTCAGAATTCGTGCGATATTGTGATAAATTCGGTAAATGTAGGTGATAATTGTGTTGCAAAATATTTTAGCGCATTTCTAGTGGGGTGGGGTGGTATTAAATGGAAGTTTTCCAAAGCAGAAGAGCAAATAACACCGACCCAGCCCCGAAGCTACCTAAATGTCTGTGATCTTTATTAATGTATTTCACTACACAAACATAACAGAACCATATATCGCATCACTATGCAACATAAAAAGTACCAACTGAAATTGTATATTAAAGAAATGTTTTCACGATTTAACTTTCAGACATTAAATTATAAGTTTAACATCGCAATTTTGCTTGTGCAATAAAATGCACTTTGAATATTTTATGGGATCTCGGTATCAACAGTTCTTTAGATTTATCATTGTGATTTCTAATTATTGTCTTCAAAATTGCTTTTCGTAAAGATTTAGTTTTAAATTAATGAAAAAGTCGGGTTTTTAGATGCCCAGATTAGCGTTAGTAAGTCTAAATGCCATGGTTTAAATGTCTTTAATTATTATTCGTTTGCATTTCAAAACTTTTCATTTACTTAATGGTAGAATCAGAGATGAACAGGTTAGATAATATACTTAGGAAATGTATTTTACATATTTGAGTGATATACCGGTTAGTATATCACTGTGTGGAGTTTACATGCGTAGTAATCCACGACGAAGACCGAAGGCCTGAGTGATTAATTACGAAGTGTCTAAACGACAAACACACGCACACTCGACGGACGATGGACATCACGCAATCATAACAGTTCACCCGCAGAACAAAGGGCTCCTGTTAGCTTATAATTTACAAGCGAATTTAAAGAATGGAACGCTATTGGTAAAAACATCAATTTATATGGAAGCTGGTACATGTACATGCAATTGTTGAATTAAAGTTATGAAAGTATGTAATCCTCTTACAAAAGTGAATTACTATGAACCAATCGTTTTAATAATCGTTGCATACTTTATCGAAAAATAAGCTATTGTGACCATCCCGTGTCCGTCGTGCGTAGTGCGTCGTGAACAATTTCATTCAAACACCTCCAAAACCACTTAGCCAAATTCAACCAAACACCATAGGAGTAACAGATCTTAGATATTTTGTATGTAGAATTCTCTAGCGATCCTCTATCAATTTTGTTCAAATCATTCCCCCGAGGTCAAAAGTGATCCCACCCGAGGGTCACTTGTTTCACATAGATTTATATAGGGGAATCTTTAAAAGCCTTCTAGTCTGAAACCATAAAATACAGAGCTTTGATATTTGGTGTGTATAGTGGTAATTTCTCCAGTTTGTTCAAATCATGCCACATAAATCAAAATTGGACCCGACCGAGTGTCACTTGATAGAGTTATTTAGTTGAAAATCTTCGTATGAAATCATTTGGCCCAGAGCTTAGATATTTGGTATTTAGCATTGTTTTCTAGTACATCGCTTAAGCTTGTTCAAATCATGCTCCTGGGCTCAAAATTGCCCCCGCCCTATTGGTTTCATATATGTAAATATTGGAAACTTTAGAAGTCTTCTTTTCAAAAACCGCTTTCACAAATTTTCGGCGTTGAGGGGGGCTCAAAACAAATGTGTCCTTTTCGTTTCCATCAAGACGCGTTTAGTATAAAGAATCATAATAGATCATTCTTCACGTTGAAAATAGGTTGTAAGCTGTTAGAGCATATAATAGTTAGCAATAGTCTAGATTATTTGGATCAATTTAATATCCTGGTGGACAACCAGCATAGTTTTCGTGCCCGGCGGTCTTGCAAAACCCAGTTGGTGGGTTTCATTCATGACTTAGCTAAATCAGTACAGCGAGGCCATGATGATGTTGCCATCATGGACTTAAGTAAAGCTTTTGACGTAGTTCACCATAGTCGACTTCACTAAACTGAGTCCATTATGGCATCAGGGGCTCTACACATTCGTGGATCAAAGTTTTGTAGGTCACATAACTCAAAGAGTAGTGGTAGATGGGGCAACATCCAGCTTGCTTCGTTATATCATGCATACCCAGGGGTCCGTCCTGGGACATCTTCTATTCCTGCTCTACATAAATGATCTACCTAGTACGTCTGTTTCTTTCAACGTTCGCCTGTTTGCAGACTGCGTTAATTACATAACTATAAATCCACAGACAGGTTCAGTTCATCCGCAAGAGGATCTTCACAATTTATCGTTATGGGAGCAGAAATGGATGATGTCTTTTAATGTAAGCAAATGTCAGTTTATGCATGTTATAAGGTCTTAAAAGCCGGTAAACACAGTTTATACTTTACATGATCAGCCAGCTGCATACCTTGGTGTAGAAGTAACATATAACTTATCTTGTTCCCCATATGTAAACAAAATATCTAGTAAAGCTAGTCAGAGCCTAGGCTTTTTTAAACGTAATATACATTCTTCTAAAAGCTCTACCAAGACAGCTGCATATAACACCATTGTAGGACCAACTTTAGAATACTGTTCTAGTGTGTGGGATCCTTGCCATCGAAAGGATATAGATAAATTGGAAAATATTCAAAGGCAGGCAGCTAGATTTGTCACAAATAATTATAGTAAGACCCCAGACACAGTCTCAAATATACCAACTGATTTAAATTGGAATTCTTTGCAATCAAGAAGACAATATAGTAGGCTAACTCTATTTCATAAAATGGTTTATAATTATGTTGATGTCGGCCCCAAACAATTCCTAACACCATACACAAGACAATCCAGACATTACCATCATTTAGCATTTCAGATACTATTTACCACTGTTGACTTTCAGTTTAAAAACTCTTTTTTCCTCAGACTGTTGTCCAGTGGAACGCATTACGATCTCATGTAGTCAGTGCTCCGGATTTAAATCAGTGCAGGCTGCATCAAAGTTCCATCCATAAATACTATATACTTGTTTTTATCCTGTTTTAACCCTACTAATATACACCTTTCTGCACAACAGATTATATATACATTTGTACACATATTTTGCAGGGATTTTAAAGGTGTTGGATTCTGCACCTTTTTTATCACCATCAGGAAGTACCAGGCAGACAGGGTAGCTTGACAAAATGACAGTCTTTTACTTTTTAACCCCACGCATGGCCATAATGTTCAGTTTTGGTAACTATTGCAATAAATGAAAATTTCTAGTACAACAAAAACTACAATAAAGACAGGTGAACGGTGGAGGATTTATATTTATTGTTAAACTGGGTTGATTTATTATATTCTGGAATGTATTTAACAATTAGTAACACATAACGTAAAAATCTGAGATCTCTTCAAAGTCACAACTTAGAGCATTTCACGAATGAAATGAATGCATGCATAAATTCAGTAAGCCAGTAAGCGAGGACAGTAGCTTGTATTTGCATGTAACATCTTTGCCAACGGTCAGGAAGACCTATGGTATGGTGGTGGTTTCTCTATATATGGCGGCGGCATGGCTACTGCACCAGTAACAGCTACAAGAGAAAATATTTTAAACAGTAACTGTTACACAACAACTAACTTAATATTTTCTTTTTGCTATTTTTTATACTATTAAACAAGCCAATTTTCTAGATCCACAGTTCAAACTTAAACACATTTTGAAACATTTCAACCAATGTATCGTTTCTAGACAAATCAAATACAACCTAAACATGTGCGCTTAAATGCAACATTGACATTGACCTTTGGCCACAGGCCCGATTCTATGTTCTCTACAACTCTGAGGAGTTATATGACTAAGGCCACACCAAATTAATTACTTGGTCAACGGATTTCCCGCTCCATTATTTTTCAAAATAAAAAAATTTTTTTTTTCAATTTGAGCTTCCGCCCGCATCAATTTTATAAACCAAGACCAAAAATTCAAAGCGGGCCTTTTTGTAGCGGAGAACTCGTAAATTTAGTACTTTCAAACCTACAATTCGATTATAAACGCCAGCAGAACATGTTCCCACTACTTTATTTGTATAATCATGACTACCATATTGTCAAAATGGAAGCCACCAGTTGCATAGAATGACCGAAAAAACGAAAAAGACCGAAAAACAGTTTATGAAGACCGAAAACAACTTATTTTTCAAAAGAGTATATACAACTTACAGTTTAAATGAAGAAATTTGTAAATATTGTATTACAAATCAAGTAGAAAGATCGAAAAACAAATATTGCAGACCGAAAACTTTCTGAAATTAGCACTCCAGATTTTGTAATGGATGCAGCACAGGAACTTATCAAAACAAACAAAAAATATTCATTACATACAAATTCCTGCATTTATTTAATACTTAAGTTAATATAACTATAGGTGCTACCTATCCACGGGAAAAACCAAATACATTAATTATTTGTAACTGTTATCATAATACAACGTGCCGTATAATGGTACGATGACGTCCATTGAACAACGCTACAGTTCGTGGTCGTAGACGCTTTTGAAAACCCGAACCCCCCCCCGCAACGATTACCTCCCCTTATAGCGGGGAACTGTGCCAATGCAGCGTTCCTAACAAAACTGGGGAAATACTTTTTACATATTATGAATTTCTTTTAACAAGTTTTTAAAAATCATTAAGTTTTACAACTAGTAATGAGCTGGTTGTTGAAGAATGAAAAAAGGGAGAAGAATTGTTTTCGGAAATGTTTTAGTCATAACCACCGGAAGTCAAAATCCAAAATGGCTCCTGTAACGGAGAACCTAAATTCAGCTTGGACGTATATATATTGAAATTATTGTAAATTCTTTTACACTTAATTCATCAATAATTTTTAATTAACGTGTAACTTAAGGACGGGAAAACCCCGCGCCCCCCCCCCCCCCCGGTTTTTCCCGTATAAACCGTACATTATCTTTTGAAACAAAGTTGTTTTCGGTAAAGATAAATCATTTTTCGGTCTTTTTTTTGTATTTTACGGTCTTTTTCGGTCATTCTATGCACCGCAAATTTTTTATTGTTATCATAAACCAGGGAAACGTCGGTGGAAGACGAGTTGCTGTCCAGACAGACAACTCGGAAACATTTAAAGACTTTAGTGTTGCTCTCTGTGTAAAAATTGTATTGATAATGGCACTGAGGCTAAAAATTTGGGAAGGAAAAAATCAAGAAACTAGCAAGTTTTTAGCATTGTGAAATTGAACAATTATCTCTAGTCAAAACACTTATGATCAGAAGAAGTGCAGTAAAAGAGCATATGCCTTGACTTAACTAAAGAAGTTGTTCTGTGGGTTATTTTGATATGACTAACAAATGGGTTTCATTACAAAGTGTTTGGGCATAAATTGAAATACACATTAGTCTGATGGTTTATTAAATGATAAAAAATTGTCTCTCTTTCAAAAAGACTTGTTGTATTGGCTGTACATGTATGTAAGAAAACAAAATATGGTATTTTAAAAGAATAAAAATATTTTCTTGCAAGAAACACTATTATACACCTGTAAACTTAGTACTGGTGTACATATGAGTCACTTTGTGGTCTGCACCTTTTTGGCAGTTTATATTTAAGGTGTCTGTAGCTCTTTTATAATCTATTTCCAAGTCTTTTTTACCTGTTTTGACAGTGAATATTTGTTTTTGTGAGGGGTTTTTAATTTTTTTTAACAAATCGCTCTTCGCCCGCTCCATAAATGGTTGAATTGGAAAAAAAATATTTTAATTTTTTTTTCGCTCGCTCGCTCCTATTTTTTTAGGATATTTTCCGATGACCAAGAAATTAAATTGGTGTGGCCTAATAGAAAATTAATACATTTGTAACTGAGGCAAGGACTATTTCTATTTCATTCATGTTTTGCAATTTGACCACTAAGAGTGACCTTGGCCATTGAGCTGATGACAGGAAAGTTGGCAAGACAATCGCTCATAATTAAAGAAATCCAATTAAGAGTCATGAAGTAATGAATGAGACACAAATTAACGCTTGTAATCCATAATGGAGCATTCGCCAATAAGTTTGACCTTGACCTCAAAATTCATGACCTGAGTGTTAGTGCCAGATATTCAAATTCAGGATGCTCTACAATGCTAAGACATTCTGAAATCACCGTATACATTAAGGAAGTTGTTGACGAGACACAATCTAAATGAAAGTATAACCGATGTAGAACTCTCACATACCCGGTATAAGCTAATCATTACTGAGATATAAAGTTTCTCTTCCTATATGTGAACATATATACCAGGTTGTTCGAGATATAAAGTCATAGTAGTAATTTTAAGAGACAAAGTGAGGCCAAAGTAGGCGGTAGTTGTTTTACATGAAGAAACATGTAGGTACTACAAAATATAATGCCAAGTGCTTTGGTGAAAGGTTGCAAACGATTCCATAAATACAGTACGGCTCAAAAACATAAGGGATAAAAAAGAAAATTGAAAAATTGAAATTGAAGTATTGCTTTCAGATACAAATTCTAATACAATATTGAAAACATTAAAAAACAAACAAAAAAAAAACACTATAATCATAACAATGACATGGCATAATAGATAATACTTTACCAGAGTATGAGCTAATATTTTTCCTCTCTGAATTAGAGTGCTGGTGTAGATTGGGGTAACATTGTTCTTGTACGGAGTTGTGGAACTCTACATGCGGAGACACATTCTGTTGGATTAAGTTACAGGATTCAGTCTGTGTCTGGTTTATTTGAGCAAGTTCTATATGTGTGCTTAAACTGCGTCTGCTGTTTGCTGAAAGTCAAAAGTATAGGAGATGCATTTGATTTATGTTTACACTAATAATTATACTGAGCTCGATTGGAAGACAATATCTCAATTAAGATTTTTTAATTTAATGTTGCTTAATGACGTAAACTTTCTGGACCACTACTACAAAAATGTTGCCATTTTTAAAAGCGCTGTGCTACACCAAAATGTTCAAAATATAGTATGTTTATTATTTGCCGTCACAAATAAAACCAAATGTTTCGTTGAAGACTGGAACTGGAAACTTTGGAATACAGTGATCAATTTTAGAGCCAAATTAATCTGTGGATACTTTCTAAAACGTTACACTTCTTGTCCTTTAATTAGACCATGATGCGGCCACTCAGGCTATTTACATAACTACAAATGTGCAGTCGAAAACTGTTGAATATTTCATGGTTCTAAAACTATTATCTAGAACGTATGGATTAATACTTGAATCTTGTTTACATTTGTTTATAAAAGCTAAAGCCAGATCATATTGTTGTCACACAAACCTCTGTTCTTCATTTGCCTCATAACTACCACTACTGCTGCACAGGCGAATATAAACACGAGAGCTGTCAGCACTATGTAGAAATCTAAACTGAGACGTCCGCGTAAACCGTACACAAATGGTTTGTTAATGTTAACATGTCTTGGTTGTTCAAGAATTGGTTTGGCTTGGACTGAAATAAAGACAAAGTTGCATTAAAATAGTTTGAGTGAGATTGTGTGTCAAGTGTGTGCAAAGCTCTCAACTTGTCGTGTGCACTTTTCAACACATTTGCGATAATCCAAATTGAATGAACCAATGGTTTTTGAAACATATATGTACTGGTACCGATAAACAACTGTTTTTTCTTCTTCATTTTTCAGTTACCTTTTAACTAGAATTCTAAGTACTGTAAGAGTCACATTTAGACATCGATTAATAAAATGTAATGCTTCTTTTATAGGTAGCCTGATTTCATATTTAGTCATATATAGTCTGCATGGGGAGGACCCTCGATAATGTTGTAATAACTTTCGGGCGCTTTTGAATATTACTAAGTATGCTTTGTATGTTTGATGTATGTATGTATGAATTAACATATGCAATAAAATATGATTAAAGTAAAATATATAGTCCTCGTCCGTATCCCCCATCCAATCTTAAAATTATAGAACCGAAATGAATAAGCACAAGAACTTTATTGAATGAAATGAGATTCAAACCTTTCCGTTTTGTCGTAAACTGCATCCTCATTGAGGCGTCTGGTGACGTTTCCAGCAAAACACGGCTCCTCCAAACGGGCAGACAAATAGAAGAATACCTGAACATATCGCACCAATATGTCTGAAATGGTAGGGTCAGAAATGAATTATAACAGAATAAACGCATGAAGTGCAACCAGGACTACTCCACCCAAATATCGTATATTTTTAGAATTCGTTAGACAATGCTGACTAACCTTACTATAATCTAAAAGTTTGGGGGTATGTCGTAGTTAAATCAGAACTTTTCACGTGTATACAGTTCAGCAAGACACCTAACACCACATGTGCTTTATGGACGGACCAGCTGTGATCCAATACTTGCTGTATTTTCTTTCCAGTATCATTGGAGATTTATGCAGTCACGGGTGCTGTTCGGAGTGAGAATTGTATGTGCATTTAGTTCTTTGGCAATCGAACAAAATAAGAATATGTAAATTAAAGTTGTACATCCCGTGTGCAACGGTTACATAACTTACTGACAACCCAAACAACATGAAGTCCCTTGAACCATCGTGCCATCGGAACTTTAGCCGACATCCTTCTTTTAATAGGGACTGCTCTGTCTCGATACACATCTGTTCGTTTAAATCTTCTACTTTCACATCAATTGTGCATAGAAATTTTCTATGGTGACCTTTTTCTGTTGTGTTGTAGTCAAGAACACTTCCATGGTAATCTAAGAACAAGGCCTCGTTTGCACTGAGACCGATGGTTGTACCACACGTCTGCTGCGTTATGTACACCTCTCTACTCACCATCACTGGAAAATATTTCTTCAGTGGTTTATTTAGATTTGATTTAAAACTGTAACACGCAATAAAGCTTGATTTCTACTTTCAGAAGATGTATTGCATGATATAAACATTGTAAAATAAAAATCGACAGTGAAACTTCTTTTTAGAAATTATTGCGAAAATTCAATAAGCTCCAACTTATGACGTCGCGTTGAAAGATTGTCAGTTTGAAGGCATGCACAGATACATTATATATTTGTGTTGTCCCGTGATAGAAGCATCTTATTCTGTCATCTAGGTTTTTATATTCTACTTGTTTAACATCTACGTTAGTACATGTAGTAGAAACGTGAGTAACATTACCTGTACCTGCACCTGTTTGTAAACTCCACGTTAGAAACAATGAAAGGAAAGTGGTCAAGTCCAGAAGCATAATTCCATCTGTTAATATTTATTTCGTGCTACATTCCCAATGTGCAAATTAACAACAAAATTATTGCATACATTCCAATACAACAAGCCAAATAACGGCCAGCCAGGAATCAATATTATCGTCTGCTATTTTCAGGCGATTGGTGAACACTCTATACAATGCAATTAGGATTCAAAGCGCTTCTACATTATTGATTGAAAACGCAGCATTTTGCATGTGCATGTCGCGGAACCGTTTCACTGATTATACAGCAATAATTAACGTCGATTGTCAGTATTCCATTAAATGGAATTAAACTTTTATTTCAGATGTTTTATTAAAGAATTTTTTTAAACATAACACTCACGTACATACAGTTGTGACAGCTTTTTGAAATGCAATACTGGTCTTCCTTTACTTGTATCTAGTATTTTTTAAACAAAAAACATGCACTATATAGTACTAGAAAGTCGTCATTTTGAACTGTTTACTATACTAAGTTATTTTAATTTATATATTCTACATTCATAATTAACATTAGTTTGGAGCTAACAACATACTATGTTGATAAATATGAATTATTTACGAACTAAAATTATAAACCATTCATGAAAGACTGAAAACGCAAGAGTATTTTATTGACCTTTTTCGTGCGGTTTTCGTCCAATCGAATAGTGCCTTACAGAGTAAAATGTTCAATCCAAAGAATGTTATACAATGTATTACTTGTCATTTCATTGGCGGTTAAAAGGTTACCAAATGCCGGTCAAAAGCGAGCTTAATACGGATGACGGAGCTTTTTTCTATAGATTGCGGGGAAATAAGTTGTCATTTTTCAAGGAAAAAATAAACTGCTAAAGTTACGTTTATCAATAGTCAGTGGTGTCAAACAAATCATTATTTATATTTACAATTTTCTGCCACATGCCTGTACATCTCAATACATTATCTTGAAAAATAAACTAAAAAAATTTAATCTGGGACAAAGAAACAAAAAATTAGGATTATTTTGGTTTCTGTAAAGGAAATCCTACATGTATACGTGGTCATTTCTTTAGAAAAAGACACGGTTAGTTTCAATAACTTGCACGAGGATTTCGTTCTTAACATATTGTACAAGACCGTAATGACACATGGGCTAAAGCAGTTGTACACAGTTTTTGGTGTTACAGAAAAAAAGGTAGGTTATTCTATTTACCGTATAAGTATTGATGAAAAATAATTTTAATAGATAGATGATATGTGTATTAATTCAAGCTGAAGTGATGATCAAGTGTAATGATTATGTTCTAATTTTGTAAATTAATGTCATCAACTGATCAACTTTACGGACAGTTTTCCGCTGTCAGTGTTTTGCTGGAGGATTCACGAGTCCATGTTCAGTGTTTTGGAAGCGCCGTGGTTAACTCACTCGCTTCTCACCAATGTACCTCGGGTTCGATCCCCGTCCTGTGTAGTATGTGAGATGGTACGTGTCACCAGATCGGACAGGTGGGTTTTCTCCGGGTTCTCCGGTTTCCTCCCACAGTAAGGCCAATACCTGTGCTCGCGTTAGCCTATATTTGTTGTTATTTGTATCTTGCCGACTCAAACAAAAGATAATTATTATTGTTGTTATTATTATAAAATGTAATGACGATTCCAGGTTTCAAGAAGAATGTCTCTCTCACCTTTCCAGAAAGAAAAGTTAGAATATTATTTCAACTTCTTCGGTGAGTATCTGCGTCTTTTTTAGCTTGGCCTCAGCTCCTTGATGAGCTGTTGTGACTGGTCAAAATCCGTCGTCAGTTCGTTCTGCATCACGGTAACTTCGTACAGACATGGGCTTGTAAAATTGATGATATTACAAATTCAATTCGGAAAAAAGTAGTTCCAGGAATGTAACGGAGTCACATTTTTATGCCTATGTCTGTACCACAACATGTGGTTCGTATATGTCTTACCTCCTCTGAAAGTATATGAGCAGTTTTCATAGAACGGTGACTACATGTTTACCTTTTTTTCGTGTTGTGTTTATGGGTCACTTAATCAGCTAAACTATTACGGAAAAATCTTTAAACGACATATCTTTTGAACTTCTAAAATTAGATCCATCGGTGATGCGACGGTGAATAATTGCCCTGGGTGGTCTTTTACAGAGTTCAAATAGTTACCATTCCTCTACGCCTTGGAACTGGTAATGCTTAAATAGAAACTATAATCTTGGTCAAACTTCCTAAAACATCGCGGTATTACTAATTTGTCCGAAGATGTTCGATACGCTGCTGATAGATAGCATAGGTGTTGATAGAAAAGACGCGAATATAGAAGCAGCCGACAGTATAAATTTAAAAAAAAAACGCGAGTAGAGGCAGCCATAAGGGAATAGCTATATATTTAGGCAGAATTTGCCGCAGCTACTCTCTTACTTTGGCACTAAAAATTAAAAATATTTGAACAAATAAAAGGAGGATGACATCTCCTAATAAAAGTCTCCTATTTAGACACAAAAACAAACATTCACAGCATCAAGGGAAAGATGCTGGGGTCGGTCACAAGCAGATTGGTGGGCACAATCAACCTTTTAATTCTCTAAAAAAACAAACAAGAGGCAGTCATATGTGTAAACAGAAAGGACGCGAATAGAGGCAGTCATAGGTGTAAACAGAAAAAATGCGAATAGAGGCAGTCATATGAACAGAAAATACGCGAATAGAGGCAATTGTAGGTGTAAAAAGTAAAATGCGAATAGAGGCTGTCATATGTGCAAATAGAAGAGGCGTATACAGAGACAGCCATAGGTGAAAACAAAAAAGGCGCATTTTCGGTAGCCATAGGTGTAAATAGAAAAGAGGTGTTTAGCGGCAGCCATAGTTGTGAATAGACAACAGTTCAATGATGCATCTAAGATATTTGTATGAATTGGGAGAAACGGAAATGAAAATCAGTTCATGAATCCGTTCGCCTAAAACTGTAAGACAATAGAAAAAGTAATATAGATGCAAAAGTATTCTCATATTTATTCTGGGCATGTATATAACAAATTAAAAAAAAAAACAGGCATACTGACGTTCATTTCAATATTTGCAGATTCTGATGGCAACGGACTGTTGGAATTAAGTGACCTTGATGGATTTATGAAGGTAAGTTTCGTACTTCTCCCTGTTACGTTTCACATTTTCATACCAGCTCGGTTTTGAGTTTGACCTTGAATCCGTCGACGAAATCAAGAGCGTGAGACTCTTAACCCGGAGGTCATATGTTCGAATCTCGGCAGCGGAATTTGACCACGAACTCCACTATCCTTTCCTTCAGTGCGAGTATTGGTCAGTACACCATGAGTAATTGTCGAGAGTAGTATATATAAGGTGCAATAATTGTTCTACAATCGATTTAAAATGAATAATTTTAAATTCAGAGCTGTGATTATGTTTGTACCGTTAATTATAGAAAGTGCTGGAATTTACAGAGTGGCCCGAGGCATCACCTCAAGCACGAGAATGTTATGAGGTGCACGAGTGTTTCTTCTCAACCCTCGTGGAGAAAAGGGACAAGTCTGGGAGTGGTAACAATTCTCTTATTTTGTATTTCTTAAAAAGGCAAATACAAGTTTTAAAATTAAATAAGGTTTTTATACAGTAAAATACGTTTTAGAGAAGTCTGAGGAACCTATGAATTATTATGTCACTGTTTAATCCAGTGTATCATGACAATTAGCGATTACAGATTTATACATTTTCAAATTTCATGTATACAACCGTAAGTATGCTAAGTACTTATCTATATCAGAAAAGATCAGCTTGGAGAAATGGTTGCGTATGTGGGAAAGAATGATACCTGGTGCCATGTCTATGGTGAACTTCCCTATATGGCTACGACTGCTTCCCAGGTCACTGTTCCGGGTCATTGACAAAAACCGTAAGTTATAGATTTGATAGGTATCCTCTAGAATTTTCCTATTGAGAAACGGTTCGTGGTCCACGTAACTTGGTTTGAACTGCGACCTCCTACTTTCACCTTCCATAGCAGTATTTTTGCGAGACCTGCTCTGTCGTGTGTAAGTATTTGCGTTGTGACTGATCTGTGTTTCCAGAAAAACAGGCTGGAAGCAGGGACATTATCGATGTCGGGCGTTTGGCTTGTATATTTTCTAACTTACTAATGTATGATTGCATATTTCAGCCCTAAGTTAGTCAGTTTACATTCGCGTCAACTAACTAGTTACCAACTTAATATTTACGATTTCTGTCTGGTTATCAAGTTACATGGACGCGAACAACCGCCAAGTAAGATGAATATCTTAACAATAGTAATTGTCTGTTAGTGCCCAGAACTTCCGCTACCCATTTAGTAAACGTGCGAACTGTTTAATCATAGTTATCTAGGTACTGTTCGCGAATGTTTTTACAGTAAGAACTGTAAGAGAATTGTCTTACGTTCGCGAATTGTTAGCTATTTATCTAGATACGTTCGCGATTTGTTAACTATTTATCTAGATAGTTCGCGAATTGTTAACTATTTATCTAGATACGTTCGCGATTTGTTAAATATTTATCTAGATACGTTCGCGAATTGTTAACTATTTATCTAGATACGTTCGCGAATTGTTAACTATTTATTAGATACGTTATAATAATAATAATAATAATAATAATAATAATAATAATAATAATAATAATATCTTTATTTAAAGAAGGGTACACATTTAGACACACATAAACATACATATATCTTATATTTCAATGTGGTATTCTTAAGAAATTATATTAACAAGCATTAACAAAACGATGATAAGAAACATTGATGCACACATTCATATACATTGTTCTACTATGTAACGGCAAATCTATTTAACATCTTTGATAAAATGATTGCTGAATGAAAAAACATATAAACTATGACAAACACTCATAATTAAAGACATATCATATAAAGTAAATATTCATTCATCCGACTTAAGTTTGTATTGCTTCAGCAAGTATTGTTTGTAGTTTTTTTTAAACGATAACAGTGATTTAGCTGTTCTTATATTTGTTGGTGTACTGTTCCATATGTGTACACTGGAGAATGTAAAACTAGCTTTTAGATAATTGGTACGAAATTTTGGTATCAATAGGTTATTGTTAGTTACAGAGCGTAAGCTATAATTATTGTTAATGGAAAAAATGCCATTTAATTATATATATAGTTTGGAGCAAGGAAATGTATAGCCTTATATACTAGCACAGCCGTATGATATGCATACCTATCTGAAAAAGACAAGCATTTTAAATTGCAAAGGATTGCTGCATTAGTGGTGAAAGTCTGCCTATCTATAACAAGTTTTAAAGCCCTCAATTGAAGTTTATTCATTTTATTTGCACAACCATTTCCCTTTCCCCATACTGTGACACAATAATCAAACTTTGGTAAAATGTAGGCATTATAAAACATCATTCTCATATCAGCCGTTAAGTAGTATGATATTCGTTTCAGGAGTGCAATTTTAGAATTTATTACTGACAAAATACGTTCGCGATTTGTTAACTATTTATCTAGATACGTTCGCGAATTGTTAACTAGTAATCTAGTTACTGTTTGCGATTTAAGAAGTAAGATAGCTAAGTGGTAAACTTATTAACAATTCGCGAACGTAAGTGTATTTTTACAATTCGCGACGGTTATCTATACAACTAAGTAAACAATTCGCGACGGTTATTTATGTAACTATTATTTAACTATTATGTAACTTGCTAACCATTCATTCGCGAGGGTTAGATAATTCACGAACAGTACTGGATAACAATTCGTGAACGTTAGATAATATTCTTACTGTAAAACAACTCGTAAACTGTAACAAGATAGCTAGTTAATAATTCGCAAACATTAACTACAGTAGTATAAATCTTACTGTAAAAATATCTGCAAACAATAACTTCAACAATCCGCGAGCGTTAGCTTTACTTGGTAAGTTGTGTCAGTCAACTCCATGGTACTTCCAATACTAAGTTATGGATCTGAGATTTGGGGTTTTCATAAAGCACCTGACATTGAATGTGTATATCTGAAGTTTCTTAAGCAAGTTCTTGGTGTTAAGCAACAAACATGCAACAGTGCAGTGTATGGTGAATTAGGTGTATTTCCTTTGTATGTATTACGAAAAGTAAGAGTTATCAAGTATTGGTTCAAAATAATGAAAATGCCTAATTCATTAATGTACAAGTTGATGATGATACAAAGAAGTAACAATACATTGTTAAATAGCTGGTCTAATAATGTCAGAAACTTATTAAATGAACTTGGTTTTTCTTTTCTGTGGAATAACTGTAGCAATAACTGTAGCCAATATAAATGCAGTTGTTCAGAGAATTTATGATCAATATTTACAGCAGTGGTGTTCAGAACTGGAGGCTTCTTCGAAATTAGATTATTACAAACAGTTTAAGTCAAACTTTGTTCAAGAAAGTTATTTGCATGTTATTACAAATGATGCACACAGAAAAGACCTTGCAAGATTAAGATGTTCATCTCATAAACTTGAAATAGAAGAAGGTCGTTATAGAAATGTTGCTAGATGTGATAGAATTTGTAGTAGATGTAATTTGAATCAAGTTGAATCAGAGTATCATTTTTTGTTAGTATGCCCAATGTACAGAGTTTTAAGATCTAGTCTTCTAAGTAGATAATTATTATTATACCTGGCCCAATTTAACCAAATTCAGAAAACTCATGTCTTCTTCAAGGAAATCTATAATTGTCAAGCTTGCTAAGTTCGTACATCTGCAATGAAGATTAGAAATAATAATAGTCAATTTCTTTTTTGCTGTAAGCAGTAATGTAAAAATTGTTTGCATATATATTATAATGTATTCTAACGTTTGCTTAAGATTGATTTAGTCACGTTTACTATACGTTGTATTTTCATACTTTTCAATATAATAATGTTAAAAACAAACCGCCAATGAGAGTTTGGCGAAAAACATGTATTTGTTTATGGCAATAAACATTTTGACTTTTTTTTTAGTTATATGTGCACAAACACACACTCTTACAGACTTCTCTTACTTGGAGAGTGTTTGCGAAGATGTAACTAGATATCCTGATAGAATTCGCAATTATTAAGTGGTTATAATAACTATATAATTAACACGAACGTAAGATAATTAGTTTGCCAGCACACTAATACACCTAATATCGTAAAATCGTTAAGAAATTCTTGTTGACAAAGATACGGATAGCAGTTGACATAGGAGGCCAAGTGACATTTCAAACAAATTAAAATACACTGTTTCCGTTTCAGATGACGGTAAGATTGACGCGAAAGAGCTGTCCAATTTCTATGTGAAGTTTGTAGGCATACCTCCGGCTAGCGCGACGTCACTTACAGCGTATGCTATGGAACAGATGACGGATGTAGGTCTATTTGTTCTAAATGCTAGTGTATTGTGTTTGTCATCTTGTTAATTGCATTTATGTCTGCCCGCATGTAGTTTGTATTTATTCGTAGTCTGATCTTTTATAGCAACAATGCATGTACAGTCAAATATGTCTGAATAAGGAGTCACATCAACTGTGGCCGCCCGAATGTAAACATTTTGTATCCTTATGATATGATTGCCAAGAACTGACAAAATTTGTCCATTTCTTGCATTTGAATACGTTATCCATGTAACCACTTTCAGATATTCATGTTGGATTATTCGGGTTATAAGTCACAGCACATTATTTTGTAATAACAGCATGGGCAAAATGTTTAAGCGGCAGGGCAGATGGCTCGGTAGAACGCGCGTCCTGTTTAAGCGAAAGGCTCATTGGCTCGAGTTCAAGTCATACTGCTAATTTTTTTTGGCAGCTTGTTGAAAATCGGAACCTTCTGCCGTTATTTTGTTTGTTTGTTTGTTTGATATTTGTCATTATTGCACCTGTATTCCCTACTGTATACTGTTGATCATTTGTTGCTCTACAATTATAGTTGCATACTATACAATTTATGTAACTTTTTTTTCGTTAAAACTACTATTGTTAGAATCATGATACTACGAACACGATTTCCTCGTGCACGAGTAAATGAATTTTCATGGGTTCATCTATGTTAGAGTTAATTGATTACGATATACCCCAACAAAAATGGTAATGAGATATTATATGTTATAAGTTTCCCCCGTAGAAACCGAAACGTAAAATTACAACACCTATAACATTGGTTAATACCAGCAAAATAATTATTTTTTGTCCACCATACTTTGTACTATTGAGAAAAATTTGATCATGTTGTTACCCATGCATTAATTGAAAATGTTCATGTGTGTAACCTGATTGTACTAATAAAGAGTTGTCTTGTCTCTCTCTTGTAACATTCGTTGATTGTCAAAATATTGTTGTTGTTTTGTTTTTTATCATATATTATTTGATTCATATTAAGTTATGGAAGTTAACCTTCATACTTTTAGTCAATTCTTTGGTCTTAATGTGAAGGTTAGATGAAGGTTCTATCGTGCATAGAAACAAGCAATCAAATGATTTATCCATCTTTCTGACAATATTTCAAGCGATTGCTGCATGCGTGATAGGACGAAGTAAAGTAATTACGATAGGAAATTGAAAATTGGCTCTGAAATATGAAACGACATTTAGATCTCTCAGTTTTCTAATTTATAAAAAACCAGTTCAATGTATATTTCAGAAAGGACATTACCCACTGACACTGGACAGCTACAACCAGATATTTGCTAATTTCCTGATCGGCAAGACTCCGTACGGCCCGGGTCGGTTCATCTTTGGTTGCTTCGAACATATGGCACAGAGAACCGAGTTTCAGTTAATCCATGGACCCGGAGAGGATATCTTTGGTAATGTAATATGTACAATGTATTAAACTGACATTTTCAGTAATCGCATTGCTATTTGTATTTACATATATAGAAACCAGTTATTCATGCCGGAGATGTACTCCATGTATAACTTAAACTTCTCTTTAACTCTTTTGGTCTTGGGAGATGGTTTAGACTGTAATATAAATTGTAATTGAGCAATAAATACTTCCTTAGGTTGTGAGCTCTGACATGTGGTAGTTCATCTACAACCTAAATAAAATCCATGCACCCATCTATATATCTACCCTAATATGCAAGGGCAGTAACTATTGTCGTTATTCCCCTGTATTTAACATTCAATTTGATAGTTTATAATAAGTTCATTTATTCTGAATCAGATTTTGTCAACTGCTCTTGTGGGCCTTGATGAATGGATACACCTTGAAAGAAAGTAAATTACCCTTCCACGCGAGTCTGGTCTGCAACAATTACAGTACCTGGGTTACCTGTGGAAATAAAGGAACGACTGTTGCGAAAACTTGGAAACTTTTGGTTTTGTTTAGAAGTACTTGAAGTCATTGTGGAGCGTCAGACATTTATTTACTTCCAAAGGTTTGCTCCTTTGAGTTTCTTCTGTACCAGTACTCATTTAAAGATAAGATTAGGAGTAAAACGCCACTACTAAGATAATTTAACGCAAATTCAAACCATTTAATGCTTTTATTCATATTGTAGATCCGGTTTTGGCACTGAAACGTTTACAGTTAGCTCAACATTCACCCTCTACACCAAACTCCTTGGTCAAGGTGAAGTTCTTCAGAGCTGCATAGGCTCCCGATACATCGCCAGTCTCCGTCCACACCCAGTCGGATTGCCATCCTCGCAAATAACTGTGCTTTATTTATATAACAAATTAACATAGACTGTTTACAAATGTTCATACTTGTCTAGTAGCTGCTAGCTAGTATTACTTTAGTTTTCATTTATATGTCATTCCCACATTGTAATGTTACTCTGTTCAGGTTATTCTTTAGTAAAACACTTGCACTATAAGACCTTGTTTGATTAGTTTTTGTCTCTACACCCCACTTTTGACACCAACTACGCTTATTGAAACTGCATTTTATTTTTTCCACATGACAACAAAGTCCCTAATTAGTAATTACAGCTACTGGATGCTAGGATATAGCGTGAACAAGATGGCACTATATAAAAATACATGGCAATAATCAAAAGGCCCAACTCCTTGAAAATTTCATGAGCATCCTCTCTTGGAATTGAGGCTCGAAAAACCAGCCGGTGGTAGTTGCGACATTACAATTTTGAATTACATGGGGCAAATAAGGAAATAATCATTACTCCAGAAAAAGCATGGAGTCTAAATATTATTTAAGCATCTTCTCTTGGAAGTAAAGTTTCCCATGATGTTTCGGCATATTTTATAGATACTGATAGTGTGTCCATAGCGCAGACAAGAGTACGTCGGAAGTACAAATGATGTGGCCACTTAGAGCATATTACAAAAGAGCCACGATATGTTATGTCTGGTGCCCACTAGACTATCCGATCATGTTGACCAAGCTTCTGATTCGATGTGACGCAGTTTTGAACATGGCCTATGCTTTGTCAGGGCAAACATTCGTACCAATTTTCATCATAATTAGATGGGTTTTTTATTTGACCTATTGACCTCGTTTTTGACCTGCATGTCAAATCAATTCAATAGTATGTTTGTGAATTGACCTGGTTTCTGACCAACGTCTATCCGTTTTAAGATAAAGAATATTCATATGATACCTTCTATGTTTATCAGTTTATATGTGGCGTATAGTTTGATATCATGATACCAATTCATTTATCAACCATGCCGTCTTATTGACCTAGAGCTTTTGACACTATATGACTCATAAATTCGTGTAGATCACTCGGGTATAAAATGTGACCTTTACATTGCTTACAAGATATTTCTATGATTTAACCTAGTGTTAGCTGATTCATTCTCTGATCTGGGTTTTATTTGCAAACATTCTGGTCATGTAAAGATGATGTTTCTGAAGAGCTTACGCAGTCTGTCTGGGATTTAAATATACTGGCCTTGTTTTCGATTCCAATGTGAAACTGCACACAAATCCTTACCGATTGTCCTTACAGGCAACAAGATGGATAACAGACACTCGTTGACCGCAAAAGCTCTCTCTTGCGCACTTTGCTCTCCGGTGGGATAAAAAGGCAACAAATCCGTTATAACCGTGCCAAAAAATGCACAAGTATGGTGCTAATCAATCACTCGTGTGATGTGACAACAAACTGCGACAATTAACATTGAACCATTACCAGAACAAGACAATGTCATGCTTTACTCCACTTGGTTCAAGACCTGCATACAAGCTGTCTTCAATTTAGATCTGGCGTTCTAGAACAAGAGGGCCAAGATGGCCCTATATCGCTCACCTGAGCCCTACTTATGACAGTATGTGACCAAACTTCAACCCTAAACTATATATCATAAAAACATTCTGTTTGACCTTAACAAGCCAAACCTTTAGACCAATTAACATAATGAGTGGGTGGGTCACAAAGTTTTCAACTGCGTGACCTAGTTTTAGACCTTAGATTTACCATCTTCAAACTCGACTTAAATTTCATCAAGACAAACATACTGACCAAGTTTCATGAAGATCAAATGAGAAATGCAACCTCTATTGCATACACAAGGTTTTTTCTAAGATTTGACCCCGTGACTTAGTTTTTGACCCCAGATGATCCATATTCAAACTCGACCTAGATTTTATCAAGGCTGTCATTCTGACCAAATCTCATGAACACCCAATGAAAAATGCATTGCATATACAAGGTTTTTCTATGAATTGACACCATGACTTAGTTTTTTTACACCAGATGACCCATATGCAAATTCAATCTAGAATTCATTAAGATAGTCAGTCTGATCAAGTTTCATGGACATCCAATGAAAAATGCAACCTCTATTGCATACACAAGGTTTTTCTATGATTTGACCCTGTGACCTAGTTTTTGACCACAGATTATGCATATTCAAACTCTACCTAGATCTCATCAAGTCAGTAACTCTGACGATCCAACCTCTATTGCATACACAAGGTTTCTCTATCATTTGACCGGTTGACCTAGTTTTTGACCAAAGATGACATACATTCGAACTCGACCTAAATTTCATCAAGACAACCATACTGACCCAAGTTTCATGAAGATCTAGTGAAAAATGCAACCTCTATTGCATACACAAGGTGTTTCTATGATTTGACCCCATGACCTAGTTTTTGACCACAGATAACCCATTTTCAAAATTGACCTAGATTTTATCAAGGCAGTCATTCTGATGTTTCACAAAGATCCAGTAAAAAATGCAGTCTGTATTGCCTACACAAGGTTAAGTGTGAACAGATGACAGACACCAGGTGATCACAATAACTCACCTCGACAACTTTGTGCTCAGGTGAGCTAAAAGACACGTTTTTATATACCACTACTTAACTTAATCAAACAGTCCTTAGTCTGAAAATAACTGAATGGAAGGCTCTTAAATGTGAATACTAATTGCACCTGTGAAGTTTCATTGCATGAATTACTGCATTAATATATAGCATTAACTTCAATCTATACCTTGGGCAAGATTAATGTCTGGTTTCCAAATGTGAAAAAATAACTTCACAAGCATGTGGACAATACCTCTTAATAATGGAAGTGTTGGCCAAGACAGACAAACAGCTAAACCAAACAGTGTTGGTCAAGACAGACAAACAGCTAAACCAAACAGTGTTGGTCAAGACAGACAAACAGCTAAACCGAACACATCTTTGCATGAAGAAGAAAGGATAGTTTAATAATAAAAGTCACAAATTTGAGAAAATGTTTATTAGGACATTTACCATTGACAAAATTCTGACAAAGTATCTTCAATATTTGTTTTCAAATTATTTACAAAACAAACCTTCAAAAAGCAATTTTACAGCACACTGAAACTATGTTTCATTAGAACTGTTCACCAAAATCACACTTAAATAAGCAGTTTAAATGAACCACAGTTGTATTATTACTCAGTATGACTTGACAATACATTTTGTATATAGCTGGATGACCTTGTAGTGTAAATGAAATGACGATGCTAAGGTGGTGGCACAACATGTCACTGTTTTGTTATTTCTCCATATTAGATACACTGTACAAATGTATTCACTTATTTTCCATTATGTCTATAGATAGCACACTTCCTCTATAGTTGCACGAGTTACAGAATTATTTGGAAAATTCCATATCTCCTTGAAATCCATAAACAAATTCAATTCACAGAACTAGCACATATTAAATGTATTGAAATTATCATCAGAATTTATACTCAATCCAATCAAATACTTGCAACAGAGAACAACAACGAAAATAACCCCATCCTACACCTCCTCGAGAATGTCACTGCTATTTGTCTATTGTGTTTGAACTGTCTTTATCTCACGAATCTCGTCACATGGTCAGTTCTGCCATCTTTAGCAGTAAAACACAATTTATCTCAGTCAATGCTTTTGTTGCAAGACATCTTCAAATTTATCGAAATAATCAAATTTATGGAACATGAACAGTATAATCTCTCAAAACAAGACAGAACATGCAAAGGTTAGTTTTTTAACAGGAACAAATACTTCCATAAATTCCAGTTAAAAGTCCTTAAAGTACCATGAGTATGTGTATAAAGGTATGGTAACGTCACACGATCATTTGAGGAATACTGTCTGTCCTATGAAAATGCAAGTTTTAATGAAATCAAGTAATGATACATCCCAGCTGGCATATAAAAATTCAACACAAAGAAAAAATGAAAATAAAAACAGAAACATAATTCTTTTCAAATAAAATATGAAATAACTTAACAAGCATTTTAATACAAAGCGTTAATCAATCATTGAAATGCCGATGATAGTTCAAATAATAGAAAATAATTACGTGTCCCCAAAACTACCTGTTCGTCATATTTGGAACAAAACTTACATTAGGTAAAGCGCCCACATCAAAATCAAACACAATTTGGCAATTTATTATCCAAAACTATTAAGTTTCAAAGGTAAAGTCATTATACACAACCAAAGATTGTGATTTAGAACTGTGCAATGTTATTTATCATTTACATTTCTGCAATTAGTTTTACTATGAACATCCTCCCTTTTGCTTAAGTAAAACTTGTGAAGTAAAGAAATGAACTATAACTGTTAAACTGAAGGGCAACAACATGTAAATTATGTACATTTGTATTGCATATCTCCGAGAGTAACACTTTAGCTTTAGTCAAAATTTTGTACAGGCAATAAGGTAAGGCAACATGACCTGTGTGATTAGAAACTGTTCCAATCTGAAAAAAAATCCACACACCATATACAACATTAAATGTGTAACAGTTTTCATATGATGTGTATAGCCAAAACCCAACAGTGCCTCCGCCCTTTCATAGTGTTTCAAGTGTCAAACTAGCCTGTATAATCAAGCCAAAAAATATCTGTGTTTAGGCAACTCCCAAAAACAGTTTTTTTTTTTTACTCCATCAAAGCCTAGGTTGGAAGAAAAAAGTCTGTGTTTGGGGCAATGGTCCCAATAATCTAGGTAGGTGACACATTAAATTCCCCCTTTTTTTTTCAATTTTTTTTTTGGAAAAACTCTAGGGTCGGGGGTTTGCTAGGGTGGGTGCCAAAGCTCAGACTTTTGCCTTACTTCAACTGAGTAGATATCTCAACATAGTTATAACAAGATCTAGCATGGAACAAATGTTTGCCACTGGATTTTCTTACAAAAAAAAAATGACTTACAACAATACTATAGGCAGAGCACAATATAAAGGTTCTTATATACAGTGTAGTTATGATTTTAACAGTGACAGAACAAAATATATCATTTTACTACAAGGAAATGTACCAAAGTCCATACAAAATGTAGAATGACATGTACACCAAAGACAATATAACCATGTAGTATATTGCCTAAAGCACTAATTTTATGACATAACATATACACCCATGTGATTGCGCCTCCAAATTATGCTCTTCAAACATTGTTATATTTCCTGAAAACTGTTTTATTTTCTGTTTTCCCATATTCCCTCAAATACTCTAGAAATCCAATCTTTTTACAGAAGTTACCGAAGCACAGCACCAAATGCTATCAAGCTCTTACATAATTCTTTTCCTTGTCTAACAATCCATGTTTTATCATTAATGCTTGAGGTCCCTCTACGTGTCTGCTGTAATACTTAAGGGTGTTGTCATGGCAACAGCATCATTAGAGTCATTACCAACAGAAAATGTAGACTTAACTTCATCTTGTGAACTTTCATCAGTCTCATATGAAAACTGTGTGATTTTTGAGGATGTGGACATTTCATGATCATCTTTCTCTCCTATGAATGACCTCTGATATGTTTCCATGGCACTGCTGTAACTTGATGACCTTGGCGTATCCATGGTAACCTCTACTTCCTCATTACAGACAAGAACATTGTCCATTTCCTGTTCAGGTTTAATCACAGATACTCCGCTATAGTTCACACTGTACAGACTGGAAACCTTACCCGGAGAGATGGGTTCTGATTTATTTAGGTTTCCTACAAGCACAGCTTGTTGACCCCGCCCCTGTTTACATGTAAAGCATTCATATTCTTCCTCCTCAGACACTTCATCTTCGGCAAGGCCAACACATAACAAGTGGAACCACTCCTCACATCGGTCACACTGCACCCAGTTTACTTCTCCTGTAAATGAAAATGACCGATTACTATACTACACAAAAGTCTGAAGGAAATTATCAATAGCTACCTTAGTACCTACAAATGCTTACGTAATGACCATATAAAAACTAGAGTTATCACTAAAGATGATGAATACTCAAAGACAACTCCTTCATACAGCTATTCTATCTCTTTGCTAGCTGCTTCAGTACACTTGGACACAGTAAAGGAATAAGAGCAATGCATATGGGTGCTACAAGCCGATGGTTGCAGTTGCTTTTCAGAGAATATGCAATAAGATTACAGAAATTCCAGCCAAAAACTTATTCCATCAAACATGCCGATGATAAGCTCAACTGAGCTTGGTATTTTATCACTCGCATGGAATTTCACAGATTTTCAGTCAGTGATTGCTGAGAAATAGACAAGATGTTCTGGAATCAAATACCAACCAATACAACAAGCATGACTAGTTTATACCGGTAGTGCCCATCACATGAACGATTGTGATGTTATAAATGAATGATATAGAATCGAACCTGTAGGTTTGAGACACTTGCGTGCCGCACAGTCCTCATCACTATCATCATCATCTGCCATCAGAAGTTCTTTCTTGGCTCTCTTCTTCCTTTTCTTCTTCTCCATTGGCTGTCCATCTTCTACCTTCACCTGTACAACAAACAAATTCAACACTACTTTACAAATGTTCCATACAACGGTAAAAGCAACAGGTACAAACAATACAGCTTTTTTATATATACTATGCAGATTCATATTTAACATGAACACATGACAACTAATACTTCTAAACATAAGTTATTTAAATACCCTAGTAACATGTATCATTTAACAACACTGAGGTATACTTTTTCTCATATGACCCTTACTGGTGTATATCTACCAAACCAGTACACCCGTACTGTCCCATACACATACACTGATATTACCCTATTGTATATCTGTATTTATATCACCGTAAAATACACACCTGAACCTTTAGTTTCTTTTTCTTCCTTGGTTTATCTCCTCCTTTTTCCATTTTGGTTTTCAGTTTCTTCAGTTTGTCTGGTTTAATGTCAATAGTGAGGGGTCCTGTTAACTCCTCTGTCATCATATCTTCAAATTCTACAAAAAGCCACTTGGAGAGTTAATATTGATTTTATTTCCAGCAGTACTATGTACTTTTTATGTAAAGATTTCTGACCTAATGTTTCTTCAGTCTTACAGAGAAAGAAGATGTTCTAACCCTGATGACTGTAATGATGTTACACAGCTCTATTGTGCAAAACAGAAGCAGCTTGACTATGGCAGCCATTATAATTACAGATGGATCACTAACAATACTGTATAAAAGGAATTTAAACAAATTTAGTGATAAATGCTAGAGGGAATTGAGGCAAGGGTATGATATGTCTGTATTACAGTAATATATTGTTCAGCTTTCCATCAAGTAAACAGTAAGAATCTAAAATTGACTATGTTGCAAAAGCTGATCTTGACGTGTACTGGTCACATAACCCTGACGTTGGCTTTCATACTGCACAGCCTTTTTGATCTTTTATTAAAAGAATGTACATAATCAAAGCTCAAGTAAGTTTATTAGCAAATGCTAAACATTAGTATGATTTATTACCCATACTTTTAGCAATTAAATGCACGCTTTACTTAAAATTCCTTAAACTGCCTGGCTCTAAAATCATTTATTGTCTTACCCATTCCATTCTCATCAAATTCCCGCTTTATTTTGGGTTTCATGACTTTAAGCTTCTTTTTCTTCAACTTTTCGCCATCCAGTCCCACTGTTATGACCTTGACCTTCTTTGGTTTCAACGGGTCCCCACCTTCAATACTCTTACGTTTCTTGTACTTTCTCTTTTCTGGATCTTTTTCTTTCTTTATTTTGATCCTCTCTCCATCATAACCGATCTTGGTGGTATCATAGTCCTGAACAACCAATCAAATAAATTAAAACATTTCACAAGATATCGAGCTGTTTAACAGAATAAGATGAAGTGATGGTAAAGTCTGCAATATCTTTTCATTCATAGAATATGTTAATGTTTGTATTTCATTGCACATAGAAATAAGAAATTAAAGACATTAAATACTGTACTGATTGCGAAGGCATAAATAGTAACCCCCAGCAGCATGAAAAAAACAAGTACAAATAATTAGAAAGCCAAAAGCAAACAACTAAATTTATCAAATCAACTGCGCCATATCTGTTGACCAATTCTATTTTCTGTCACACAAAATACATAAGAGAGGCATTTTACTGTTGGGAGTCTACTTCCTCAAATACTGCAACTTCATTTACAATAGATAATTGTAACTTACATCAAATTCTACTACTCTGTTATCCTCGGATCGTGGCTGGCAGGCCTGCAGTATCCGCCAGATGTGCTGCGTCTCATCCAGGGACACTTCGAGTAGATCTCCCTCCATCATTAGGATCTCAAGCTGTACTTTAGCCTGGTCAGACAGCTCTAGTACAGGGTTCTCTAACTGACGTGGTATCAGTGGGGTTTTCCTCTGCTGCTTCTTTGGTGAGAGAGCACCTGTACATAACACAAACATATCATTCTTACAAAACAAATTCTCTTAATAGCTTGCATCAATTTGTAAAACAACTATAGATGCTTTTTCATGCATTACTTTTTCTTACTGACAATTTGCACTGCAAAAAAAACATCAATACTGGCTCTTAAAATGTCAAGAACCTATTTCTTTGACAGTACCTTTTTAAATATAATACTCTTTCAGTAAAAACTAAAATGACCCATTTCTTGTTTAATTTCAGGTTTTGACCCTCAGTATCTCATGATAATCAAACACAGTACAAAGCTCAGTAAGATTAAATCTGTACCAAGTTAACTCTAGAAAACTTAAGATGTACAGTATTTTAATGGACATTTACATTAAAAGTTATCTTACCAGGGTTAAGTTTGGACATGGATGAGTAGGCATGCTCGGACATGCCTCCTGATGGTGGATTACTATTGCTATTTTCACCCGAGCTGACCACTTCAATCTCAAGCTGATAATCCTCCTCCCCTCCCTGCGAGTCTTCATTCACAACTGGAGGGGACAATGGCATTGGCAAAGAACTTTCTAAATCCATCCCTATTCCAGAATCTGCTGCTTTGAGTGGCACATTTCCATTTCCACTGAACGCGTTTTGCGTCACACTCGCTAAATGTCCTTGAAGTTCTGGGTTATTAGCAGCTTTCATTAATTCAGCATTTATTATTTTCTCAGTTTTCTCTCTTGCTGCCTGTTCCACCATTTTCTGACTTAGAACACTCAATTTAGCAAGGGCTGATGCAAGTTCTGATGTTGTCAATGCCTGACGAGCCCTGTCCTGCCAGGCCATTGCACGTTCTGTCAGACACTGCAAGGCCTCGCCCTCGGGCAGACGGACTGGTAATTTTTGTAAGGACACAAGCAGGGACAGAATGGTCTCAAGTCGAGGCCTCCGAGAGCGCAAGCATAATGGACACAAAAACTTGAGATCTTTAGCTGCCTGTACAGCAGCAAGTTGGGATGATTTGTTCTTCATGTTCGCAGATTTTGGCAATGGAACACAGGTACCTGAAATTTTACAAACGAAAATGCATAGCTTTAAAAGAAAGTACATTATTATTTTCAGTTGCATTCAAGCTTGCCTATGGATTGGTACATAACCAAATAAAAAAGTTGTCACTGGCAAGGTAAAGGGCAGTCAAATTTGAAGAAAGATTTCTTAAATATGTTCAACAGGATAAATGGCTATGTTGCTTTCAGACTGAAAGTCGATTTTCAAAGCAATATATAAGTCTAGGTAAACTCTAGTGGAAATGCTGGACTTTTTTTTTGCAACTTTTCTAAAACAGAGAAATCTTTGTAAATTTCAACAATCCAGTAAAACAGTTATACCCACCATGGAACCAATCTTTGCACAGTTCACACTGTAGCATGAATCCCGATGCACCTTTCCTACAGATACAGAATCTAGCATCTACACCATCCTGTCGTATTTTCTCCATGTTTCGAATGCGTAGATCCATCATGGCCTCAGCTTCCTTCTCTTCAGCCATCTTAAATGCTGCCACCTGAAATCATAAAAGGAGAGTTATGCTGTGTGAAAACCAACACCTTGCAATCCAGTTATCATAAATTCAAGCTGACCAATCATATCATTACAGGAAAAGATAATCTGCTTTGAAATAACATCAGCAATATTTTACAAGTACTTCAGAGGGCAATTTTAACCCTGTCATGAATAATAAAACTATTAAGCAAAAATAATCAATAATAGCTTAGGGCAAGATGCAGTACTGCGCTCATCAATTTCATGGGATTTTTACTTCTTTTTCAGATGACTTCGTCAATGTATACTGGTATTTCCCCAAAGATTTAGATTTAAAATTAAAATCACTGAAATACAAGCATGGGCCCATTCAACAAATATGATGATGATTCTTACAATAAGTGCAGGATCTCTCTGTTCCTCCATCTTTATCTCTGTCAGACTGCTATCAGAGTGTACTCTCTCTAAATCCTTCAATCTCTTCTTCCTTTTCCCACTACTGTATATTCCAATGTCACTTCTTGGAGACAGTACCTGTTACATGAAAACCATGTTACCTGTTACAATACTTTTTACTAGAACTTTACCACCAAAGTGTTCTTATTTATCAGTCTATCTAATTTAATATTGTACTCTCCATAGGGAGGAAAAAACAGTTAAAAAATACAGGCAATGCAAACATTTCAGATATGACATTATAAGAGAAGTTCACCTTATTTGAGCATACCTCAAGGAGACTGTAAGTGGAGTTTTTCTTCAGGAATGTTCTTGCAGTACGTTCTCTCCACGATTTTGCGGCAGCTACCTGTGATTCAACTTGTGGCAGCTGATCAAGCCTCACTGGAATTGGACGTCCTTTGTTTACCAAGCTCTCCAGTACATCGAGGTATGGATAGGATTCGGAACTCTGGATGGATTCTACCCTTGTTGTCCAATCTTTGGCTTTACGTAATGCTTCCTTTAGAGCATTAACATTGGGCAGGCAGACAGGAATGTTAGATGCTTCATTGACTATTGCTTCAAGGGTTGACATAACATGTCTTGGCCTAAACAATAAAACAGTTCTTTTATTTATACTTGCCAAAAAATATTGCAGTAATCTTACTGTTTTCTCTGTATCACTTATTATATCTCAATAATTATGAAAAGCTTTTCCATGTGTAATTTATAACATCTGCTGCACAAATGAGCCCCAGACAGTTATGTAACCAGCCAATGGTTACCGGTATAACAAATATGGCACCAGAAAGCAGACAACTGCCGAATACATATCATTAACTTTAAAACTTACTGATTCAGGCTCAACTGTCTCACATTTAACAATTAATGCTTCAGTGAAAAAAAGCATGTAGGTTTTATCACTTTTCACTTATACTCTATTGCCATATTTTAAAGACAGTAAATAGTATACCTGGCCTGCAAACAAATTCTGGCCTTTTCCTCCCATCGTTCACTGAGAGTTAACAATTCTTGCAACTCTGCCATTGCTTTCTCTACAGCATTATGTGGTGAGAGGCCGACACCAGATTCCATGAGTTTCCTCAGTGTATCCAAGACAACTGACTCGGGATCCTGCAGCGACTCTCGTACTTCATCCAACCATTTGGCCTGTTGTAATACCTGTTAAAACACACAATCACTGGTCTAAAGCAGTTTCTTACTAATATCATTAAATCTCACTAGTGACTACATCTATAGAAGCAAGTTTAAGATAATGGATTTACTTGTTAATAGGGAATATTCCCACACCACACATCAATTTTCAATATGAAGTGCTTTATATGAAATTGTTTAATGTACATGGTCATTTGACGCAGAATTTTTGTTTGTTACCTGTTTAAGTTTTGGAATCTCTGTCAGATCTACATCTAACTGTACACTGAAGTCAATCAGGTGTTCAAGCTTGGTTGAGTCTGGTGTCTCAGCCTCCAGTGCTTCCTTCGCATCAGCTTGAAAGTTCAACACCTGATCAAGCAATTCCTGAAACACAACAAACAGGTTTATGAACTTTGGTTTGAAAAAGCAATAACTTCAATACATGAAAATATCACTAGGGTCTTAATTATTTCATCTTCACTTAACTCTGAAGAAACTAGAATTAGATACAAAGTAACAGGTCTTACCACCTAAACTGAAAAACAAATTGCAATGGCAGCACTTGAATGAAAAACACCAGGGCATTTTTTCCAATTCTTTGGAAGGTGCCGTAGCCCCTCAATTTTAGGCATGACAATTGTCTTAAGTGGAAGCAAAATTCCTGGTGTAAAGTCTTATTTTGGAAAAAACTGCATTTTTAAAGACATTTTAGTTGGGGAAGACGCACTATATAGGCCCCTGATATATATGGTTATCACAGATTAGTTACTAATGTTTCAGTACTTCCAGGTGTTCTTAACTATAATTAGCAGGTCATCCCTATTTTTTGTAAGATTTCATATTCTCTAGTTGCTACATTTTCATATAAAAGTACTCTATCTACTTTTGATGAACTCAATCTTACCTTCAACAATTTCCTCTCCTTGATGATACAAGGCAGGCTGGCAACTTGTTCATAGAAACAGTTCAGTTCCTCAAGACTCAGTTTAGCAATGTATTTACCATCTGTGCTCTGACGATTTCTGTGATAAACAAACCAGACTGTGAGATAGTGCAAGAGAAAACTTAAATAACAGTGACACTACTGACAGGTAGACAAAAGGTATCAACTTTTTCCAGACTTAATTGCACAATCATCTAAAATCCATCTTAAACTCATTTCTATGATGTCACAGCTGGTATGACTGGAAACCAATTAAGAAACAATTAAGCAACAAAATTGTGTGGTTTTATCATAGAGATAAGCGTGTTAGGATGTGTACCTTGTTCTGACTTTCTTTGAGACAAGTTGATTAGCCACATTTGCACATTTCATTGCTTCAGTCACTGCATTATTTAGAGACTGCATCAGCTCAGAATCCGGGAAATGTTTCTCTTCAGCATCTATCAGTAAAGTCTTTAACTCAAGCAAATCTGAAATAAACAAGAGATGTTTGTAATACATGTATGCTCCCGCCCCGCCCTAATTGGCGCCAATTCTGTTGAAGGTCACTATGACCATGACCTTTCAGCTGTTGAACTAAAAATCAATAGGGCTCATCTAATGGTCATGCCCAACCTACTTGCAAAGTTTGAGGATACTAGTATCATAGTATGCCAATGCATTCTCTAGATAGCGATCAGAAAAGTTTTTTTAGTGTTCAAAGTCACTTTGACAATTATTAAAAAAACTTGTACTGAAACAATCTTTTTATATAGTTTAGCATAATATTGTATCTTTTTGAAGCTATTCATGGACAAAATTTCAAAATAAAATGTTTGCCGCTTATTTAAATAAGGGAGAATCTTTTATCAACTGCATACAGCATATGCCTTTAGTTTCTAAAACATCAGTTAAAGTAGACAAAATCACTGATCTTTTCAATCAGAATGAATTCGGCTCAGTACATCTGTGCAGATCTGACCTACACTTGAAACTTTCCTTTTCATGTCTCAAGCACAGCAGCAGCGTAGCTGTTGTATAACATACTTTCCCGCAGTGTTTATACTTGCTGATCTGAATCAACAGTGACAGGTCATTTCATTGTTTTCTAAATTATACATCTATAAAATAAATAAGCTGCGTCTGAGACAGAGACATGGTAATTCTGTTGATTATTTCAGTGTCCTTGATAAAGCTACACTGCAGAATATCAGTGTATCCTTACAAACCAAAATCACCACCTCCATAGCAGAAGTTATATGCCTTCCTCTCTAATACAGTATATGCGTGTCACTTACCCACTTTGTTTTCATCAGAAGCCTCAAGAGCTTGTTCCACCTTCCCATGCCATATCTCGTAACACTCTGCCCTGTCTTTAAGCCGCGTCAACATTGCTGGGATCTCATCCAGGGTATAACGGTACCTTAAACAATACTTGCTTGGTGGACAACTACACAGTTTCTCAACATGATGCAGGCATACTATACGTTCTGCAATAAAGACAAAGTCCATACTAATGCAATACTAAGTGAGACAATGCTTAATTTTTCAATTTCACTTGTAGTATTTCATGAGCAAAAAGTAAAGTCATTACAAATTTGTCAATGTTTACAAATGCAACTTGAATATTAATTGAACTCCAATCCTCTCCATCCAAGTTTTAGTGAGTTTACAATCATGTGAGAAGTGACCATTTACGGGTCCAGCCTAACACCAGACGCATGTTGCATGCACTTCATGGTAAACAAGCAACCTACCTGAACAAGAGCATGTCAAGGCTGATAGGAAACACGTAGTTTTACAGTAACAGCACTGTCTCTCATCATCAGGTAACAGTTCAAAAGCCTCTCTCTCTGCTTCAGTCACGCCCTATAATGTAATGAATGACAGAATTTAGTAATTACATTTTGGTTTAAGTTTTAGAGATTATGGATCCTTTTTTATCAGCAAGATTATGTATTTATACAAAATGAAGCATGTCTCGTTCACATAGCTTTATATACCAAACAATTTCACAACATTATGTTAAATATCTGACAGAATTTTTATAACAAAATATAAATTCTAAATTCTTATCTGTATTTCTTACCATCTGAAGTAGTTTCTTTCTCATTTGTTTTTCCTTGTCAGCTATTGCGAGTAAATCTTCATGAGTTTTTGCAGCAATTTTGAAGTCCAGACTGTCTGGATCAGCTGCCATCTTACAGATCAGTTCCTCGTGCGAGAACACACACTGCCTCTGTAGGTCCCTGTAGTGTTCTATACATTTCCTACCCATTGGCAACTAAACAGAGAAGAAAGTTTTCAATCCATAGTCAGTAAACACGATTAAAAATTAAAATTACCGTACTTAAAATAGCAAATTTAATCATAGTAATTTTCCCATTTCGTTTATGTTTAACAAATGAACAAACTGGTAGAGGACCACTAATCAATGCTCCCCATTCTCAGCTCTAGGCTTGTGTTTTTACACTTTTTTTGGTTACCATGGAAACTGGAGTTCTGCTTGGATCCACTTTATTTTAACCAACTTTGTAGAGGGCCATGCAAGGATGATTTTTTTAGAGATGCCATTTAAGTAAAATGTTGATGATGCAAGACAGTTACGGCTGTCTTAATAGCTGACCTTAAGTATGTTGTGCTCAGGTGAGCTAAAAATCACTGTATTTGCAAGTTCAGGGTCAAAACAAGTACTGTATGATTAGTTTTCTTACCATGCCCCCCCCTCCGGAGGGGCAGAAGTGACAGCTTCAGCAAAGTATAGCCCTGGTTGAAGCCAGCATGATATGCCCCGGGAATGTAACAACGCGTGACAGGGCTGTCTTAATAGCTGACCTTAAGTATGTTGTGCTCAGGTGAGCTAAAAATCACTGTACTTGAAAGTTCAGGGTCAAAACAAGTATTGTATGATTAAGTTATCTTACCCAGTCGGAGGGGCAGAAGTTGACAGCTTCAGCAAAGTTATAACCCTGGTTGAAGCCAGCATGATATGCCCGGGGGAATGTTATAACAAACTCTCCTGCATGCTGATTGGTTCGACATATCTACAATACAGAAATGTTCAATGTGAATCATGAAAAAAATACATACATACTATAACTTTTATTCATAAATGTGTGTAGTGTTTATTTTTGCTACAGACAACTAAGCAGAATTGTGTTTCACTGTGCTTTAACAAACAAGAGACAAATAAAATAGACACAAGGCTTTCATGTGTTTGTTAAGGTTCATTTATAGTTACACTCTTGCAGAAAGGATAATTCTGTTAAGCTCAGATTACAATTTGAACTTGTGCGATTAAAATGACCCTCTCTGCTGGAATAAAGAGCAGCCAAGGCTTAACAAGTTAAAGCCAGTTCAACTGCCCTTACAACATACATGTACATGCAGCAACACTCTAGGAAATTATTTCCAAACCTTTGTCATAACATCTAAAACAGATTGTGTCATACTTTGTGTATATCATTACATACCAAGGCCCAGTCAAATACTAACAGGTTATCTAACTCAATGTTATTGTAAAGTAGAATAAAACTCATAGATGACTCTTTTATTGTTGGACGATAATTCAACTTCAACCATTCACACAATTGTATTAAAAAATTTCTTATTGTTCTAAACAAGGAAATAAAAGCACTCTCTAGGTCACCTGCTTAGTTCTTTTAAGGAGAGAACTTTATTTGTGTACAACTAAAACTGTCCATCCTTTCACCTTTTAACTACTTGTAACTATACTTAGAATGTATATGAAAGTATTTTACCTTGATCCCTTGTTTCATGAGAACATTAGGGTTCATGATTGTAGTCAGCTGGTGCAGAAGGTCTGGTGAATTCTCAAACAGTTCTGGTGCTGTATTTTTCATTGCTTCCTCAAACATATCAGCATCATGACCAGACACTCCATACCAGGTCTTTGGTTCTCCCCTGTAAAATAGACACAATCATTACACCTGCACTTTTCCAAACCAAGAGCAGTCACTATAAAGTGACATATGCTCCCAAAAGCCATTTGGATTGAAAAGAGCAACACTTATTTTAATGCATTTAAAACAACCATGATTTCCTTTTGTCCTCTTGAGTAATTTCAAACAGGTTTAGGTGTATCTTCTAAAAGAAAAACTGTCATTAAAGATGACGAATACCCCCTGTAAGAATCAACACAGTATATAAATTTTATGTAACATTTGATGCTTTAATTATTGGACAATGCACAATTAGGCATGGAACTTACACTTCTCTGAAGTATCATTAAATTTTGACCAGGGGTTTTGGAGATAAAGAACGCACAAGATTTTTACTATCTCGAGCCCCTGTGACCTTGACCTAGTAATCTGAAGCATAGACCATGCACAAGTAGGCATTACGCTTATTATGTCAAGCCCCTGTGACCTTGACTGACTGACCCGAAACATGAACATGCACAACAAGGCATGTGCTTATCACATTTGTGAAATCTAAAATTGTGACATTAAGAGTGCACAAGAATTTACTATTTTGAGTTCCTGTGATTTTAACCTTTGACCTAGTGACCCAAAACATAGACCAATCACAATCAGCCATGGTTCTTGTCACTTCTGTGAAGTATCATTTAATTCTGACCAGGGATTTTAGATTCTGTCTCCAGACGGAATCAAGTATACCCCCCTCAAACTTAGTGTTGGGGGGGGGGGGGGGTATATTAACTGAAACTAAGTAAAAGTCTTTCAGATTGCCCCTCTCTCATTGTCCTTAATAAATACAGGGAGTAACAAGTTTTGCTCCCCACATGAAGTAACTAATATCAATTGATTTCCAGTTACTTTTTGAGTTATGCGCCACACAAAGGCGGGATGGACGAATGATGCAATCATAATATGCTAGCGATGCCGTTTGGCCCATTTCTCTAGAACAACTGAACAAACAGAAGCTGTAAACATGCAACAAGTTATAGGCCCATAGTGGAAGCAGTACCCATATGTTTTCCCCATGAAAGATAGAGATGTAATCACTTCACTTTCAGAGTTAGCAAAGAAGGCTAAACAAGCATTAGCTTGATTAAAATACATGTACAGTCAAACTTGTATTAATCCCCCCCCAAAAAAAAAAAACGCCCCCCCAAACCCCCCCCGCTTAATAAAATGGTCTCTTAATACAAAGTATCACCAGAAACTGCACCGTTATCCATGAATATCGTTATGTCCATGGTAATTTTCCAAAAGCAGCAATTAGTTTGAACATGAAAGTACCAAAATGGTAATACTTACATTAACATTTGAAGACCAACCCCCCCCCCCCCGTTAAATGAACTTAAGCGGTCAGTTTTCTAGAAGGATCGTTGCAATAAATGGGCCTAATACTAAAAGTCCATTATGGGTGCCAATTACTGGTGCTGCTTAGACAAAAGTCCTTAATGCATGCAACGTGTAAAATAGTGATTCATGGTGGTCAGCTAAGACAAAGGTCGCTTAATACACGTGGTCGCATGGGCAAGTTCGACTGTACACAGCTTCTGTCAAGACCAGTAATATACATTCCTGCTTCAGCATTTTCAAAAAACCATACTGCTTTTAGACAAGTGTTAGTGAGAACCTTACCAATGCATGTAGTTGATGGAGTAACTCCAATGGTCTTCAATATGCCAACAGAAACTTGAGAAACACATTCCCACATAACACCATGGAACCTGCAAATAATATGAGCAGCTCTTGTCAATGAGCTCATCTAAACTTTCAACAGGAAAAGCGCCATTCTGAACTTAAAGCAAGCACAAAGCGCAGTTTTTTGATACAGTAAAAAAGATAAGAAATACAAACATTTCATCAATAGTTACAGAGTACATTAAAAACTGAATCAGAATAGGGTCAACTTAAATTTCAAAAGAAAGATGTAAGGTAACGTTCTTAAAAGCTGAACTTCAAAGAGCATGAAAATGCATCAAAAGACAGAATATAAATGCAAATCGTACCAAGAGATAGCAAGGACTTACCTTCATGCCTGATATATCACCATTTATATGGCCCAATATAGATGCTTCTTGTACTGGCAAGTTGTTCAAATTCCAACTCGAGTTTATGTATTCCTGAAATACAAATCCAATTCTGTAATTATATACAGTAATCAATTTCTGGAAATCCTGTTACTCACCAAGTTTATAATATCTGTAGCAAGTATATCTTCAAGTAAAGCACTGTTCAAGAATAAAAAATTTATAGGATATAAAACTTTTGTAAAACACTAAATGGATTTCTGAGGAAAAGTGATACAATAAATGATATCTATAATACTGAACACCACACTTTACTGGAAGTAAAAATCAAGTTATTGCCTTCTCATGTTTACTATTATGTAATACCCCAAATAGACTCCATCTTACCTCATCATCAGTAAATTGGTCTTTTGTTGACTTGGTAGGAAACCCACTTCCCTGGTCCATGGCATGTACATCAGCACCGTACTGCACGGCAACATCTTCTTCTAAACTGTTGACAAGACGCCAAAACTCTTTCTCCACAACCTCACATGGCACCATCTGAAACAAACAATCACCTTTAACATGTCATAAATAAAATACAAAATCTGCTGTTTTAATTAAGAAATAATCTATGGCTTGGAGTGCTTTATCGAAACTGAAGCATTCCCTGGAGGTGATGTGCCTGGTGGAATAATTCACGAGGGTAAAGCCCGGGGAATTATTAGCGGCACATTACTGACGGGCAATGCTTCAATTTCGACAAAATTCCAGCCATAGATTATTTTGATTCTTATACCCCCAAAAAACTTTAACAAAACAAAAAAACTAAACCCCCCCACCCCCCCCCCCTTTTTCAGTTCGGGTTCATGTGTGAAATAGTATAAATAGTGGCTGTTGGAATTCACTCCCCTATTCGGGCAACCAGTCAAGATATCATACATAACTATATTATACAAACTTTTTTTTAGTTGAATCATCTAATTCATAAAATATAAGAAAATACCCGACTGTGACATGATGCGGAAGACATCGATTCAGAACCTAACAAAGCAGACAAGCATTTAAAAAGAACCGTTAATCTGAACTGTACAACTTTTAACCCGGTAACGCCAACGTTTTTTCCTTCCCCCCCCATTGCCCCCTTTTGTCTCCCGGAATCAAAACTTGTATGACTTTAATCCTGAATTTTTTCGGCCATTTTAAAGGAAACAGGTGGTATTCTAAGGCTTACTTGACGCAATCAAAAATAATATATGGTTCTTAAACACAATTATTTCATGCACTGTGTTCTATACAGATATTTTTTCTATTTCTATATTTTATTTTCTGCGGAGTAAGTAAGAAAGGTCGGAAGGCGCTTCTTCCATGTCCGAACCCCCCCCACCCCCTCTCATGCCCAGTGCTTTAATCATATTAATGCACTCGAATTGACTATAGAAATATACCATAGGCATATTGAATTTACATTAATTTGAAAAGCAATTATTTACTATCTACTATTTTGTTATTGCAGTTTCTTTTTTTTTCTGTCTTCATGCAATTTCTCAATGCAGCATCCCACAACTTTTTTTCACACTTTTCCATTAATTTCTTTACAAGGGCAAAAAATAATACTCACATGAACTGGCATGTTGAAATAATTACTCTTGAAATTATCTGCCATCTCTCCAAATGACTGCAGAGAAAACTCCCGTTTTGATTGTTCAAATCCATACGGATCCTGTGGCTTACTACACGCCTACAAATGTAGATAAAAATACATGTATAGTACTCCCTTTAAAAATTCCCCTCCCTTTGAAAATTGCCCGAATATTTATGTAGACGACTTTTTTGAAAGTGATGCATCAATGACTTTTAGTATCTCTATTAATGCACATGAAATTAATAATACTTAGCATATTAGTAAGTAATATATCTCATCTTTGCCAGTAGACGTTAAAATAATCTGCTCTTGCAAGGTCTTTCCATTTAAAAACTAACAAAGCTACAAAAGATATTTGAACAAAAGAAACAGACAACAAACATCAGTAAAACTTTTAATTTACTGTAGATGTATCAAACTTGCAAGATGGCCATTTTAATTTAAAGGAATAATCTTATGTTTAAAAATGTTCTACCAGCTTTTTTCATCAAACAAAATGAACAGAATAAATTGTCATACCTGCTTGATACATTTAGGACATCTCCAGTCTCCTTTAGGTATCTCTGCCAGAGGTGGTATCAGACAGTATGTATGGAAAGCGTCATCACAACCATCACACAGTAACATGTACTCCTCACCATCACCACGCCCACATGTATGACAGTAATACAGGTCAACCTACACAAGTTCACAGTTGACTATGTCAGCAAATAATATCACTTTAATATTTGTTCAATAAAAGACTCTCCAAGCAGAAAGCATCACCACGCCCACATGTAGGACAGTAATACAAGTCAACCTACACAATTTCACAGTTGACTAAGTCAGCAAATAATATCACTTTAATATTTTTCAATAAAAAAATGAAAGGACTCAAATTCTGCATTAAGTTCTCTTACATAACCGACTATCATTTTATATTGGCAATGACCCAAACACTCAGATAATGCTTCATTAAATATCTTAATTAAGTGAACAACACATGACGTACATCATTTCAGAAAATAGAAGCCGGTTATACATGGATATCAAGTTCACTTACGTAGGTATACAATCCTGGATTTGGTGCTTTATTCCTGGTTTTCATTTTCTTTGTGTCTTTTATCTCTGGTTTCTCCTCTGTAAAGTGCAATTCAAAATAACTATGTCGGTAAACTATACAATGCATGAATAAATAATGTCTGATTTACAAGTAATTCTGAGTTCTGAAATTCTAGGCTCAGTTGTTGAGGTTGTAACAGATTCTGTAACAGTAAGTACCCACATGACTAACCTTTGTTGAGAAATAAGGTCAAAATGGAACAGCATGACATCACAAGACAAGGAATACGTGATATTCTTTAAGAGGGAAACAATTAAAGCATGTACTGTCAGTATTCAAGCTCCACTGACAGTCTATTTATCTATTTTAAAGCACATGTGTATACCTTCCTCCTCTCCTTCTACTTTTGGTATTGCAGCTTTGGGCCCGGCACCATGAAACTGTAACTTCCTTAACTCTGGGTTCTTATTGTAGTCTAACGATGGTTCCTTGAAACATAAACAAAACACTTTAGCGACTACAGTAAACATGCATTTCTTTCTGTCAAACTGAACATCAGTATTCACTGTACATACTGTAGCTATCTATATTGCAATCAAGTAACTTAATACAGTTTTGTTTATTGGTACATAACAAATACAGTATGTCACCCTAGATCAAAAACTGAGTAAGTGCAATTGTTTTCAGTTGCACATTTTGAGTTTTTGCACTGGGGTGACGCCTGTTACTGTTGTTTATTTTGTATTCTTCTACAGAATTCTAGCTTTGTTGATGAAGCTTGGTCAATGTGTTGCCAGATGGTCTAAAGCATTTTTATTTGCGTTGCTAAGTGATGGATCATATGGTACAAGTCTGAATTCTGATTCCTGCCATGTAATGCATTTTTCACTGGGAGGCATTAAAATAATCTCTGACATATTTTCAACTTCAAGTACATATACATGTATAACTAAAACAACAATGAAACAATTCAAAATATTTACTTGTTTCAGCTCTTTTCTCTCCATCTTTGGTACTCTTTTATAACTCCCACTAGCAATTTTAGCTTCAATACCATGTGGCTTATAATCTGTATCACCTAGATTATCTTCTCTTTCATCTTCTATCTTCAAGTTCTGCAAAACACAAACACCATTCAAGTTTCTACTCAATACATTCATCCGTAGTTTAAAAATGTGAGAACATGCATATCTGCAACAATTAGCAATCTGTTTTTACCTATCATGCCTATCATCAAAATTGTTTCTAATAGTTTTTGTGGATTCATTGAGAAGCATTCAAAACAAGAATACATATCAGTTTTATACTAAGATGTGAGTAGTCTTGTAGTTTTCCGAAACGTGCTTGCTTGGTTTTAACTACCTGTACTTTTACCTTCCCATCATTTGCAGCTCTCATCTGCTCATTCTGCACAAAATTATGAAACAAACAATCTTCTGATCAGCTCCTATTTCATGACCCAATACTCTTTTCATGTTATTTTCTTTTTTCAGTATCTGTTTCAACGATTTCCAAATTTGGTTACAATAACAAATAGTAATTCAAACCAACATGCCTTGGGTCAAATATCAACTTCACATGCTATAAAACTACACATAATGTAAAGTATTTCTAATTATCAGTCTAACTTACTGCAGCTTCGAGAGAGGCCCCAGTTTTGAAGAGGTAATACGGGAACAATATTCTCTCGTAATGGCATTTAAGAGTTCCGCCAACACCTTTTCCTGACTCATATCCCATCGACGTAGCGACCTTGGTCCACCTCCTCTCATGTGAGATTGATTCCATACCTCCCTCCTTCTCAACTGTCTGAAAACAAAAAATAACTTTACAGGTATATTTACCATGTTTCTGCAGAAACAACTGCAAGCACATTATTATGCTGCTTCACTAGTATTTCTTATCTCAGATTATTTTTATTCAATTGAGCATTTCTTGACACCCTAGGACATTATCCACTTTGCTCAGTTTTGCACAGGCGAACATTATTCCCTCTATGATTTTGTAAAACCTCTGTATCTTTTAGATGGCATGAGGTAAAACAATAACATGTACCTATATTTGAATTTACATATAATTTTATTCTATCCAATCACACCCAGTACACAGAGTCACAGACCATCTCTTAGACAGATTTCTAGTTACTTGCAGAATTATTATTTACATGATTTAATACTGTGATCTGCACAATCTTTTCTTCCTTTTTCTACTTTCACTAGATTGGAACATATGCTAAAATTGCTAGTATATAATTGAGTATCATACTAAGTCCACTTCCTGGAATAAACAGTACTGGAGCTATCTGGACACGTTTTTCATTGTAAATTTTAATCTGCTGGGTTTTCAATTAAATAACATACCTTTTACATAACATTGTATGAAGTCAATATTAATAGAGACAATTGTTTGTTTTTTCAGAATCAACTTTTACTTACCTTATAGAGTTCATAGAGATCAAGTAGTTTGCGTTCAACATGTGGGATCTTTAAACTGCTTCCCTGCAGTTCCCAAAACTTGGCCAGCTGGTCTAAGAAGTTCAACTTTATTCGAGACTTTGCCTGTTTCAAATGAATTTTATCAAATATAAGCTTCCACTCCTAATTCTGTCTGTTACATTCAATGAAATAATCAGCAATGCATCACCCTACAGTACAGCAACTGTAAAATCATGACTTTGAAAAATCAATTCACTTTTGTCCTTACAGGTTTAAAGAATGAGTGATGAAAAACAGCCAGACTGTCAACAATGTAACAGTTTCATTAGACTCCCTAAATCCGGCTTAATAAATTATACAAACAGAAATCTAGTCATCAGTCATATTAACATGTAGGTGAAAGACTAAGGGCATACGGCTTGAGCATTTCTGAACCACAAAAGATGTAACAGTTTAACCGTCATGATACAGTATTCATGGTACTGAAACATACACAAAAGTTTTATGATTTGTTTCTAAATTCTTAATTTCATATCAGGTCTGCTGTAACATTGCAATTGCATCAGATTTTTATGGAAATGTATTTTTCTTGACCCGAACAAGTAAATAAAACAATATTGCAATTTTGAAGCATTTAAAAGCAATGTACTTGATGACTGGAAAGTAATTGTTAGTTAAGTTTTGTGTGTGTGTTTTCAGTAGCTATGACATTACTGAGGTCATGGAAATTCCACATTTATAGATCTAAGTCTAGACTTTTTCACTGGAAATTTTATGCAGTGTTTTTAAACTTTGTACTAAAATTTCTCACTGTTAGAGTTACCAATTAAATTGGATTTCAGCAAATGTTTGTCAAGCGTTTTTTAAAAATTATTTTCAATGCAAAAACAGTATGATTTCTATCATTTTTGTCTATTTTGATTAATTCTTGCACATGAATAGTTACAAGATATTTTTTTAAAGCATAACTACTAAATCAAGATTTCAGTTTGTCTACATAAAGACCCTATATATATATATATGAACATTTTTATTAACAGAAATTAAGTATCTGATTCCCTTCACAAGGAATAGTGTTAGAAACCATTATTTGTTTTCTCTGGCCTTAGAAGTAATACTTCACAAACTTTCACTTAGTGACAAAGAAGCATGAGTGCATCAGAATCAGTAAATACTTTTAAATATATTATGCTGAATTTATTCTAAGTGCATTTGTTCAAATTTGTTTCCTTAACAGATGACCAAATGTGTTTTGCATGCTTGAATAACTTGCCTCAACATGACCAGTAACAATATGCTGACATACAAAATGGCAGCCATCTTGAATAAATTCACTGTGCTTACTGTACACTTTTTTACATTTAATCAGGATTCCTTCTGTTAATTCTTGTAAAAAATCACCATTTCTGTCCATATAATGTTTAAATTTCACCTACAACTGAACAATATCTTAATGAGAAGGTTGATTTAGCTTAGAGATACATGGAAATAGTTTTCCAGTTTGTTTCACAACTGCTCTCTGTTTTGTGCAGGATAGAGATGGTAGAGCGACCATTAAATTTCTTTACCACTGCAAATAACATACACCAAACTTTTTTCAAAACTGGCCTTCATTCTGTATTTATATGCTCTATCCAGCAACTATATTGCACTAGATATGCCGAACACTTGACCTGCATGTAGCAGTCTGGCTGGGTCTTTTGGACATGCATGCATGATAAACGTATCTTATTTCCTTATGATAAAATAGATAAATTAATATTGTCTCTCAAGCTTTGAAACGTCATTTTTTTATTTGTTCAACCTGCTACATGTGCTACTCAAGAAACATAAAAATACTTGAAGCAAATCATAAAAACTTTGAGCTCACATTGTCCTAAATTTACATGCCTAAGTTAACCTTGTGACAATGACTGCTAACACAAAACATTTCTTACGAAATATAAGATCTATGAATTAAAAATAAACAAGTAATCATTACCTCCAATTCATTAAGGCGCTGCACACGTGGAACAAATCTGAACATGTCAACATCAACTGCAAAAGGTGGTTGCCAGTCCTACAAGAGCAAATTAAGATCCAAGTTGACATTTCCTTACAGTAATCCACAGAAAGCTTCCATAGCGATAAAACTTCCATTTAAAGTCAACAAATTCAATAAAAAAATCCCTTTAATGCCAACCATAAGAATGACTAATTCTGAGTGATGACATGACAGCGATTAGTTACCTCTACATAAGACAAGTCAGTACAAAGTAACTTTGAAAACGTAACTATAGAAATGGGACTATTCTCAAAATTGATGTAATGTAAAAGCCATTTTCTTTCCATCATTATTCCTATATAAACAATAAACAAAGTGCATGTGACCTTAAGGCTTTGACAAAATTCGCCTTGACATTTCTGGGTATTAGCTTTCCTAAACTCTAACATGTGTCTAAGATGAAAAGATTCCCTTTATCACAGTTTATGCCCCTTCTTCTTATATAAGTTAATTTATATATACTTCAGGCAAGATGCAAACAACTGGGTTAAAAAATAAAACCTTTAAAATCAATGATCATGTCATGATGATAGGTATCAGCATGTTTCCAAGAGATCTGAGAAATACCATCTAAATTTTGTTTCTATTTTCATAAAGCTGTGATTTAAAGCAGCACAAACATTTATTTTCATTACACACTGTTCTAGCAGACAAGAAGCATTCTAAAACAGTTTTAATTTGATAGCAAGACACAATGAAATTAAATACCTGATAGAGTTTTATAATATATATCCTAATAAATATTTTGTTTTTCCGATCAACAAAGTTAACATGGAACAATTTATTAGTACAGGCTGAGAAAGTAACCGTTAGCAGAAATATAAATGACCTTTATGGCCTGTACAAAGGGCAAATTCAATAATTTGCTAACTGAAAAAAAGTAATGTAGTTAAAAGGTTCTTAATTAACTGCGCTCTTTCTACTTATTCTCATCTATAAATGAAAAACATTACAAATTGAATTGAATCAAAGCATTTTGCGCAACATATTTTATCCTTTCTTAAAAACTGTCACAAAATTAATGCAGTGGGCTGGGCAAAATAGGCCTGTGCCTGATCTGATGAATTATAAAACAACTCCACTTGTTTCACTTAATTCACTAATTCTACAAGAAAACAACCCAAATTCACTCTTTGTATCCATTTTCCAATGCAGTACAGATTTGCACACAATATGAGACATAAATCATCAAAATCCATCAAGAATTGAATGTTTTATCGCGAATTTAGTGAAGTGATTTCCATTCTGGCCTTCTCAGCTGAGCCAACAAAGCGACGCCATCTTTGACGATTTTGCATGCACGTACACAGCACGAAATTCGGCGATTTCCATGAATATCTTCACAGAAAACGTTGCCATAAACTGAACAGAACGATTAAACTAGAAACAATTAACAAAATTAAATCACCTTTGGGGGTTTAATTTTACAAATTCCATATTTTTCGGCAACTGGTTTTATTTTCGCAATGTAGGCAAGTGAATCTGCAAACTCCTCTTCTGTCGGTGTGAAAACGGGTGCCTCGCGAGGCGGTGTGAAGTTGACATACGGATCCTCCGCAAGACTCATATCTGTTCTATATAATCCTTATTCTTCAGACATAATACAAGTACACCAAACAATAAATCCAACCTAAATTCCAAAAAATTAATTCCACATTGCAAACCAAAACATAACTCCAGATGGGACCTAACAACACATCTGACTTTGACAGGCGGAAGTCGTTACAGAAAGTAGTGCTGCAACCCAAAATACTACTTTTCTTTTCGCCAATAACACGAATGGTATGATACGTTCTTGACAATCAGACAACCTATTTACAATTCTGCAACTCATTTTGATATTGATGAATTTTTTGTTTCTTCAGAAAATAATGTCTGTTTATATGCGGATTAACTTATTGACCCTCTTTATTTGATTGGCTTGCTAAATAAGGATGCCAACAAAAATAAAGTGTTTTTCTTGATATAAAATTTAATACTAGAATCCCTAAGAACGGAATAAGCATAGTTTAAATTAATTTCAAAATTTACTTGAGCTAAATAAGTATTAGTTATGCACAAGTTTAAATTAGATCAAAGATTTCTATTCGTTCAAACACTGTGTCAATGCTCATCAGTGTTCTTCACACACCATCCGTAACGATAGATCTGTATTTTTTTCTGCTATATACAGTACAAACTTGTTTACAGTGATAATTCATAATCAAATTAAAGAAAGCTGGTCAGGAATTACACTATTGCTTACATAACACCAACAAGCCAAATTAAAAAGCACATTATTTCTCGTTTCTGGTGCTTATAATTTTACAATAATCATTAAACTGAAGTTGTGAGGACAGGACTGTGTTCCTTTCTTTATAGGCTTTTATAAACTTGAAATTAATTGTGTAAAACATATTATACATAGATGATCGAATCAAATGAATTATGACGAGCTTTATACGTTCTTAAATAATAACGAGCATGATTTATCCGTCTGACCCAAAATTGTTTCTTTTGGAAGCTTTGTAACTGAAAATGAAGTCTTCAATGCAGTCCGGTATTTACCCAATCGCAAAGCGCCTTTCTGGGCAATATAATAGGGTTATTAGTATTAAAATGTGATCCAGAATGCCGGATTTGCCCGCGGGTCGTACCGATGATAGCCTCTTTAGAGGATGGTGGACCCAATAAGCACAATTACAAAACCGGATTTGCCAGAGTCGTGCGTCGGATCATACGAGTGCGTAGCATGCGTCGGATCATACTCGGATCATACAGCGACGATAGCCAATCCGGCTTATGGATCATATAACTATACTAATAACCCTTTTATTATAAACGTTTTGACACTTGCTTGCGCGAATAAACTGAATTAAAATGAGTGTTAAGCATAAAATGTAAGAAAACGCGAAACATGCGTTTTAGTCAAAAGCGACGTTATTAACGTCATGTGTATTTTTTCGGCCAATTGAACGCACTCTTACAAAAATGATGACACTATGCGTATTGCGGATTTTTTTCCTGTCAGGCCGTATTTGATAGTTTAATAAAGGCTGTATTTATGACAGAATACTTATAGGTATATGATAAAACGTATGAACACTCTAGATATGACGGACACCAACTAAGTCTTCAATATAATTTTGCAAACTCAAACATTACCCATCGACTGGAAAACTGGGTTTATTAGTTCGATACACATATGAAGTGATGGATCTTTATCCGACCCTAGCTCAAACACAACTATTACGTAACGTCCTGTAATGATTTAAATTATTTGTAAAGGTTTTGGAACGTTTTAGTTAGGGCGAACTATCATTTTACATTTGCATTTAGAATACCGTGTTTTATGTTACAAGCCTTTCTTTGTACCTTGCAACATGTACCAAGGTTTCTTATCACTATCTTACGCATGAGTTCAGAAATCATGTTACTCCTTGCAGGTCACCCTGGAGACCATAATAGCAAATGCAGAAGTAATACAGTTCCGGAATATAGTCACTCACAACAAAATATACGTAAACTCCGAAAGTTCGATCTTCGAACTAGACTATTACAGCATTTATTATCAGTAATTTAGATTCTTCAGGATATATATTAAATGTCCATGTAAATCATAACTTACAGTTGCGTTTAATTATAGTTACATTGTTATAAACTCAAAATCAATTACTTTTCTTTTGTAGAATAACTTAGATAATTTCATTATCCTATCCCGGAACATAGCCTAGACAGGATTTGAACCACTTACTACTAAAAAAACACAAACTTTTCATAGAAAATACATATTGTCCACCAGACTGATGCCGTGACCAGAATGCGACATTAAGGCCTCACTCGCTTTATCAGACTGCACGAACATTCATGACATTGAATACATAAGGAAGAAACAACCGTTTACCTTTCGGCACCTGTGAATGTAAGACAGTCTCTAAGTAAACACTTTATTACCACCTGAGTTGAGGAAAATGCATCTTATCCCCCCCCCCTTCCCCCCAAAAAAACAACAACACACACACACAAACATACAAACAAACAAAACATGGATATACTTTAAGGAAATTTAAAACCAAAACCAAAATGAACATTATGCTTTCAGATGCCATCAAACCTGACTTGGTATTGAAGATAAGTCAAGTTTATAGAGACGAAGAAGTATTGCTACATGAGGACAGAGTTAGCAAACGAATTACACACTTGTAGTACGTCAGTCTATATGCACGGACGATTTGTAAAGTCGACATTAAATGTGAAGTGAAATCAAAATGTCATTTTAGTTGTGGCGTTTTATGTTTATCTACTGTGTGTTTGGTACAGATCTGTAACATTCTACGAGGAATTCATATTCATGCGATTGATTTGGATGATAAATAAATGTATTAAATTTATCAGATTCACAAGCATTATATAAATCTAGATTTTGATATTATTTATGATAATTAAAACATTATTGTTATATTGATAGGGATTTTGTAGTAATTTGTTTAACTTTCTTTTCAGTCTCCAGAAAGTATCTGACAATTTAATCAGGGTCCGTATATAACAATATCATAGACCCTGATTTAATTTACCAGTAACAAATATTTTAAAGAAAGAGAACGGAGGTTTGTTGTAGCCGATGTTAATCACACCAAATGTTTCTTGCACAGTCCAACGGAATCGTCCTTGTTCAGAAATCGGGCGACCCCGTGTTGGTCATCATGGAGACCATCATAACAAGTGCAGACATAAGAATCTACAAAAGTGTATTGGCTAAGAAAAAAGCATAGTCGTGCAATGATCCGTGCTTTCGTATATATATATGAGGACTACTTTCCTCTGTTCAGGAAAATACTTTGTTATATATATGAGGACTACTTTCCTCTGTTCAAGAAAATACTCAGCAGACCTGGGTCCAATTACAATTATAATTTAATTAATTATAATTAATTACAGTTTTTTCAACTAACTGAAAAATAATTAATAATTGAGGCAGAAATCAATTATTTTAATTGTAATTAATTAATTAAAATCCAAACAAATGCAAAATAATTGTCAATTAAATTCAATTACTCTTCAATTACATGCAGAAACGTGTCACAAACATAATTAAGGCAAAAATACAGGTTATTGTGCAGTACCTGGGGGTATAAATTTCACACTTGCTTGTCATTTAAAGAGGTCAGCCCGGTTAGCTCAATCGGTAGAGCACGAGACTTGTAATCTTGGGGTAGCGGGTTCGATTCCCGGGGCTGACCAACTAAAATTACTAACAGTCTTTCGGATGAGACTAAAACCGAGGTTCCATGTATGGGTGCTATACACCTGGCATGTATAAGAACCAGGGGTGTTTCTGGAATTTGGACGCTTTCTGTATCTTGTAATATCCTCCAAAACCTAAAATAACTAGCCTCTTCTAGGGGCGTTGGTCATATGGGAAACCGGTATCAACGATAAAGCCCTAATATGTGATACATCTAAAAAGGTATTAATGTAATCTGGATATGAACCTGAAACTGTTGCTCAACCATTGATGAATATTAAGCCATTGAATTACAATAACTAGTAGCCTCTTGTTTTTGAAATGCAATAAGAATCTGTAAATGGTGTTCACTGACAGACAGTAAACTTTGAAGTGTTCAAGTTTTCAAAATTCAATGAGGAATTATAAATCTGCATTTTTAATATGTCATTGATAGTAACATGATTCTATGTGAAATTGTGAATATATTGCCAAATAATTAAAAAATAATTAATTGTTTTCCTTAAAATAATTGTAATTAATTAATTACTTCTGTAAAAAGCATGTAATTATAATTGTAATTTAATTGAAGAATTTCTGTTTTAATTGTAATTAATTAATTACTTTTAAAAGTAATTGAACCCAGGTCTGATACTCAGTCCTATTATTCGTAACCTCCGCAAGTTCTATCATCGAACTAGACCTTTGCAAATTATTTAGCATTCACCATCGTTAATTCAGTTTCTTCGCGATAGTGAAAGTATTTACTTGAGTAACTGATTTTATAATTTAATTTGATTGGGAAATTACATGCTTAAAAGGTAACGGATCAATAAAATAATCATATCTTATAAAGGCCTTAAATTTATGTAGAACTAACACCCCTTTTCTACATTATCTTTACATAATGTTAGGGAGTTATACAGTAGCTGAATATGATAAACAGAAGCTAGTCTACCAGTGACCAGTCACGTTAATTGACCCCTGCTGTGGAATCGCATGGCTGACTGGACCCCTTTGGTGAATATCTCACATTCCTGTTCAATTGTCTTTAAATCTTTTTTCGGCGCAGCCGTATTAAGCTCGCTTTTGACCGGAAGTTCGTAACTTTTCAACCGTCAATGAAACAAGAAGAACAATGTATAACATTTTTTGAATTGAGAAATTTACACTGAAAGGCACATTTTAATTGGATAATACCGAATGAAAAAGTCAATAAAATGCTCGTGCGCTTTTCTGTCTTTCTTGAATGGTTTCATAATTTTAGAACGTAAATAGTTCATATCTATCAACAAAATATGTTGTTACTGTCAAACTAATGTTGTAGAGTAATTATATGCGTGTAGATCTAATTCAAGAACGCTACTTTTATAGGAAAATCCAATTTCAACGATATAGGTAAGGAAATAGTATTATAATTCATACGTTTATAGATATATTGGACAAAACAATAATGCAAGTTCGAACTGAAGCCGCCATGACCCAGAGGATAAGGTACTTTAGTTCGGACCAATTTATGCATTGTCACCGAAATATCAATGTAATCGCAAGAAGATTTATGCCCGCAAAGGTGGGCATATTAAAATCGCACCGTCTGCCTGTCTGTCTGTCCGTCCGTCTGTCTTATGTCTATCCGTGTGTCCGTCCTAACATTTTTTCGTGTCCTGGCTGTAACTTTGTCATGAATTGAAATATTTTAAAATAACTTGGCACAGATGTCCAGCACATCAAAACAACGTGTCGCGTGCAATACCCACGTTCCTACCTCAAAGGACAAGGTCACACTTAGAGTTTAAAGATAATGGAATCCTTTATATATGCACACATTGGTGTCCGGACTGTAACTTTGTCATGCATCGAAGGAATTTTAAGTAACTCGGCACAGATGTCGATCAAAACAAGACGATCAAAACAAGACGACATGCCGCGTGCAACACCAACGTCCCTACCTAAAAGGTCAAGGTTACACTTAGAGTTTAAAGGCATTGGGATCCTTTATATGTGCACGCATTCGTGTCCGGACTGGAACTTTGTCATGCATTGAAGGATTTTAAAGTCAAGTCAAGGTCATATTTGACAGAGTGATACCCCTTTTTGTGTAAGATTTTGTCACAAACACTTGACAACTTTGCCATTTCTTAAGATTTTTTTTATCAAACTTTTAAATTGTGTTGCTTATGATAAAAGGAGTTTGAAAGTAATAGAATCCTGTATATATGCACACATTCGTGTCCGAACTGTAACTTTGTCATGTATTGATTGATTTTACAATAACTTAGCACAAATGTTCAGCACATCAAGACAATGTGTCGCGTGCAAGACCCACGCCCCTACTTCAAAGGTCAAGGTCACACTTAGAGTTTAAAGGTAATGGAATACTGTATGCATGGTAACTCTGCCATGCATTGAAGGATTTTAAAATTACATGGCACAATTGCTGAGCACATGGAGAGGACACAGGCTGTGAGACACCTCTTTCGGGGGCATTCGTCACTTATGAGAAACAGCTCTTGTTTAATTTCAGTAGCCATTCTTTTTTCAATTCTTTCTTGACCTCTGTGATTTGCTGTTGAACCATGTGCGCAGCTCTTACTTCAAGATTGTCCATTTTTTTCTTCTTATGTATTTAGACGCCTTTCTTGCCTTACACTTAAATTGTTTATTGTACAGAGAAAGCCTAGTGTTCTTACAACTTTTGTAACACCGCCTTAATGTAGACATTAAACAAGTAGAGATGCATTCATGTGCCTGCTTTGTTACGTTTGTACATTTAACACAAAACAGTGGTTTTCAACTCTTGCATTCTATGTAATTAGATTCTAAGCCATAAACGCATGTCGTACACACACAGTTTCTTTTCAATTCTGGAATTCGAACCATTCTAGGTCTTTTGGTAGCCTATACAATACAATACACATTTTATTTGTTGTCGGTAAATCAATACAATAAACATTAACTATGAATAGCTATTGACCAATTATATATCAACATCAATAAATATAACAATTCACATAATACATGGAAAGCAATATCAATAGTAAATATGAAAATATGAATATGAATATAAACCTGTTAAAATTTAGGAACTAAATATAGTATAGTATATAGTAGGAACTAAATATATTAAAATTTAGGAACTAAATTTAAAGGGGCACTCCCTACATCTAGCAGATTATATTCTCGAAACATAGATTATGTGTTCAAAGAACGTAAATTGAAAAATGCCCCATTTTACCACAATTTATTAATTTAGAGGCTGTCTGTAATAAATCGCATCCACCCATTAATTGTAGTGCAACAACTCTACATATATCATTGAATGGATTACGGTACTGCAGTATATTTTATCAATAATGACTGGGAATGCATAGCTGCAACTTTTAGGTTGAGTTAAAATACTTTCAAAGATTCTATAATTTATGTTTCGGAGGTTATTAAGTGTGATATCAGTTATATGGTATACGTTATTAATATAGCACAATTGAGGATGAAAAGGTCATTTTTTAAATTAAACATGATCACATATAGCACTTGCAAAGTTATCACAATAGTTAATAATAGGTTCTTCTGATGTTTCTAAGAAATGAATCATGCTTAAAACTAATGATCACTAATTAAACTAATGCATTGCACTTTAAAAGGTATTTGTTAATCCTAATGTAGTTAACGTCTAAAAAAATTTAGCTAAGGTGTTAAATGTTGACTATTTGTTATATGTTGCTAAAATGTAACAATTATAATTTTTCATGGACTATTTATTTAATTTCAAGTTTAAAAATAAAACAAAAAGCTACTTAAATAATTAGATCTCTATCCTAGGTCTAAAAACTGCCTTAAAAAGTAGAATATCATACAACTTTTATGTCGGAAATTTTTAAGCTAGTGTTAGTTTCTTTATCAATACCGGCTATAAATAAAGATTATCTTATCTTATCTTAACAACCAATTGCACTGGTATATAGTTTGTAATTGTGCTTATTGGGTCCACCATCCTCTAAAGAGGCTATCATCGGTACGACCCGCACTGGTATATAGCCTCATCAATCATCTACTAAAAGACCCCAGGTCAATCACACTTAGATTTCACTGGTCGCTGTGACTGGCCTACTCTTTGGCAACCAATCAAAATCAACCTTTGGCTATACTGGCTAGAAATTGCAGTCAGGTAAATTTCTCCAATTTTTTGGCTTCAAAATTTTGTCTTTTAGGCATGACGGGAGACATGCCGGGGTCTCATCCCGATATTAAGCTAACATACATGCTCTTTGGGACGGACCTTGATAAAATTCTCATCAAAACTAAAAGACCCTTTGACTGGAGTACTTGTTAGTTTAAATCCATCCATTTTATGCTTTACTCAGCTGAGGATATACTTAATGTTCAGTAGCTATTACACCCTAGTCCTCACTCCCATTGAGATAGAGTAGTCCCTACATTCAGCACACCTGGGGATTCTTTTTTTTTGGAGGGGGGTTACTTATAGTCTACTGAATTGTGATAGACATTGTGCTCAGTACATACAATGCTTTATGCAAGCCAAAAATCGATCATGCTTATTGTATAACCTAGTTTTTATACGCCCGAAGGGACGTATTATGTTATCGCCTCGGTGTCCGTCTGTCCGTCCGTCCGTCTGTCCGTTAGCAATTTCCCTTCCGCTCTGTAACTCTTGAACCCCTTGAAGGATTTCGAAGAAACCTGACACAAATGTTAACCAGACTGAGACGACGTACAGAAGCCATGTTCCGGATGGCTGGATTCAAGGTCAAGGTCAAACTTAGCGGTCAAAGGTCATATGATTTTGTTTCCCTTCCGCTCTGTAACTCTTGAACCCCTTGAAGGATTTCGAAGAAACCTGACACAAATGTTAACCAGACTGAGACGACGTGCAGAAGCAATGTTCCGGATGGCTGGATTCAAGGTCAAGGTCATACTCATGGGTCAAAGGTCATATGATTTTGTTTCCCTTCCGCTCTGTAACTCTTGAACCCCTTGAAGGATTTCGAAGAAACCTGACACAAATGTTAACCAGACTGAGACGACGTGCAGAAGCAATGTTCCGGATGGCTGGATTCAAGGTCAAGGTCATACTCAGGGGTCAAAGGTCATATGATTTTGTTTCCCTTCCGCTCTGTAACTCTTGAACCCCTTGAAGGATTTCGAAGAAACCTGACACAAATGTTAACCAGACTGAGACGACGTGCAGAAGCAATGTTCCGGATGGCTGGATTCAAGGTCAAGGTCATACTCATGGGTCAAAGGTCATATGACTTTTTTTCCCTTCCGCTCTGTAACTCTTGAACCCCGTGAATGATTTTGAAGAAACCTGACACAAATGTTTACCACATTGAGACGATGTGCAGAAGCCATGTTCCGGATGGCTCACTTCAAGGTCAAGGTCACACTTAGGGTTCAAGCGTCATATAACTGTGTGGATATTGCTCTGCATTTGCTCTTGATTACAGTGCTCTTGTTTTTATTTGGGAGATCCTATTTTGTTTGCTTAATTTTTTTTATTGAATTACTTCCCTTTTATGTTACTATCAATAGCATATTTTGTAACTTTTTTATTATTGGCAGTACGGAAAAACCGAGACCACTTTTCTGTGGTACAACATGAATGGTACCTCCAATTTTTTGGTGTTTTTTGACATTTTTGTACCTGGTTAGGATTTTCTGGTTGGGGACTTAGATTTTTTTATATAACTTCAATTTTTTATTCTTGTTCCAGTCCATTGGGCTTCAACAGCCTAAATTTTGCTCCCCTTCTCTGATACAACACTTCGGGCGTATATTGCTGCGCTTTGCGGTGCTCTTGTTAGCCCTAGGCATTATAACTATCCACAACAAAAACTTTACTAACTGGAGGATGAGGGTCAGTGGTATCCGCTTGCCGAACTGATAGCTTGACATCTCGCGGAACTTTCAAAATGGCGTCGGCAAGGTAAATAATGGATTTATCAAGTATATTTCATTATTTCCCGTGAACACCTTGTTAGAAAATACAGATACTATGTCTGCACTAAGTTTTATGAGCTATTCGTTTGAAATAAATCTGCAAATACTTTGCATTTGCTTTCTTTTCTTTAAATCGGAGACACTTCATTGTCGATCTGTCCAAACATGTTTCGCTGATTCAGTTGTTCAGTGCATGTCAGTTGTAAATATGTGAATTTTCGGACACAAATGTAACCGTATACTAGTTTGGCTTAACCAATTGTACTGGTATTGGGTAAGCATATGGGAAGCACAATTCCGAATTTACCAATGTGCTACAGATCTTGACATGTCCAGTCTGACGGAGTGTCGGGCTAGCTGTTCTGAATGCAATAGTCTGTACCCAGGAAGACAGTATTTGTGTTCATCTATTTTATACCATTGACCAAAAAAATCCAGTTGTTGCTGGACTATTGTTGTGTGTTGCCAGAGTGTGTATGGAACAATCCAGTGGTGACACTGTTAAATAATATTTGAATGATTTATGGAAATTTTTGTAAAATATGTGAGTCAAAGATATTGTTATAAGCACAAATAATAGGGTTTTCAATCATCTTTAACCAATTTTCTCCCAATGTTTCACCTGTTGTTGGGTATCCCCGATTTTGAGGAAATATTAGCTATGTTTTATTCATTATATCGAAATACTTTTGACAGGAGAGATAACAAACACCTTATTTAATAAATTAATAGGCATTTTAAGATCATGACATGTACATGATGTAAGGTTGGGTACTTGAACTTGTGCATTTGTTTTCTACAGTTTATATTCAGTGTAAAAAAAGACTTTAAAAAACTCAAAAATCATTAGTACTGATAAAATGAATAGACTAATTAATAATGAAAAATGCTAGACTTTTCTCAATTGGTTGGAATCAACATGATTTCCCAATTCAAAAGGACAAATGCTCCTTCCCAAAAAACAGTAGCAAGATCTGACTGGTAATAGGTCATTTTAGATGAAATTGCCATAATTTCCCCCTTTTTCTTCAAAACGACACAAAATTCCCCTATCAGAGCGCTCCAGTTCCTTGTGTGGGGAACTAGGTCCCTGTATGAGAAGGAAGGGAAAGTGCTGTATTATACCAGGGCTACATACACCCCTCCTTACTGGAATTCTTGGGAGTATGAATGTCTGTGGGACGATCTAAAACTTAAAAGGTGCTATCACTTCTAATGAACAAGAGGGTAATTTACATGTTGCTATTGAGCTTGCTTTTATGGTAGAATGTCCGCTTCATAAACTGAATGTACCACGTTCAAATTGTGCTCAGTAGCAAGTAATTTTCAAGGTTACCTTTGGTGTCCAATGTAAATACAATGCCAGGAGCCATTTCAGTCCAGTGCAGTACTGTTTCGTAATACTAATAGATAGATAATTTTTGTATCATATCGAAAAATAAGATTGAATATTGTGATACATTTCAGTATTGTTAAGTCCCTTAACATCATGACAAGGGAACCAGATTCTCTCTCTGAGTCTGATTGTATTGTAACCTGACAGGTGAGTGTCCAAAAACCTGTATAATTCTGGTCACTATTTGATGTCAGAAGTTTGAATTTTTTATTTATCATATGTTTCTCTCTAGAAAATAGTTTATATGTGGTATCTTGCATATGTAATCTTTGCTTATTTTCCCCAGTCCTGGTGGAAGTAGACGATCATCTCCAGGTCCTTCACCAAGGAGAACCACAGGTGATAGGATGAATACATCTGTTAAATCCACTGGAAAGAAGGAGCGTGATGCAGAAAAGGCACTCCCAAACATTAATGAAAGATTAGGTAATATATGTACTACAAAGTAAATGTCTAGAGCTTTATTTTACCCCAACAAACAAAGTTTTGGGGGTATAAAGGAGTCAGCTTGTCGACCGGTTAGTCAAGCTGTTGGTTTAAGTGTAACCTCCATATCTCTTAAACCCCTTGAGAGATTTTCATGAAACTTTGGTCAAATGTTCATCTCATCAAGATGATGTGCAGAACCTACTTTTATACAACGTCACATCAAGGTCACAGTAAGAGGGCATGGGTTTTCGTGTGCAAGACATGTGAATTAATTTTGTATCCACTTTGTAACTCCTGAACCACATACTTGACTTTAAAAGCATGTGACATAGTTATTGAGGTTAGGTTAGACTGTTTAAAACAGTATAAAACAAACAAAAGAGATGATCACCAGAATACAAAAGCAAAGTCCTGCTTAGAACTGTCAAGTATGATCTAAATATAGAAGTACATGTATTATGAATACTAGACCAGTATCCTCTGTAAGATACTGCCAACATTGTTAAAGGGTCTGGTTAATAAGAGTTCAACTGTTCTGAAGTATTAATTATGGTATTATGCATTCAAGGTCATCTACGACCATCGCGAGAGTTACTGGAATACTACAGGAAGAAGATAGCAGAGTATGATGAAGAGCATGAAGGTCTTGTTTCCAAGTTGGAGGAGTACAAAGTCACATATGAGGAGCAGGTATAGTCTCTCTGTAAACATGATTAATATAGTACAATGTAATTTAAACTACATGTAATCAGTTCTGTGAACTAATTCTGTGACTTCCAACAGTTCAAAATCAGAAAATCTCCTATAGAACTGAAATACACTGAATTATGCAAAAGTCACAAATAAATTGATGCATGGACTCTTAGTTTCATAATATAAATGATGAATAATGCTTCCTCCAATTGTTAAAGGAAATCTTTGATTTCTAATATCGTTAACTGTATTTTACAAATAAATGATGCATGGACTCTTATTTCATAAATAATGGTGAAAATGCTTCCTCAATTATTAAAAAGGTTTCTGATTTCTGTTCTAGGGACAAATGAGGGAGGCCCTAAAGGGCAACCAGGGGAGGCAAAAAAGGGCAGAGTGCAGCACCCTGCTAAAACACACTATATATATATTTGATATAGCACTATGAATTGTAAATTAATATATTGACACAATGTGACGTGTTAAAAGTCTAATCATTATTAGTTTGATATAGACACAATTAATTACTTTCAGCACAAGATGCAGTGGGAGTTACGACAGAGGGAAGAAGAGATAGTGGAGCTGCAGAAAGCACTCAGTGACATGCAGATATATCTCTTCCAGGAGCGCGAACATGTTCTCAGACTGTATGCTGAAAATGATAGGCTAAAGGTAGGTCACTAGATTCATGCAACTAGATACATTAGCATGCACGCTTCATACTTAGATTTGAAACAAATTACAAGGAGCGCTGTCTGGGCCACATTAACTGCAAATGAAAGTCAATTGCAACAAAAAGGACATTGATTTGCAACATTTTTTACTTGATTCGATTATTCCTCTACCTCCATACCATAAAATTACCAAGTCTGTCCCCCACCTTGCTGGTTGCGGAAAAATCATTTGAATTTTCATTTCTTAAGACAACTAAGATAGGAAAGTTGTCAGTTGCATAGGAATATTGATAGTACTACAAGCAAGTTAAAACAATACTGCTGAAAAAAATAGAATGTAAAAGCCATATTCTTTTCCTCCTTAAAAAAAAGAAAAACATGATATAAAAATGGTAGTGATGAGGGTTATTTGACCCTAGCATTGAAATCTGAATCGACATTGCTGAATTCTAAAGTAGGCTTGTCAAACTTTTTATTTCAACTTTGCCATGTATTGCTTCAAAGATTGCTTATTAAATTATTACCAGCTGAATAGTGAATAATATAAGGTATGTTAAAAATACCATCCTGATTCCATGGTAAAACTGACTTACCCAATCTACAGTTCAAGTTTTCAGTAAGAATATTGAAACAGTTATATGCTGGGTGCTTCTCCTATGGCAAATGGTTGATACATGTATTGTCAAATTGGCATTTCTCTTCTTTAACAAAGGTTATTATCTTGTTACAGTGTCTTTCTGATGAGGTATCAGCATGTAGATAAGTTGCTGCTGGTTTTATTTCAGATAAGGGAGCTGGAAGATAAGAAGAAGATCCAGCAGTTACTGGCCCTTAGTGGGGCCCCTGATCATGAAATCACATACTTCCATAAAGAACCACCTGCAAAAGCTGTTGTCGAACAAAAAGCTCCAAAAAGACCACAGAGTGCAAATATACAGAGCAAAAGTATGTTTCATGTTAAGTATGGCAACATGGTATGGTCAAGCTGGCCTTGTCATACCATCATGATAGTAATATGACAAATGAAGTCCCTGGTCTATATTTGACAGTGCTTTTGATCAGAAAGTTAAACAATGGCTAGGCTATATATTCAGCCTGATAACAGACAGTGGTACTTATTTAACAGTCTATTTTTAGTTGAGCTTGTTCATATCGTTCTATTTGTCACAGCCATGTACATTGCACATGTATATTTTGGTGTCACTTGTGTTCATTATTATAGAGCAGCCAGGCAAGTGCCTGAAATAGCTTGACTTTCAAAGCACTTACATAGTTTCTATTTACTCATGGTTTCAAGATCAATGAAATAACTACATCACAGTATGAGATATTGTTGTTTATTGTTTACAGAGGACAGCAAAAAGTCTCAGAGTTCTCTGACAAAGGGATCAATAGCATTGTCAGCAGAAGATAAATATCACCATGACAACCAGGCATTGTCCTTGCAGGTTGAGTCACTGCAGTCACAAATACAAGAACAAGCAAAACTTGCTAAAGAACAGGTAGGCAGAGACAAGTGATCGATTTACTCTTATCCTGCTAAGATTCGATTTTCAAGAATTAAAGCTGCTTGCTCTCAGTTACCATTGAAATTTTTTTTTAAAAAAAAAAAAAAAAAAAAAAAAATAAAAAAAAAAACTCCAAAACAAAATGGATTCAGCAATCTAGGCAGGAATTTGAGAAATCGTTAATGTTTCTTACATCTTGAATTTCAAAAGATAGGAAAATTTTGAGAACAGTTTCAAGAACTTTAAGTTTTTCCAGAATCTGATAGCGAGCGCTTTTAAACCATAATTTTGTTCTTGAAACCAATATTTGGCATCAGATTGTATTGATGTGCTGACTGATTAAGACCTGAAATAGTTGCAGGGGAAACACTTAGCACTAGTACAGTACAGACTGATGAACTTAATTATTTTGCTATAATACCAGATATTAATGTAAAATATTTTAACTACTTTCATGGATCTGCAAATGTCGAAGATGTAGAATTATAATTGAACACATATATATAATTCCCCATCTGTTTAGGTCCAGGCACTTATAGAAGACCGTCGTGTCAAGGAAGAAGAATTAGAAACAAGACGACAAAGAGATGAGGCGAAAATACACACACTCACAGAGAAGTAGGTTCTGGTTTTTTTTTGCGTCAGAGTTTCGTTATTTAGTCTGCAGTGTGCGAGGTCTTCCATTGGTTTGAAAGTACCGATAAGTCTTGTGAAATGTGTGTTTAAGTAAAGCTTTAAAAACGTTTGAGTATGTAACTAAACTTGGTTACTATGGTAGAGCAGAATAGAATTTTAGATCGGATTTCCTATGAATTGAAACCATATACCACAACAGGGTTTGTCAGTCTGCGAGATGACCCCTCTACAGTAGTGAATCAGTGATATTGATCACAGGCAATGAGGATGCTATATGACCGGATTTTGTATACCAGTCTGGTCCTGTGCACAATGTAAATAGATCATAAGAAAGCTTACCTTGCAAGACATAGAAATTTATTGGGCTTACTGTTGTGCAGAGCCATAATTTTCTTAATCCACCTCAGACTCTCTAAACAGTTGTTCTATTTAATATGTCTTTGCCTTACTAAAATATAATTTCTGATACTCCTGCAATGTTCTGCATAGATTGTATAAGTCTTGTCAGGCAAGTAATGGTAGATAACTATAGACTGCAAAGATGCAATTATTGATCTGGTTGCATACTAGGGACAAAGGTAAACTTCATAACTCCCTTTATATCCCTAAAAATACATTTCCTTCAGATTACACAAAACACAAGATCTATTGTATGAAAGCACAAAAGATTTCCTGGAGTTGAGATATCAGGGTCGTGCCAATGAGCGTAACTGGATGGCGGAGAAAGACAAGCTTCTCAGGGACCTTGATCAATGTAAACAGCAAATGAACATCAAACACAAAGATGATGTGCTGAATTCATCCAATTTATATGACACTAGATCCCATTACATTGAAGAGTTGAAGGTGAGTTGATTGTATTTGGAAAGTACACTTACAATAAATAAATGTAATACAGCGTCTTGCCAATCCTAAATTTTAGAACAAAGCTTACAGTTAGAGGTAATCATTTATACTTCTAGGTTTTGCATTTTATACACTATTCCTTGCCAGAGAAAGCCGTGTCACAAATTTGTGATATCTTTCTTGAAATTGATTCTCTATTCTTATTATAAATTTTAAAAATGTGAGATGCCCTCAAGCAGGAAATGCAGTAAATATTTGACTATTGGGTCACCCCTAGCTTTAGACCTTGTTCAGTTACATATTCTGTTGAAGTTGCGAGTGATATCATTTGTTTAGAGATTGTGAAGGTCTTTAAAAATTGTATTTGTTTACACACTTTCTAAACACCAGAAGAAAGATATAAATGTTTCCAGAATTTTATGAAATAAGATCAGCTGAATTTGGGTGCTTCCTTGAAATATTATTGCATGTTACTAAAATCTTGTTATACATAGAAGATGTAACTTTTGATGTAAATTCATCTCTGTACACAAGTTGAGACAATATTTTTGCTTGTGTGGCCCCATGTAGACTACAGTTAGGTTGCTTAATGATGCTATCCAGTCCTGGTCTTCACTGTTTGATATATATTATTTGAGCACATAGACAGACTATTAATTTACTGCTGAATTTAGTACATTTATAATTTAGATATAGAAGTTGTATAGGTAAAGAATTTTTTTCTGTATTTTGTAGTCCTTGGAATACCAGCTACAACAATCCCAAAAGTTGTCTGAGATGTACAGAGAACAAGTTATACAGTTAGAAGATGAGTTGTCAAGGATACGAGAAGAGGGAGATGTCACCAGGGAAATATTCAAGGTAATCAGTCAAGTCAAGGCAGGTGTGCGGCCTATCTGAAAGTCTCTCCCCATTGGGGATTTTTTCCCTGTCTTTCTTCTCTCTGTCTGTCCCTACCTTGTCCTCTTCTCTCCTTTTTGATTTCTTAAACTACAGCACGTGAAATTGTAGTTGTGCATATTATTTCTTTACAGTCCGGTCACGCCTGAAACTTGAAGAGTTTCTTATCTCCAACCCCCTTCCCCCCCCCCGCAAAAGCCGGGGAGTCCTGTTGATTTTGTAATCTGGGTCCCCTTATTAGTTTCAGGTCTGAAGCGTCAGTAGTACGTGTAGTTGAGCATATTATTTATGGGTCACTTTGGAGTTTCTTATCCCAGTCAGTTGAATTTTTAGGAAAGGTGGTCCTACTGTTCCGAAGGGGCAGGGGTGGGGGGGAGACATTTTTTTCTCAGAAAAGCAATTCTAGTTTTTGTGTAGATTTGTAACAGGTATGATATGAATTGAAGCTTTTAGATTACACAATTTAGTAAAACACCTTAACAAGCAAGCTCTTTGAAAGCTTTTCATATTAATCGGTAACTAATTATATTTCAAAGGATCGTGGAGAAAAAATGAGCAGTAGATTAAAGTTAATGAACCAGAGATACCAGGACCTGGAGAGACGACGCAATTTAGAGGTTGAGGGATTTAAAACAGATATTAAAAATCTCAGGACAAGACTGAAGGACGTTGAAAGGCAGCTGTATAAGGTGAGAAATAGAACTTTCTTGCGTACCGGATCGGGGTAACTGCAGTTTTCATCAGTGCTGGAAAATCTCATATTACATCCCCCCAATGTAATATGACTTTCGTGAATAACTTGTGACGTAACGATATAAACAATGTGATGTCACTTTCCCGAACACAGCATCTGAATAACGTATGTTTTTATATTAAAAGGCATGATTTCTATAAGTTTGTATTTAAATATCTATTTTAAAGTGCAAGAAATAGTTTCTACCATGAGATATTTGGTTCAGATGGAAATATCCGTCACTTCGGGTAACTGTTTCGCGGGAACTCGGCAGAGCCTCGTTCCCACCAAAACAGTTACCCTCGGTGACAGATATTTCGATCTCAACTGCATGCTAACTAATAGTATTACCTTTGTAAACTATGTCATCACCCTAAAATAGGACTGTCTAACCTTTATAACTATTTCATCACCCAAAAATATGAGTTTAGTTACATTACTTCTATATATAGCATATGATTTTTTTCAACAAGAGATGCTTCTGTTAAGTAAAACCATGTTAACCTTAGTGGGAATAAATGTGGGGAAAACATGTCTGTATTACATGTCAGTTTCATGGTGGAAGGTACTTCCATGAGTGTTGAGTTGTTTACATACTTTATCTGAATTTTCATGTTAAATTGACAGTGGTCACAAAAATATTTACAATTAATTCACATATCTTTTTTTGGGTCTCATTTTACATGCTGTATATTTTCTTTTACCACAGGTGACAATAGGTTTCTCAGAGGACATGGATGTAAAGCGTCCAGATGACTTAGACATGCAGATACTAAGAAATATTCGCGCAACCTCGGGTCGCTCAAAGAAAATGGTCGGTGAACTGAAAAATCTTAAAGCTAAAATGTATGGTATTGAAAATGATTTAAAACATTTATGATAACATATTGCAGAAGCATTTTCAGCTGCACATTTGTAAGAGAGTCATGACCTTCGAAGAAAGATTTGACTAGAAAGTTGTTTACTAACGGAAAGTAAAGGAATGTTGGGTTTAGGTTTGCCGGACTTTTTTCATTGTAAGTCTCCTTTTTGTCAGCAGTCATACCGGTTCACGGTTATAAGGTTTATGGGAAAGAAATAGAAAGTGTGGACGACATAAGAATGCCAACTTATTCCTATTCCAACATGGTTTTGTAATATGTGATGAACATATATGTGTATATGTATTTGACATGACATGCATTTGGAGGATTACTTGGAATAATTTTTTTTAACTTTTTTTAGGCCCCTTTCGGGTAACCCCGTTTATTCTCCCTGTCAATGGTTATATAAGGGTCAGAGAACCATCCCCTATTAACTGTATAATAGTACATAATATGTTAATCTAAAATACTACTGAATGAAAGAAAAGAAAACAGGGACAATAAGTTATTATTTGGAATATTAATGAAGAATTTTTTTAAACATTGTTATGCCATTAAGTGACAAGGCATTAAGCATGTTCTGTATTAATGGATTTTATAGAAGTTATAAGTATGCAATATTTTTGCAAGACATATGCCGGGAACATTACCCTTGTGTAGTTTTATTTACATACTAAACTAAAATTGTGGAAAAGTTAAAGCATGTATTTATTTCTCTTTCCATCATAGAACATAAATTAAAAAATTATATTAGGAAGATGTAAAATAGTATGCTCTGTTCATGTTGAAAAATATTGGTATTTCTATTATTTCCAAATTTCAGGTTACCTATAGTATAAACTACATTTTTTGATACATGTAGATTTTCTTGAGTAGATATATTGGTTCAGGGTTGTACTGCTAGTGCTGTTGTAATGGAGAAAATCATCATAGATACCTGTAATGAAGCTGTTTACCCAGGTCATTTACCCATGATCAACCGTCTGCTTCATTTCAAGACCGCTTTTTAAACTTTTAAATGTACAATTGGTTCGGTAAAAAAAGTAGATTGTTGTGTCTTGTAATTAAACAGGAAAGAAAAGAAGAAAAAAATCAGCAAGTTTGTATCTGAGTAGAGTCAAAAAGTAGTGTAAGACTGTATCTTGTAAAGGGTCAAAGATCAAGCGTGATTGAGTGTGCCAAGTGGCTGGAAGTGGAACATACCCATAGAGGTAGTTACATAGTACTTAGTTGCATAACATGGTAGGATTTTAGCTAACCTCAGCACTAAGTCTTGTGTTTAGAGTGAGCTATTTCGACCACTCACTGTCCAGCATCGGTCCATTCAAATCTTCCTGTAAAATTTCAAAACAGTTTCACAGGGATGATCCTTTGATGACAACATGCAAAACATGGCCACCAGAGGAAGTGCCAATGTATATAGAGAATATAAAAATCTTCTCCAAACTGCATTGCCCAGAGCTAAGATATTTTAAGTATGGCACTGTGTAATATATTAAGTTATGCCCCTTTGGGTCAAAATTTCAATGTTGTTTTTTCTCATCTTTTCAATGATGACTTTGAATTTGATAGGTTTTGCCTGCATTCAAAGAACATGAAGAATTTACATAGACTTAAAAACTTAACATTCGCTGTATTTTTTTCCTTGAAACCTTGTTGACCTTGTATAATTGCCAATGGCACTCTGGTGAGTGGTATTGGGTCATGATGGTCCTCTTGTTATATATTGTGTATGACTCATTGGATGTCATGTATATACTAGTACATATGTCAGTTTAGCTTATCCATTGAATTACCATATGTTGTACTGTGATAATGTAGATAAGAAATATTTATGAAACTTTTTCTATAATAAAGTAGATTATATGTAATGTAATAGACAAATGGCTTGTCTCCTCTTTCCACTTGCACATGTATAGTCTACAGGTCTGTCCCAGTATTTGCCGGAGAAAATGGTTCCTTTGTCCTGCGCCTTTCTAACTCGCTAACATTTACCGGGATGGTGGAAAATTATTCAGTCTCCGTCACGAGTGTCTATCATGATTAGACTACACATCCTTGCTGTCTGATCACCATCTGCACTTTTCAGTCAATAAGTTTTCAGTGTGATCTCCTTTGAACAAACAATGGTACTGTCGTAAATGAAGCAGGGAGACAGGTCCGTCTCAGAAAATCAGCAGTGTAAAGGTACAATTCTTGATACAATCAGCTCAGAAAAACGAAGACAATCGCACTGTTCTCAGAAGATATATTTACGCCTCTAATCTGTTGTCTAGAGAAAATTACAAGTCAGTTTAAATAGGTGCACAAAATACATGTATTTGGGACATGGGATGTGTGTGTCTGAAGCCAAAATACAAAGAAGTTTATGACTTTAATAGTGGTCTTGATCCAAGGCCATCTTATTTTGCTCAAGTCCAGAAATTTTTTTAACCAATATTATTTCTTCTTGTTCACAAAATCCCAACCATTAAATTCAGAATTGTGACATAAAAGAGTTAAACCAAATTCCTTAGTTACGAGCACCTCCTACTCCTGGTTAAACTGAGTTTTACGCTTCACTATTTGAACAGTAAGTGCTTTTCCACTGACCCTTGAGTTGGTGTAGTTGTCCATCTTGATTTATGCTTTAAACCTCAATTACTATTGAGGCTGCACATCAGTACTCAATGAATATATTTAATTGAAACTTTATTAGTCTTCATGGGCATCAAACCATCAAGTTTGGATAACTTGACTGAAGTAAATTCAAATAATGGAACTTGTTCAGCTTTGAAAATTTAGTTAACTTAGTATAATGCATTTCAATAATGTGTATTGGGATGCGTAATTTTTTTCCATCTCTATGTGAACTGATGCATACAAATACATATTGTAACTTAGAAGTAAATGACTTGTAATCGAAAACAGTGACCTTTTAACCATAATGTAGTGGCAATATGAACAAGATACTGTTTATTTCATGAAAAAATGTATGTCTCCCACCCCTATGACCTTGACCTTTGAGCAAGTGACCCCAAATTATTATATGCAGAACTGGACTTCATACTTGTCCGATTCTTGCGGCAAAGTTTTATGAAAACCCTGCAAGGGGTTTTGGAGAAGATTGGACAAAATTTTGTTTTTCGGTCCCTGTGACCTTTACCTTTGAGCAAGTGACCTAAATTTGGATATGCACAACTAGACTTTATACTGAGGCTTCTAGCAAATTTTTCCAGTTAGGGGTTTTGGAGAAGGCCTCTGAATTGTGGACAAGATTTTCTGTTTTCAAGTCTCTGTGACCTTGATCTTTGAGCTAGTGACCCCAAATTATTAACACCAACAACACTTTATGATGCTCCCTGCAAAGTTTTATGAAAATCCAGCAAGGGGTACTGGAGAAGAAGTATGTAAAAGATTTTTACTAAATATGGAGATGTAATCCATCTTCAAAGTCCCATAACTCCTTCAAAAATCAATGAAGTGGAAAATCCTGATGATATACACAACTACACTTGGTCCTAAAGATTTCTACCAAGCTTCAGTAAAATCCATCAAGGCTCGTAGGAGTTGCATGGACAAATTTTGTGACTGACAGCACCAAATAAATATGTCTCCCACCCACCACTTAATGGGAGACATATATAGAATAGATTGAAACTGTGTTTAGATATACCATAAACAAAACAAAAACAAAAGATTCTCTATTATCAAACAGCTGTTGTGCAGCATAAGGATGGCAAATAATTGTACACGGAACAGATGGATGTTTGCATGTATATTGTCAAGAACTTGTTCATTAAGTATTCAGTATTGGATTTAAGAAGTTATTTATCGGGTGAATAACTTGGATAATAATTTGGATACTTAACAATTTAATATTTCTTTCTACTGTTTTTCAGTGGTAAGCAATCATTCTGTATGCAAATACTGTTTAAGATTCTCAAATCATCACACATGTGGCAACTATACAGATAAATCTACAGTTTATAATTTAAGCCGACTTCTAGAGTACTCTGTAGTCCAGTTACAATTTCATTGGAGCGGTATAGTGTTTGTTCTTCACCTGACTGCTAAATCGGCAGCGTGCAGTTACATTGAAAATAGGAAATAACTTAAAAGACGGTCAGACGGCCTAACCTCCGACATGTTTCATAGTGTTGCTGATGGTTTGATCATTCATTTCTCTTCTGCACTTACAGGACGACAATCGGCATAAAACGGAGTTCAGAAATTTTAGGTAAATCAGAATCTAGTTATGTAAGCTATACCAATAAAAATGCACAAAGGACAGAGAGACTTCAAGCATCATACAGAAGGAACTAAATTATACAGTATGCCAAAATTCACTTTGATGCGTTCAAAGTGCAACAACAGAAAAAAGTTCATTTATATAGTTTCCCTGATCTATTATCTGTCATGTGTAACCTTTTTACTGTGGTTGAGTCTTCAGAACAAGGAACCAGATCCGACGGCTCTACAGCTTCAAGGGAGACAACTCTCAGATACACTAGATAAATCTGTGCTTGATCAACTAGGTCAGAGTGAGCTAAATAAACCCAATCGCAAATTAAATGGTAGCCATATATGGAGACTGAGCAATGACACAGATAATTAAGTACCATCTAGGGGCAGGCTTCTGTGTTTTACAATGCAGCAGCATTATAACATTGAAGTTTACTACAATAACTTGCTTTAAATACTACAACAATATTTATCAAAATACTATGTCAAGGTTCGAAGGTTGATAAAAGGAATTTAATATATGATCTATAAATAAACAATATCTCATTGGTCCAGAGCAAAATCAATGAAGCAAAATATAATACATATTTCATGATTTTTGGGGTTCCCCATGTAAATATTATTTCTATAGTTAGAACAGGCATTGTTTTGACTTTTACCTGTCTTAATGTCTTGCATTGAATAGAACGTTATCTGTGTCGGAATCAAAATGCTGGCGACATCACTGAAATGACGTATGAACATAGACGTCGTCCCGCGCAATTTTAAGCTTAGTATCAATGAAATATCCAAACCATGCTTTCTGGGCATGAAATAAGCATTGTATGTATAATAAACCATTTATGGACTCGTGAGGCATTGACTATGATGTGATATTCACCAGAATAGAGTAATATTACCCTCGTCTGGTAAATGTCATATCATAGTCAATGCCTCAAGAGTCCATAATAGTATAATGTGTCATATTACAAGACTTATATGATACATTTTTCATCTTGAAGAAATCTAGGCAGGAGCCAAGAAATATATAACAATATGCAGCAAGTCATTCAATTCTTTTCCCTTGATAAAACTTTGGAAGTTTGAGATTTTTTATGAGCAAGAGATACGATGTAGTTGGTTCTACTGGATCACTTAATCTGGGAGGTTTTAATAACAGTCAGTTAAATTGGCCTGATGGTTATTAAGTTTTTCCCATCACGGAACAATGACAAGAAACAAGGTCTTTCAAATAGTAAACGAAAGACCTTGCAAGAAATGAATCAAACTGTAAAGTCATCACACCAGAACACTGGGTTTTAGCGATTCTTCCTGGTTGTTTTACTTGCTAAAGCATGCTAAAACTATCATGGACAACTGCAGTCACAACAGTCAGTATGAAACACACATTCTTTACAGATTTATTTATTTTACAAATCAGTTTCAAATTTTAATTCAGTACAGCACCTAAATTTCACAAATGATCCTTTGTACTGATCTACATGGTCAATTACTGTAACACACTGTAAACTGTCAAATAACACTGCTACAAATGAAACAAACACGTGAAGCAAGTATACAGGTCTAGAATACAGGTCCGCCAACATACTGACACCAGCACGTAGCATGTAGCTTGTTCCTAATGATAAATCAATCTAAAATTTAACTTCCCGGCTGTCTATGTGAGTATGATGGTTTCAAATGCAAACCATCTACATAATTATGTCATCCAGCATAACAGTCACATATGATCTGCACACATATAACACTCTGTGTTGCATACAATCACTACAACATATTGTCTCTTTCAAATTCCTGTTGTTTTAAGGCATCATTCTAATTGCACCATCCACCCTTACCACTTCACCATTCATCATGGGGTTCTCTATGATTGACTGGCACATGTGTGCGTACTCGTCCGGGTGACCCAGTCGTCTTGGAAACGGTGTTAGCCCGGCTAATGTCGTTCGTACTTTTTCTGGCAGACTCTCCAATAGTGGTGTTAAAAACAATCCTACAACAGTAAAGAAGTGTTAAAAACAATCCTACAACAGTAAAGAAGTGTTAAAAACAATTCTACAACAGTAACAAAGTGTTAAAAACAATTCTACAACAGTAACGAAGTGTTAAAAACAATTCTTACACCAGTCTTATGAGTTCTAGCTTTATTATTTAAAACTTACAAAATTGTACATGGGCAATTCAAATAACTGAAATCTGAAAATGGGCTTCATAATTCCTGTAAAATATTCTTTAACAATTCATCTTCATGATGATTAAGTGCACAAGGGTTTTCTATGATTTGGCTGGATGATCAAGTTTTTGACCCCACGTGACCAAGTTTTGAACTTGACCTAGAATCAATAAAGAGAAACACCCTGACCAATTTTCATGACGATGGAGAAAAATGTGGCCTCCTGAGTAGTATCTTTGATGATCTGGACGGTGATCTAGTTTTTTACCCCACATGACCCAGTTTCATACTTGACGGAGACTTCATCAATCCATACATTCTGACTGAATTTCAAGATAACTGGGTACAAAATGTGCCTTCTAGAGTGTTCACAAGCTTTTTCTATTATTAGACCTGGTTTTTGACCCCACATGACCCAGTTTCAAATTTAACCTAGAGTCAATCAATACATACATGTACATTCAGACTAATTTTCAAGATAATAGGCTAATAGAAATTGTCAAGCAAACTATTCTGACCAACTTTCAGGATGATAGATGGTCAAATATGGTCTAGAGAGTGTTCACAAGGCTTTTCTATAATTTGACCTGGAGACCTACATTTTGACCCCACATGACCGACAAGATTTAATGCAGACATACATTCTGACCAAGATTCATGAAGATTGGGCCGTAAATAAGGCCTCTGGTGAGCTATTAACAAAGATATCAATGTTTAAAGAGTTTGGCGAATGAAGTTCTAGTTTTTGTCAGCCGTTACTTTAATCTAAGTTAAACAATGTTAACAATCAAGATATCACATGTTGACCTACCTGGTGCTATCGTGACAACCCTGATGCCACGTATGTGTAAATCCCTCGCTAGAGGTAAAGTCATCGCTGCAATGGCCCCTTTACTGGCTGTGTAAGCTGCCTGTCCTGAAGTACATGTTACATTAAATATGAGATCTGCTCCTAAAGGTAGCAACACACCATGCTACCTTCCTTTAATTACAAAAATTTTGCTAGACCTAAAAGGTATATAGTTAACCTTCGAAGGGGCCCATAATTTGTGTTTGAGGATTGGCTGTGAGAGCCATAAAGACTGCTACATACAGATCGTCATACATCATTTCAAAATAAATTATTACGGGCCAACAGAAGTTCAAAGTCTTTTCCTAAACATGTACAATGTTTTGTGTATTGCAATGTTTTCCTGCCATAAAACACAAAAGAAACTGACACTGTTTTAAAATTAAATTTTGAAAACTGGTTTTCAGAGAAAAGATTGTTTACGTAGGAAAAAATTGAAAGGGCCATTACTCCAGTATTCTGAAGGCAATCAACCAGAAACCTCACATTTCTTTAAGTCAAAGTAGTTTACATCTGAACAAAATGTTATTCAAACCATTTCTTAGGTATGGCTCCGGCAAGATGGATAAAATGGCAGATGGACAAGCACTTATTGTCAGTAAGGTATACAATGTATGTCAGTAAGGTAAGTTAAACACTACATGTATATGCCAGTAAGGTAAGCACTTATTGTCACAATGTATGTCAGTAAAGGTAATCAAAGTGTATGCAAACAAGTTCATGTTTATAACATTGTATGCCAATGAGGTAAACACTGTACATGTGTATCAGTAAGGTAAACACTTAATACCAATGAGATAAACACTAAGCCAATAAGGTAAGCACCCACAGTCAGTAAGGTAAACACTAAACAGCAACTGCTACATACCTATTTGTCCATCAAAAGCTGCAATACTGGATGTGTTTATTATAACTCCACGCTGCTCGTCAGCATTACCTTCATTTTCATTCATCAGTGGGGCTGCCAGCCTGATCACATTGAATGTACCCGACACATTGGTCTGTAAGATAATGTAAAACAATAAGAAAACAATCAGAGTTGGCTCATGTACTATTTGATATATTACAGGATCCAGTACTCCATACACAGAGAGGGACAGAGAGACACACCAAGGGTAACACCTATTTTTCCCTCTTGTGAAATCTTGACAAATCTTTCTGCATTTCGAAGCTGTGCCTTGGCAGTGTGGAAAATTTAATGCTATAAGTACATTTCAAACGGCAACATATTGTCACTCACAACTTCAAAAGCTGTATCTGTTGTGTAGCAAAATAATCATATTGTTACCCTTAGAGAAAATTGGATAGGATAGATAAAGTTAAGGCTCTTGCACTCTGCGCTCCTCTCAATGCACCAGAACATTATGTGAAGTTTCTGGGTTAAACCCTTTGGCAGTTTACAGAATGGTTATATTTGAATAACATATTAAGATGTTTAATTAATGCATTTTCTACTGTTTCATTGTACTGTCCTGTTCTTTTCGGTATTTCCTCTCGGAGTTCATAGGTCACATTTTGTTAGAAAATATTTCTTTGGTTGGCAGTTTTTATTAGAATTGATTTGATTTAAGAAATAATAAATGTGTCCCTGTATTTTATCGTTTAATAAAATACAGTCAGGAATTCGGAGGCGTAGTAATTAAATCACGAGGTCGTCACGAGTGATTTAATTTTCGCATCCGAATGATTGACTGTATTTTATTAAACGATAAAATCCAGAGATGTATTTATTATTTCGATTCTAACACAAAATAGTCTTTAAAAGATACCACAAACTATGTTCGACACGTAGCAACATTCCATAGTAACTTACAAGCACGGAATGCGATTGGACGCGTGCGATATTTTCCCCACGTTTTGCCCGTCAGAAACGTGATCTGTATTTTATCGTAAAATAATGTATAGCTTCTTTCCCTCTATATTTATATACGAAAAGTTGCAGATCGTGTTAGAATGGTTATTAAAAGTGTTTATTCGAGGCCCTGCCAACTTTAGATTTTTCAATTATTTAGTCACTGTATTATCTTTTTGGTACTGATCACATGTACAATATGATTTTATATTTATATGATATACTAGAGTAACAGTTTTGTACACATGTACTAATGTTACCCTGACATATACACAGGTAATCAAGGACTTGACCCAGCCTGACTAGGATAACCTGTTCACATTTAAAGAAAGACATAACAGTTAATATCACTTCTATTATTTCATGCATGGTCAGAGGTAATTCTACACATCAAGCAGGGTTAAAGCTGCTCCTACAGACAACACCGAGGTTCAAAGTTCAAACCCAGCCACAGTCACAACTCTGTCAAAACCATACTTACTAATAAAACTTTGTTGAATAATTCTATTGGATGAGCTTGTGCCTTTCCAAAGTTGTAGGTCCGTAGAGCAACACCTATACCAGCACAATTGATTACATTATCTAAACGTCCAAATTTATCCTTTGCCATTGCTAAAGCTGCACTAACATCCGATTCACTTGTAACCTGTAACAAGGGTAAATGTTTATACAGCATCAGCTGGCTTGTAAATTCTAACACATATCTCTATGGCAACTTGTGTCCATTGATGCAGAATCTCTTTAATCATCTCTATACATATAAAGATAATGAATGTAATTGAAAGAACTACATAAACTGCCAGAACATCAGGAAAGCAAATTTCAATGTTAGGTAAATAATCATTAATTATTCTACCCTTTTTATACAACACAATACCCTTTGACTTGGCAATTAAAGTAGAATTATGGCTGAGCAGATAAAAATACCCCAGCAAAAGCCCCTTGTCATAAGAAACAAGAATTACTTTTGCTACTATTTTAGGATTTCCAAAGTACAAAAATACCAATAATTCTGTCCAAATGTATTTCACAGTTATGCAAACTATTCCTGTAAACTCAACCTAAAACATCAAATAGCTGTGCTAGGTTTCAGTCCAGTATCTACATGTAGAAGAACAACAATGCATCTAGTGTAGGGGAAACAATCCTTATTTTGTTTCCAAAGCAACCACCATTTACAAAATAAAGATGTACATTTCCTTCTTATCACCATGTATCAAAATGCAAAGTTTCATTAATTTACATTTGACACTTTTTTAGTTATACCACAAATTAACCGATTTCGTTACCATAGCAACCCACAACTTTGGTTCTGGATACACAACTAAATAAGTAGATGGAGTATTGCCATGCAGTACAAAGTCCCCAATCAAATATGACCGGATTAGATGAACATAAGCCTAATGTTTCTTGAAAATTCTTTAAGGGTTTCAGAGATGTAGTCACATTACCTTTGGCCACAAAAGTGACCTTGACCTTTTAATCATGGTGAGAGTAACATTTGACCCAAGTCTGATGAAAATGCCTGTAAGTGTTAAGGGGATATATTCTGGTGACCTTGAAGTGTGAGCCAAGCTTAGTTCAGAAACAGAATCTTCACATTCTCTCCATAAGATTAACATCTACCCAAAGGTTTCAAGGAAAGTATACAAAGGATTTGGGAGATATTGAAACAATCTCCATGCAAGATATCTGTATTCCAAGTTTCAAGTCAATAGGTCAATCCAATCTTAAGTTATCATCTGGATGACGACACCATCATTCCAAAAACAGATGCGTAACTTCCCATCTCTATAAACATTTGTGTAAAATTACAGATCAGATCTAATGTTTTATCATTTCTCCTCGCCTGGATTGGGCCGTACTTAGTAAACAAACAATAATCTGTTTTCTACTACCATAATGTATTAATGTATGCTGCTTATTCTTACATCTGTTGGTGCAAATGCGCAGTCTGGTCCCAAGCTTTCTGCAACATCTTTACCATTGGACTTCGGTAAATCACAAATAACAACCTGACCACCCTGCCGCACAAATCTTTCAACGGTCGCCTTTCCAAGACCTGATGCTCCACCAGTGATCAAACTCACTGATTTCTACAAAGAAAAAAGTACATGTGAAAAAATGTTTCTACATCAGTTCTGCCCACTTAAAATTTCCCTGTTTCTTTTAAGTACTGCTTTCTACACTTTTTCATCCTTTTTGTGTACATTAGTATGTATGAAATGTAGAACAAGAGCTGTATATGTATATAGTAAAAAAATTAAAAACTATTACCGATACCAGTGTGACAGACCTGCAGAACACCGTTGGCTGAAGAACCCTTGAGAATAGGTGTCAAGCCTCCAAACTGGCTATGTTCTACAAAATATACTGCAATCTTGTAGCAATCTCCCTACCCAGTTATCAAGAAGTCCCAAGCAGGTTAACAAGACATGTGCACCCCTTTAGTCTCCACCAAATACATGGTATGGTATATTAGGGTTTTATCATTGGTACCGGTTTCCCATATGACCAACGCCCCCAGAAGAGTTTAGTTATTTTAGGTTTCGGGGGATAGTGCAAGATACAGAATTTCAGAAAGCGTCCCAATTCCTGAGACACCCCTGGTTCTTTTTCATGCCAGGTTTTCACCCATACATGGGACCTCAGTTTAAGTCTCATCCGAAAGACTGTTAGTAGTTTTAGTTGGTCAGCCCTGGGAACCGAACCCACAACCCCGTGATTACAAGTCTCGTGCTCTACCTATTGAGCTATCCAGGCTGACTCCAAACCCATGCAAACTCGGATTTCTTTAAGTACTCTTTATTTCCCCCATACCACAGTCCTGTGGAATAGGTTATCCTACTCATAATAAGCATTCTGTTTATCCTACTCTACCTACTGAGTACTGTAGGTCTGTGACAAATATCACAAGGAATTACAGATCATTCGTTCGGAGGACTTGGCAGGTAAAAACATTGAATCCAGTATATAAAAGCATCATTGTTATCAAATGACAGCGCAAAATAAGGAGCTAAAATTTAAATAATAATCAGATAACCTTTAACGTGCCGACTCGTGACATTTTGAAGAGTAACAAAGGGGCCTAACTCTGACAAATTTAATACCAAAAGACTCTGCCATACTATAAATTGGCTACTAAAACCCGGCTCATGACAAACGGTCCACATGTTGGACGGTCAAAAGCTTTACGTAGCTTGTGTTTTTACTGTGTAATTATGGAATGCGGGTTGGGACATGCCATTTGCTAATTGCCACTTGATAATTACTACTTGATTATTGCTAATTGCAGGCTTGGATATGCCACTTGCCACTTGCTAATTGCCACTAGCTTATTGCTAATTGAAGGTTTTGGCATGTCACCTGCTAATTGCCACTTGCTACTTGCTTATTGCTAATTGCTAGTTGGCACATGCCAATTGCCACTTGTAACTTGCCACTTCCTTATTGCTAATTGCTAGTTGGGACATGCCACTTGTTATTTGCCACTTGGGTATTGCTAATTGGGAGATGTCACTTGTTATTTGCCACTTGCATGCTTACTGCTAATTGCTAGTTGGGACATGCCACTTGCTAATTGCCACTTGCCACTTGCTTATTGCTAGTTTCGACAATCCAATTGCTATTTGCCACCTGCTACTTGCCAATTGCTTATTGCATTTTGCTTATAGCTAATTGCTAGTTGCCAACTGCTTATCGGCATGACTACCGAACATGACTAGGATATAACGAACATTAGCTATTATTATTTAATTGAAGTAAAATATTAAGATTTTGATGAAAGGTCCAGTACTATGACCAAATCGCCTTTTCTTTTAAATCTGGAAATGTAACGGGCGTCTTCTCAGAAGGAAAAATATGACACACAGCGCGAAATGTGACCATATTGTGTTGAAAATTTGAGTTTAACAAAAGAACTGATGAATCTTAGTTTGCCTTTTCAAAAACGAAAGTAGGTTTTCCAGTTTTCAAATATCTTTGTAATTTTTAAGAAGTCTCATAGAAAGAGGTTGTAAATAGGTTGTACATTGATAAACATTAAATTATAGTTGAAAGAACTTTACTTCCAATGATGTGCAACGTATATCTCTGACTGTTTACAACATACCATAAAATGAAAGTAGGACAAAAAGACCACCCAGGGCAATTTAAGGAAATACAAAAATATTCACTTGTTCTTCTGCAGCAGCAATACTCCACGGCTATTGTAAAGTTTTAGAAGCCAGTTTGAAACTGTATGTCCCTGTTACAATTCCAGATTTAAAAGCAAATTCGATTCATCTTAGTAATGGACCTTTAAAATGGAACATGCATACCAAAAATATATTAGATTCAATCACTTCTTGATCTGATTCATGTTCGTGAACATCGAACATGAGTTACTATTTTAAGTAAACAAGACATCTACAATGGTATATAGATTATAAATTCATATAAGTTTATTATGAATCATAAATAAAGTTTCATACTACAAATATATTTAATATACATAATCTTGCAGATGAATTCTTAACAGTCTTTCAGATGTTAAAAATTGGCAAAAACAAGTGGCAATTAACAAGTGGCAATTAGCATGTGGCAATTAGCAAGTGCCATGTCAAAACCCGCAATAAGCAAGTGTCAAGTAGCAAGTGGCAATTAGCAAATTGGCATTTCCAAATCTGCATTTAGCAATACGCAAGTGGCAATTTGTAAGTAGCAATTAACAAGTGGCATGTCCCAACCCGCAATTAGCAATAAGTAAGTGGCAATTAGCAAGTGCCATGTCCCAACCCGCAATTAGCAATAAGCAAATGGCAATTAGCAAGTATCAATTAGCGAGTAGCAATTAGCAAGTGTGAATAAGCAAGTAGCAATTAAAAATTAGCAATAAGCAAGTGGCAATAAGCAAATAGCAATTAGCAAGTGACATGTCCCAACCCGCATTCCATAGTGTAATCATATGACGTACCGACTATTAATAAACTTTGTATTGTATTGTAGTGTTGATGAGACCGAGTTCCAACGAGTTGAACTGACCTTGAATGCCATTCCCTGGAAAACATTATTTAGATACCATAATATAGTAGAGCTACCAAGAGTCCGTACAAAGGTGGTATGAGAACATTCGGATTTGAGGCGGCACAAATCTGGAACAGTCTTCCAAATGAGATAAGACTGGTGGAGAACTATTAAGAATTTGGGAGGCTGATCCGGACCTGGTCCGGTCCAAACTGTATATGTGGTATGTGTCATTTAGTGTGTCTATATGTAACTTGTCACCCTTTTACTGTTTTTTTTAAATACTTTATTTTGCTTCAGTTAAGATTTAACTTTTTGTGCCGTCTTTTATACATTTGCTCTGCTGATACTTTAAGTTTAAGTTCATTAGTTTTAGTTCAGCATCATATGTCCACCGATACTTGTATTCATATATGTGCTCTGTTTTTGAAAACCTTAGGAAAACAAGCTGTGAGGAGGCTGCTGATCAGTTCTTCACAAATTAGTGTTTAGTTCTTTTTCTTAGGAGTCGCACTCTTGTGCTCATATTGCTATCAGTTTCTTTTTTCTTATGTCAGTTTTAGGCCTCCGGTCAGGATCTACAGCTTCACCAAAGCCTTTCCCATCTTATCAATGTGCTAATTTAAAAGTGTTTTGTTTTGTACATATTTAGATGTTGGTGCTGTAATTTTGAGCTGTTTTACTAAATGTCCATTCTCGTACATCCAGAGCATTCATTACATAAATTGTCTGAAAGGTTGGCAAACCACTGATGCATGAGGATGCTAAATGTCCAACTAGTACTATTTTCTTAGTTTCCCCATAGAAATGGAAAAACTAAGAAAATTATCTTAATATGTTAAAAATATAAAAGTTATGAATGGATCCGTGAGACTCTCTTTTCCCCCTAATATAATACCAGGGTCCGTATATTACGGACCCTGATAATACATATTGGATTCACGTCCACAAATGTAAAACAGTACAGTACAGTAGAGTGTTTTATTGAAAAACAATATGGCAGCCTCCAGTGAGACCATACCAATAAAGCAATATTTTGCCGATTTTCACGATACTGTTTTAAATCATTCCAACACATTACCAGTTAGTAAACTAAATCGCATTGTATGTAATTTACTTCCAAGGAGTACAACTGCTACCAACAGGTAATTGCCATTTGTCTCTGGTGTACTGATGTCCGTCTAAGCAAGTGATCGGATACAGTAGGGATGAGCTTGAGATTTTTAACGAAATTGGGGTTTTAGTTCATACTGTAATAGGTCTGTGATGTGCTATCAAATATTTTCATTTTGTTGTTACAATCTGTTACTTACAGGAAAGATGATACAACTATGGGTGCTGTCAATGTGACAGGCTCCAATGCAATACTGTAAATACCCTCAGATGCATGACATCTCTATCAGCAAACCGGGTGTTGTTAAACTTCTTGCCAACCTCAAATCCAACAAAAAAAGCAGGCCAGATCAGACTGATTGTGCTGAAGGAGTCATGAAATTTGCAGATATTACCGTTCTCTCGGAAATCTTTGTCAAAGATTTGTCAAAGATTTCTGCAGATATTCCCCGTGACAGGAACAGGGCCAACATATGTCAGATAATAATGTCCCATATATATAGTGACACCAGTGACCAAGCTAACTATCGGCCTAACTCACTTGTATTCTCTGTAAAACTCTTGAACACATTTCAAAAGATAGCAAATGTACAACAATTTAAACAACACCTTTACAAAGACTGGGTAGGGGATCTAATAAATTTCGACCCAAGTGCCTGCAGAACTAAAACGAATTATGTTAGCTAGCAAGGACAGTATTAGTGGTATTAAAACCAATGAACAGACTACACAGTTTAGTAAAAAGGTGACAGTGTTTTTAACCAGTTTTAAATACTTGTTTTATATGACTTGCACAAATGATATATGGACACTTTAGTCATGAGTGACACCAGGGTCCGTATATTACTGTAATATACAGACCCTGGTGACACCAATGGATAGTATTATATTCACTAGTAAGAACATCTGTAGCAAATGTTGCAACTCTGTCAGTGAAAACAAGCAATAAATTGCCACAGAAACATACATTTTTTAGTATCCTTAAATTTATAAAAAAAAATTTATGCCAGACACGAGCTGGATTTTCATGCCAGATTCATTTCAATTTGTGTCTGGCATAAAAAACTTCATGAAGTTTTTTTTATAAATTCCACTGTACGCCGCCCATTTAATTAAAATTATTACAAAATTAATTTAGGTATGTAGAAATGCTACATTTCATTGGCATTGCTGCTTGATTCTGAAGATGGAAATTTTAGTCTAGTCTTATACATTTCTCCATGCTTTACATTTCAGTATAAGAATGGATGAGACCTTCATTGCTGATCTGGAAGTGGTCCTGGAAGCCGGGAAACAGGATAACTTTGCACAGACAATGGAATGTGTAACTAATTGTTACAGATTATGTAGAAACATGTGTGCAATGTGTGCAGACAATCAGACAATTTTACACAATGCTTCTACATTCATAGAGCTAACACACACTTTAATTTCAAACTGTATGCACTGTGATATGTTAACTGAAGATATGTTAGTGTTTTTAAGATGTTCTGTACAATTTTTAGGAAATTACTGTTCAGGGAATAAAGTAAATCAGATTCAGATCTGGAGAAAATTTGAAGATGTTTTCAGGTAAGTAGAAATACAAGTTGCCAGACAGTTTCAAGTTTCACTTTACATTCTAGTCAGCTGTATTAGGATTTTAGGCATTTGCCTCATATGGAAGCAAGTTCATAAGCTTAGGAATACCTAACAAATAATGTAAAGACATTATGAATAATGCAGGCAGGGATGAATGGAAGGCATGGTGGATGAGGCTTCTTAGATAACAAAGGCATCAACCCAGACATGTTCATATCATTCTGTGTTAATAGGTGTGGACATTGTTTTCCTCTCGTTTAGGGTCATACTTAGAAAATTTTGTAAGGTTTGGGAGCTTTATATGACACTAATGTTAGACTCGGTTTTTTTTGCACCAAGCCATCTTCAGACCTTGTAGATAAAATTCAAATCTTGTCTAAAATTGAAGGATTTTTTCTTTGATTACTGGTAATTCATTGTTTTATTTAATGACATAACATTTGCAAAGCAAAGCAAAGCAATGAAGCCACTCATTAGAACAAAGATTTGTTTTCTGTTTTATAGGACTTTGTTAAATATTGAGGATAAAAAGCTTAGGGAATATGTGTTGATGGTGGTTCACATTACGTTGACGGATACAACCTCTGTTCTACCCACACCTGTGAGTGATGGAGAGTGGCAGTTGTTACAGGCATGTGTGCAGATTGCTACAGACTCAGATTCACACAATGGGTAGGTAGCCTTCAATTCATGACACTTTTATTAAAGCAATGTTTTATAAATAAAGTTATGCAAAGCCATACCTGAGTTTGAACTTGCATCAACATGTAGCAATTTGCCTCAGTATCTACAATGTAGTATTTCAGGCCATATTGTTAGACAGTAAACTTCATTTATAAATTCTGAAAGGTAATGTTTAAAATTAAATGTTTGAAAATGATTTGTTCACTTATGGGTGTTGAAAGGTAGTGTTCAGTTATAAATGTTAGGAGCTAGTTTTAGCGATAAACATTGAAAGTTAATACATGTTCTCTGTTACGTATGTTGAAAGTTAACGTACGTGTTGGAAGTTAGTACATGTATTCAGTTCTAAATGTTGTAAAGAATCAGCTGCTGGTCTGAGTGCATGTAAACTTTGTTAAAATTATGAAACACAGAGGATTGGTTGTACATGTACAACTCCTTTGCTTCTTTCACTTTTGTCTGATTGCATTTTTATGCGTCCCCTTGAAGAAGTGAGTGTATTTTGCTAGAAGATCCCTATTGACTAAATAGGTTCAAGATCACAGTGACCCTGCATTTAAAAATATTCCTGCACTACAACTCAACAGTGCTTTGACATAAAGACTTCCTACGATTATTATTCATGAGAATTTGATGACCCCTTTTGATCTCTAATGTCTTCAGTAATTTCTTATGTTGCAGTTACTTGGGGGAGGACAAGGGGATTGGGGATCTTGTGCTGTGTGTCTGTTCTTGTTTCTTTGGCTGTAAAGTTATTAATTAGTGAATTTGAAGAAGTCCATATAAACTATTTGTTTACAGTTTGCTTGTAACAGAAGACTGTTGGAAGATTCCAGGATTTTGTGATAATTTATACAGTAAGATGTCAGTACAGTCAAGGTGAGCTTTTATAGAGAATTTCAACAATGTGTACAAAATCGAATGCATTTAAGTCCTATTCTTTTGTTTATGTGTGTTGGATGCATAATCAAACAATGACAGATACAATGTATAATCTGTGTTCAATTCAATGTCCTGTTATTGTTCCACTGAAACCAAGATCAGTTTATTTGAAAGAATCATTCACTGACAGCAGCGCAAATATATGGAGAACCATACCACCAAGTATCAGAAATCTTCCTTCACTTAATCATTTAAACACAACAACAAAAACATGCTAGTAAACAAACAGACTCAAGCATAAACTTTTTAATGTATTCATCGACTGTTTTATCTTGCATTGAATTTCATATTACCGGGTATAGGATTTATGTCAGTTATTTGAATGCTTGCTTACTGTTACATTTGTGATACTAAAGTGCACTTGCTAATAAATGTATTTAATGATTAATAATAAGTATCCTACATCTTTAACTAAGGAGTGTTTATCGGGTTTAAATAAATATGTTTGTATCTGATACGTGTGTTTTCAATTATGTGTTTATTTATATTTGATAGTTTTGTATTTTCTTTATTTTTAGTTTTATCGAAGGCCACATTGTAAATAAGAATATGTAATTTGTTTCTTACATAACTTAATGTGTTATACCATTGTTAAATAAAGAAATTATTATCATTATTATTTTTATTATTATCATTATTATTATAATAGACTGTTCAGCATTTTACAGTGTTAGATTCCAGTATATTAGTTTACATTTACAATGATGTCTACATAAACCTGTGATGTGGCCTTTTATAATGTTAAGGTTCTGCCAAAACCAAACATAACATTCAAGTCTGTAGTGCATATTAATTGTTTACACACTAAAAAGAAAGCCGCTATGAATTGAGATCAAACAAGAACCTACAAGAACCTTCATACATTGCACTTAATCAAGTAAGAGACAAAAACTACCATAGTGATAATGTACTAAAACTGAAAGCATGGGTAAATACAATAAATAGATAAGGAAAAGTAGAAACTGTAGTCAAGTCTGATGCTGGAGATGTCAAAACTAGATAAGGAAAAGTAGAAACTGTAGTCAAGTCTGATGCTGGAGATATCAAAACTAGATAAGGAAAAGTGGAAACTGTAGTCAAGTCTGATGCTGGAGATATCAAAACTAGATAAGGAAAAGTAGAAACTGTAGTCAAGTCTGATGCTGGAGATATCAAAACTAGATAAGGAAAAGTAGAAACTGTAGTCACGTCTGATGCTGGAGATGTCAAAGGAGTTGCTGATAATCAAAAAGAGAATCAAACTGTAGAAAAATCTAGTATGACTTATTTTATATTTACACCAGGTACACTAATCTACAGTAAGTTATGAGAAATATGTGTTTAATATGGTTTTAATGTTGAATGGCTAGTGTATACTGGTGAGCAGATTAGATTTAAGTGTTTTAATTCAGATGTATTATAGAACATGTTCAAACTGTAAGTTTATGGTGTACATGTATATTTCTGCAGACTCTTGTTGCTGGAGGTGTTGATGAACACATTGAAGAGTTTACCAGATGGTGATATACCAGCAGCTGATGGTGATACAGTGCAAACAGATATACCTGCATGTAATAATGTGCATTATATGGCTGCTGACTTTATCAAGCAGGCACATCTTATACCGTCACTGTCTGCACATCCCACGGATCATTTACAGGTAACATGTTCAGTGAAAAAAAACTCCTCTCAGAATTCTTTGTATTTAAGGTCAAGGATTTAATTTATACTAATTTATTTTAGCTTGATTGTGAAGAAAGCTTGTAGCTTATCAAGTCACTCTTGAGTCCGCTTCCTGGAAAAACCAGTACTGGTGTCATATGAGGAAGTACGGTCGTGACCCCAGTGGGGCTCAAACCCGCAACCTCCGGGATGAGCAGCCGACGCCTTAACCTCTACACCACTGCTCCCCTCGGTCCAGGATTTGAAATGCCAGTATACTTTATATTCTGTATTCAGTGAAGGACCTGGGGAGTGCTTATATTATTAAAATGAGAATTTCAACTTTCAGTATTTTCAGATGCACTTTTAAATAGTTTAAATGGTTTGTGTTTTTCATGTGTGATTGTGATTTATGTCAGGACTAAAACATGCTTATCAGAAATTTTGTAAAAACAAGAAACAGATTCTTTGTGGTTACAGTGTACACCATCACCCCAGTCACGGCGATGAAATAAGCAGTTTTTACTCTCCTTTTCAAGGTTCTCTTTCCATCCATACAACTAATTTCAAGGTCCTCTTTCCATCCATACAACTTCCTTTCAAGGTCCTCTTTCCATCCATACAACTTATTTTCTAGGTAGTAGAGTGTGGCAACACACTTTTACTAGACTGTTCATAATGGGGACATAACTAAAGAAACTGAAATTAAATCTGAAAAACTATGTCAGCTTTTTGGTGATGAGGAAGCTTCCATTTGTGGTGCATATCATTTATTTAACTCAGTGTATATGAGGTGAAGTATTTGGTAAAGAAACTCTAACCAGCATGTGTGTGTATTTCAGGTATTGTGTACAGTGAAAGAGCTGGAGTGCCTGTGTATAGCCAGCACCTGCCATAAGCTATACGGATCCTTACGAGATAATGAACAGCTCATTAAAACTGCTGTTTGTACGTATTTTATCCTTGAACTCTGAACTTTGTCTTGTACTGGTACCAACTGTGATATATCAGTGTAAAGCTGCTCGCTCTCAGATTTTGGTAAAAAAAATAAGTTTTTCAAACTGTATGTAAATAACGTATTTCAGAACATATGGTGATATAAAAAGGCTCCAGTATAAATTCATGTCACGTTTATCTCTAAATTTCGAAAAATACGCTACAAATTCAAAAGCATTGCAAACGCTTTTGAAATTTCAGTATAAACATGTAGTGTAGCAGTGCCGTGTAACCGACCTTTTCAACTGATTTCTGCAAATTCCTACCTAGATTTTTCTTATTTTATATTCTAGCCTTTATTTGTACATTTATGAATAAGAATGTCAATTTTTTTGAGAAAATATTTTTTTCATTGGTAACTGAGAGAGAGCAGCTTTAAGTTACAATTCTAATAACTATCCTGAATTTGCAATAAATAACAGTTTTGCAAACTCAGAAATAAAACGCTGTAAAGCTGTTAAGTGAAGAAGAGTTATTTTATCTTATCTGCTACTTTCAGCAATTGTGTTAAAATTTTCTTTTCCATAAACCAACTTTGATATAGTATTCATAACAACAATTAGTATAATGGTATGCTTGGTATAGTTTACTGAATAGACTGGCATGTACATTTGTATTTAGTTTATCAAAGTATTACTCCTTGTTCAGTTTTAAAGTCTGTTTTGATATATATTTGGTATGTCCATTTCATTCTCTTGTATTGATTTTTCAGCCCTGTTACAGTGTATTGACAACATTGGAAAACAAGGAAACAATGTGTTTACAAATGTGGATAAAGTTGCTAATCTAGGGGAGGTAAATACTGATCATCCTGTGTTTGGATTGAAGCGAGATTTAATCAGGCTGCTTGGCAACATGGCATACAAGCATCGGCGTAACCAAGATTTGGTAGGCTTGTTTTAAAACTATCTACATGTATATCACAATAGGTAAAACCCTTAAGTTTATTTTTGCAAACTCCTGTTTCTCAGTAAATTCTCACATTTGTGTCTACACTATAACTCTGTTTTGCATTGATGGATTTTAAAATAACTTGGCACAAATGTTCAGCACATAAAAACAATGTGTCATATGCACGACCGAGATCCCTGTCTCAACTGTCAAGGTCACACTGAGCTTAAAGGTCATGGAATCCTGTATACATGGTAACTCTGTCATGCATGAAAGGATTTTAAAATTACATGGTACAGTTGTTGAGCACATGTATACAAGTCCTGCATCCTTACCTTCAATGTCAAGGTCACACTTAGAGGTCAGAGGCTTTAGAATCCTGTACATATGCAAATGTTCATGTCCAGATTGTAATTCTGTAGGATTTTAAAATGAATTTGCACAAATATTCAGCACATGAAGATGAAGTGTTGTGTGCAATGACCGATACTGGGTCCACACCTTGAAGGCCAAGGTCACTGACTGCGAGACATCACTTCGGGGGCATTCGTAACTTATAAAGGACAGCCCTTGTTTAGGAGATAACTTTCATTCTGTAGTCATGAAGGAATTTTTTTGGACAAGTGAATGTCTGTATTTCAGGTGCGAGAGCTAGAGGGTATATCACTGATTCTGGATCAGACAAACATTGATGGTAAAAATCCTTGTATCCTTGACCTTCATGCGAGTCTGTTAACCAGGACATCTAGGTTGTGTAGCTACATGAATATACATTTATATGGTTTAAATGTTCAAAACCTGGTGCCAGCTGTCCTAGCTGTTGTACTACCTTTAACATTGGTGTCAACATCACGTCTTGGTTTGGTGTCAACATCACGTCTTGGTTTGGTGTCAACATCACGTCTTGGTTTGTTTAAACTTTATTTACTTGAACAAATCTGACGTGCGTAGTACATAGCAACAGATGAATGAAATTTATGGATTAGAAAACAAGTAAATAAAATCTTGAATAAATTCCGTTCCACAAATCATCTCATTAATGCTACATTGTCAGTAATAATGGCATGTTATAAACTTAATAAGTGAAATATATAATACATAAGGATTATATATATCCATAAAAATGTTGTGAATTAAATGTGCAAAGAAATATACAATACATTCACAATGCAGTATTCTTAGAAAATATCTGCCTACTCTTCTATGACACCAGAAGTCGGTCTTACCTGCAGTGTGACATGAGAGTTCGGTCTTACCTGCAGTGTGACACGAGAAGTCGGTCTTACCTGCAGTGTGACACCAAAAGTCAGTCTTACCTACAGTGAGACACCAGAAGTCAGTCTTTCCTGCAGTGTGATACCAGAAGTCAGTCTTACCTGCAGATATTAGACTGATATTTAGCAGAAACTTTTGACATGATGAAACATCATAGAAGAGTAAGTCTTGCTTGTATCCTGCTTGAAGTTTGCTTTTCATATCGCAATCTTCAAATGTATTGCAGACATTAGAATGAAACTTTATACAAAGTTTTGAGGCAGATAAAATTGTTCAAAGGTGCAAGTCCAGGCCCCATGATTATAAACCTTTTTTCATGCTCAACTCAATTTCGTGCTCAAACTTTCAATTAATATAATTTTAAAAAATTTAATAATTTCTCAATAAAATGTGTCTAACAATATCATGCTCTCAATAAGAATTTTAATAACTCTCAAAATTGCTTCTCTTTTCTTTATGTACAAAGCTACAGGTGAAACACATTTCATGCTCAAACTGAGCTGAGCATGAAAAAAGTTTTATAATCACGGGGCCTGAATTTATTAAAGAGACACACCCTAAAACTGTGCAGTTTGAAGATGTTTAAAAACCATAAGTAGTAATATAATTTATAGAATTGGCAATAAGCTGAAAAGTTTCAGCTAAAAAGTTTGCAGCAAATACTGGTGAAATTAGTGAAAAAAGACAGAAGATACTTTAAACCTTCATTTACAGTTGGTTAACAATTTTTTAATAGATAGTGAGTTATTTAGAGGAAAATTGTTGGTTTCGGTGTAATATCACGTTATAATTTCACCAAGTGGGCACCAAAAGTGGTGCAGCCACGAGTGAAAATAACTACTTTTGGTGTTCACGAGTGAAATTATCGTGATATTACATTGATACCAACAATTTTTCTATTTGTTTTGTCTCAAGCTCTACTTTTGTTGAGTTTGTTTCAATAAAATGTCAAAAATCGCGGGAAACATCATCAGAAAGCATAGCAAACATGGCGTCATTTTAACAACGTCATCGTCATATGGTTTCAGGCATTCATTACGCTCGGTATACATTTTGATGTAAATCTGGGTAGAAAATTTTGATAATTTTCACTCGAGTTGAAAGTGAGTTTATTGAAATTTAATCCACCATTGTATTTAAATAAACCACCTAAAAACATAAAATAAACATGTAATAAAAGGTTGCTACATTCACATATTGTGCACAAAGAGACACTTTTCTTGAAAAATGCACTGATTTATTATTTTACATACATTAAGTCCATTTTATGCTTTTGGAGTCAATAATCTGCTAGTTTTAGGCCACGGGCTAATATGACTGCCCTTTAGTAAATGACAGGGCCAATATTTTTCACTCAATTGCTAACATGTAGTGCAGACTTTTACACACACAAAAAACCAAAATGTAACACACTTGTCAACAAAGTGGATGGAATAATTTCCTTAACGAGTGGTCAGTTATAACACAGTGGTCAGTATTCGCTATACATAATCTGACAGAGGAGAATGCTGAAAACCAACGTTATATAGCGGACCTTAAATTACAGGGCGTGGCCAATAATCAGGCGGTGCTAGATGACATGGGACTATCTGCTGAAACACAGGGCCAGAAAGTTGTTATAAAGAAAGCAGGAAAATAATAGATACTGTAAATGTAAATACATATAAGGTGTGAGAAGTCATATTTAATCATGTTACACAATTTAACAGATAGTACTGGGTTCTGTTTGCTCTATAACAGAGTAAATGCATGCTTTTACAATGATACTGGTATTTTACTTTAGGAAAAATTGTTGTTAAAAGGGCTTCATATTATTGCAATATCATTGAAAAAATACTTTTTTGTAATTTCTACAATGTTTTTTAGGTAAACCCAACTCATGTAGCTCATGTTGGACCAATCAGGCTGTATTGAAGTTACAACATAACTAAGGCACCCAGTAACAAGTATGCAATTGTGCTATACATGTGTTTGGATTTTTCCAAAGGGAGATAACCACATTTGGACTGTTTCCTAATAGAAATGACAGCCCTTTTCACCTGTAGGAATCTTATAGTTTAGGTACCATGAATTTCCTTTTTGAAAACTGAAGTGAAATGGCAGTTTTAAGACACATAAAATTGAAAACTTTATAACTTTTTAAAACACATGATGAGATGTAAGGTAATTTGTTGGGATAGATCTAATTAAGAGTGGGAAGTTAATGGGTTGCAGTCAAATATGACTTGATTATTGATAATTTGTATTGACACTATAAAGACATAGCCTTGTTTGCAGTTAAGCTTGCAAATATAAATGTGTCCATATGCTCAATTGCAAAAGGTCATCACACATTAATGTTCTTTCTTTATTTTAGATATGCATTCTAATTTTTAATGATTCAGATAGTGCCAAGAATCAGAGAATCAGAAAGAAAACTATACTTGCTTTGAACAATAAAAATGAGCTCACTCTTAGTTTGTAGTTTCACACCCTGCATCGATCCTAATGTTCCCCTTATGTATGTAGTTTCACTCCCTCATCGAGCCTAATGTTCCCTTTATGTTTGTAGTTTCACTTCCTGCATCGAGCCTAATGTTCCCCTTATGTGTGTAGTTTCACTTCCTGCATCGAGCCTAATGTTCCCCTTATGTTTGTAGTTTCACTTCCTGCATCGAGCCTAATGTTCCCCTTATGTTTGTAGTTTCACTTCCTGCATCGAGCCTAATGTTCCCCTTATGTTTGTAGTTTCACTTCCTGCATCGAGCCTAATGTTCCCCTTATGTTTGTAGTTTCACTCCCTCATCGAGCCTAATGTTCCCCTTATGTTTGTAGTTTCACACCCTGCATCGAGCCTAATGTTCCCCTTATGTTTGTAGTTTCACACCCTGCATCAAGTCTAATGTTCCCCTTATGTTTGTAGTTTCACTTCCTGCATTGAGCCTAATGTTCCCTTTCTGTTTGTAGTTTCACACCCTGCATCGAGCCTAATGTTCCCCTTATGTTTGTAGTTTCACACCCTGCATCGAGCCTAATGTTCCCCTTATGTTTGTAGTTTCACACCCTGCATCGAGCCTAATGTTCCCCTTATGTTTGTAGTTTCACTTCCTGCATCGAGCCTAATGTTCCCCTTTGAACTAGAAACTCGTTCATGTAGAGCTCCAACAAACTTGTTCTGTTTTCTGCTTATTTTAGTTATTTTGATGTCAAAGTTCAAGCACAATTAATATCGTAAAATATACAGTATGTCTCTAAATCATGCACATTGCTTAAAAGTAAACAAATACAACTGAATATTATCATTTGAAGATCAGTTACTTCCCTGGTATGAGAATTTGATCTGAAAAAAACATATTACACTATTAAACTAAAGCAACTTTAAGGTTACTAGGCTTCTAATTTACTATACTGTGTCAAATATACTAGGTAAAGAACACAGTCTGTGTAATCTGTTATTGCTTTTCCCTCTTTGAAGAATACAGCTTCTGTAATTTATATCTGGCATTGCCTTCTTCAAAGAAAACAGTCTGTGTAATGTAAACGTAGTGTTCCCTCTGTGGAAAACACAACCTGTGTCAATTATTCCTGGTTTTCCCTCTGTGAAGAACACAAACTTTGTCAACTATACCAAATTTTACCTCTGTGAAGAACACAGCCTTTGTTGACTATGCCTGATTTTACCTCCGTGAAGAACACAACCTTTGTCAACTATACCTGATTTTACCTCTGTGAAGAACACAACCTTTGTCAACTATACCTGATTTTACCTCTGTGAAGAACATGGCCTTTGTCTACTATGCCTGATTTTCCCACTGAAGAGCACACCCGTTATCAGCTACACATGTACCTGGTTTTATCTCTTTGAAGAATAAAGCAGGTGTAAACATTCGGTTGCTTTTCCCCTCTGAAGAACAAAGCCTATGTCAACTATATCAGTGGAGAACAAATCATGTGTAAACGTTTTAGTCTTTGCAAAGAGCACAGTGTGTGTCAACTTTACCTGGTTTTAGTCTTCAAAGAGCACAGTGTGTGTCAACTTTACCTGGTTTTAGTCTTTGCAACAAGAGCACAGTGTGTATCAACTTTACCTGGTTTTAGTCATTGCAAAGAGCACAGTGTGTGTCAACTTTACCTGGTTTTAGTCTTTGCAAAGAGCACAGTGTGTACATTTGTATCAACTTTACCTGGTTTTAGTCATTGCAAAGAGCACAGTGTGTGTCAACTTTACCTGGTTTTAGTCATTGCAAAGAGCACAGTGTGTATCAACTTTACCTGGTTTTAGTCATTGCAAAGAGCACAATGTGTATCAACTTTACCTTGTTTTAGTCATTGCAAAGAGCACAGTGTGTGTCAACTTTACCTGGTTTTAGTCTTCAAAGAGCACAGTGTGTATCAACTTTACCTTGTTTTAGTCATTGCAAAGAGCACAGTGTGTGTCAACTTTACCTGGTTTTAGTCTTTGCAAAGAGCACAGTGTGTGTCAACTTTACCTGGTTTTAGTCTGCAAAGAGCACAGTGTGTGTCAACTTTACCTGGTTTTAGTCTTTGCAAAGAGCACAGTGTATGTCAACTTTACCTGGTTTTAGTCTTTGCAAAGAACACAGTGTGTCAACTTTACCTGGTTTTAGTCTTTGCAAAGAGCACAGTGTGTGTCAACTTTACCTGGTTTTAGTCATTGCAAAGAGCACAGTGTGTCAACTTTACCTGGTTTTAGTCTTTGCAAAGAGCACAGTGTGTATCAACTTTACCTGGTTTTAGTCTTTGCAAAGGACACAGTGTGTGTCAACTTTACCTGGTTTTAGTCTTTGCAAAGAGCACAGTGTGTGTCAACTTTACCTGGTTTTAGTCTTTGCAAAGAGCACATTGTGTGTCAACTTTACCTGGGTTTTAGTCATTGCAAAGAGCACAGTGTGTTTCAACTTTACCTGGTTTTAGTCATTGCAAAGAGCACAGTGTGTATCAACTTTACCTTGTTTTAGTCTTTGCAAAGAACACAGTGTGTGTCAACTTTACCTTGTTTTAGTCTTTGCAAAGAGCACAGTGTGTGTCAACTTTACCTGGTTTGAGTCATTGCAAAGAACACAGTGTGTATCAACTTTACCTTGTTTTAGTCTTTGCAAAGAGCACAGTGTGTGTCAACATTACCTGGCTTTACCTATCAACAAGACAATTATAATGTGTGTTGAATATTACTTACCATCTGTAAAGAAGTCTGCTTTAAACTTTGCCTGATTCTCAAGCTGATGGAATCAATCCCCACTAGCCAGTCCTGGTTTCGTCTCTGTGAAGAACATTATAAACTTTATGTGGGTTTACCTGTATGAAGAGCACACCTGGGTATACTCCCACAAAGCAGGAGGCATACAGTATTGCTGTACGTTCGTCCCGGAATGTTGTCTGCCCAGCTGGGAGTAATGGGAGTAACCAGAATTGTGGCCCTTTGCTACTTTCAGTTTCAGTATATATGATATATGGTATAGGGAACAGACTCTTCACTGTCTAGGAATGATATGCTTCAAACCTTCACAGATGAACTATCTCGATGTTAACATGATTATAAAGGAAGGGAATATGGTTGAAATCTGTTTTACCAGAAATAATGCCATTGGTTACTTTTAGTATATAGGGTATAGTGAACATGTGTGTCACGTGTCTCCAGAATGTAGCATCTGACCTATAGAGTCATTCGGGTAGTGAAGAGTTTCACAATACGCACAAACACTTCAGAATATTCAGTTCTTAATGTTTTCATTAATATCCCGAATATAAGTTACTATGGATACTGCTTGTAGCGTCGTAGCGGTGTTAATGCCATGGAAAAATGGTCTTGCGGAATTTATATTCCATGGTATTTTCTTCGTTATCTCTGATTACGCAACACCTAGCTCCGGTTGCGACTCAACAAGTCTATTTTTACACACATGGTATTGAAATTTGTCACCGTATCATAAAACCATATTTATAACATATAAACGTCACCACATCATCTTTCATATAAATGTTAAAGTCTCTTCACTAAAAAGGCTGTTATTTAATGATATGGCCACCCAATGGATAGATATAATTTGAGGGTCTCCGATTACAAATTGAATTTTGCCATATTTATGGGTATTAACATATTTGTATACATATAATTCTTCTCTGCAGACACCTATTATAAAAGTTTGTCATTTTTTTCATTTCGCCATCATCTTACAGTAGTTGTAAATTATAATACCTTCAACCAGGCTGACGGTTTTAGTTAAACAGTCGTCTCTGGCAGTGAGACTTGCAAGGCTTTCTCGAGGGATTTTATTTTTAGGATATTTAAACGCGAGGAATACTGTGAAATTATTATTGTTATTATTTAGAAAACTTCTCTACAAACATTGATCACGTTGATCACGTGTGTTTTAGTTGCTACAAGTCGGTAGGCTATCTTTTGCAAATATATATTTACTGGTGCATTATTGAAATTACTTTTCAATGTTAGGAAACTGGTTACGTAGGAAATTACTATACAACACTAAGACTAAAAAGAACTCGTCAATTTGTTTTCACCATATAGAATCGTATCATGCACTTCAGAAAAAGGCGACACATTCCGGCAGTTATTCTTAAAAACCGACGGGTTTGTTTTCTTTTGGTTACATACGCAAGCTTTTGCACGGATTCGACGTTATCATATAATTGACAAGTACCTTCTCATTTTTCATGAATTTGGGTGCAGATTACATTGTATTATATAAATGTAAGCAGACGTTTGCGGTCAAGAATTAAAGCTTACTCTGTGTGAATTTCAATGCCAATGATCAAATAAGTTCAGTCATTTTGTTTAGATTTGAACAGTTTTTTCCCTGGTACCGCTTCTTAAAGAAAGGTATGGTATATTTAAGGAATATTTCCTTCGTTTACGCGATGGAATGATTTAAAAATCTGTTTGTATTCACGACCAAAATTTCTTTTTTTTTCACGAACAAATACGGTCAGAAAAATGTTTTGTTGGTGACACATTGTAAGTAAAGTATGTGCAGAAAATATAGACGGGGTTTAACCAGTCAAGCTGGGATTTGTCGTACAGAGTGTGCAGGTTGCTCCTACTCAAGTCTTATCTCTAGCATTGTTAATATCTGCATTTCGTGAGTCTTCTGTCGCTTGAAATGTTTAAATCACCACTCCCGCCACGGCTGCATGACCCTCAGTGATTCCCTTATCATTTATTATCATCTGTACGCAAAAACGTTTTTAACAGTTCGTTCACACTTAATTGAGTTCCCACATAATTAATTGAATATTAGCTGCATTTCCTCGTATTAAATACATTTTTTTTTAATTTAAATATTCATTTATGCTGACGATAATCGTTTATTTGGACCATTAGGGAAAAGACACTTTCAATAGCTATGATATGTCCGTAAAAAGACTTCGTGTGTATTGAAATAAGTGAATATACTTAACATTTCAGTGAACGGTTTTGTGCGGACCTAGCGGGATGCCGTCAATGTAGTGAGGTTCGGGAGACTTTACTAAGGAATTTCATTGATGACATTTTTAAGGTAGACGTAATGCATCAAAATACAAACGTAAAGGAAGTCAATAGTCTTTATTGATAAGGGTGATATATGGCTGTTTGTGTTAAGACGATGCTTTTCGCGCATTAATTATGCTTTTAGACGAATCCCTCGTATTCATGAGACTTTATCATATAATACTCCGAACAATGGTTTGAAAAAAAACTTAACGGCTTGTGTGTAATATATGTTTGGATAGAGAGACACCGGGTTGATTATTATTTCATCTAACTGAAGTATTCGTTTCATTTTAAGTTGAGATGCCTTTTTGGCGAAATGCAATATCTTAAAAACTAATTCAATATTAGTACTCTTGAAAACTTCAAAAGGTGGAAATTTACGGAGGACTATAAATTTACTTGGCGATCTGCGGTTTTCTTTGAACCATCAAGCGTTTTATTATTTTGATAATGTAAATACAAGAAACACATGGATATACGAAACATTTGTTAAAAGACATGTGGATTTTCGCAAGATTTTGTCAATACTGCGTCTGGCAAGTGATCCTGGTTGTGTGTATTTCTCGAGGAATAAGGAGCACGGACATGACCGTGATCGGGAAAATAATGTTCATTGGAAACGAAACGAAACTGCTAACAAAGGAGGAGTAAGTATGTTATACTTGGTTTTAGATATTTCACAGAGAAACCCTATTTTGAACTAGAAAAGAAGTCGTTGGCTGACATGCATTTTACCTTTCGCGTCAAATGGCAACCTGCTAAATGGTTGGTTTTAGCCGTAATCGTTTTGTTTACACATTTTCATATTTCTGAGTTTTCTTTATTTACTTTTCTTTTTCAATTTATGTACATGCTTTAGTGCGTTCTGTTCAAATACTACATGGAACAATATTCACATAACTCGACATTTAGTCTGAATCGGTTAAAAGCGGAAAATGTAATTTGCTGAAAACAAACATACTTTACATTTTTGTTAAGTTCTTGACGTAAGGGAGCTATTCCGAATAGAGCAGAAAAAAGATAAACATACAAAGACAAAATATTTACCTGTTGGCCAAATCATATAGAAAGTTGAGCAATCAGACCGCTCGAAATGTGTCTTAAAACTAGAAAATGACAGAAACCATACTTGCGGTTACGCTGTATACTGACATCGCACACATAACACCGACTGTGTCACGGGTACAATAGTCAGTGATTGAAAATGGGATGACCGCCTTGGTTAGAATTCCAAGAAGAATAGCAACGCCATGTTTTCCAACCGCGTACCAAACACTTGTTCAATAATTTCACCAAAGCTGAAAGTCAGAATAACTATAGCTATATAGAAAATGGGAGTTTACTGGATATGACTGTTGTTTTCATATCGCATAACATGAATCTCAATGTTTGTAATAAGAATAATTTCCATAACCAGAAGCAACAACTGGTGAACATGGACAACCTAAAGCTTCACGTGAATGCTGTGTCAAACGTACTCTTGCTACAGTCGGATAAAACCACGTCAAATTTCCGCTAACAATTAGATTCAATTACTACTATAAGATTCACTCGGTTTCACAAACATTAAGTCATGTAACGAGTATTTTAAGTAAATCTATGCGATGACGGGAAAGCTTTTTTGATCATTTTTTGTAAAATATTTCTCCAATTTCCTTGGTAATCTTGAATTACTACATATATTCGAACAGGCTATCCTACCGAACACTCTTAATGTACAGATCAGTGCGGCCTTGATTTTTGACCCACTTTACCCAAAAGATGTACCTTATCTAGTCTTCTGCATTGAAATATTAATTGACTTTGTTGCTTATTGAACAAAATAGAATACATACCAATATTACTATTAATAATAGGATACTGAAGTTCATATGCCAAGATTTCGTCGTGAACAGTACCGGTTCATAGAATGATCTCAAATATTTCCTGTACAAAACTGTTGTACATGCAGATAATGTGTATATATGAAAAGACTGAGCAATTTCACAGCCGTTTTAGTTAACACGAGCTTTTCGTTTAGGTAAGCTTACAAAGTTGTCACATTATTTGTCTCAAAACTCGGTGAGAACTTTTAGAACTGATAACAATTTCACCTTGAAAGAACGTCTGCACATGCACCAATAAATTTACGCCCGCTATTTTTTCTCAACCCAAAATGTAACCCGTCATAAGTATTTGAGTTGCCAATTATGTTCTAACTTTAACTTACCGGGGTTTATGGTTTGTGTAGTTTTTGATCTGCCCTCCTGTGTCATAATTACACACTGTGTCAACACTCATCTTCTATCTCGAGAGGTCTAAATCTCTCCATGAGCACCCATTTGATAGTCGTTCAAAGGCAGTTTAATTTATTAACACTCTGATTTGAACTGACTATAAGCGAAATATATTGTTTTCTCTTAACTGTTAAAACATAGCTGGGCTCGGGTGGGGGTTAGCGTTGCGGGTGGTGATGTGTAAGACGTCAGAAATGCGAATCGGATGTCTCCGATACAGCTGTCGTAAAAGCAATGTCGAACACTGTTAACAAATTGAAAAAAATGTCTCCACAAGAGACGGTTGAAGTAGGCCGTAACCACATTACAGACCGCCGAGAAGTCATACAAGCAAAACTGGCAAACATTACAGTCACTTCACTTTTTTATTCATGTCCAAAATGTTAGGTGTAGGAATTCTTCGGAGGTCTACTGTAGTTATATTGAATACCTACTTTTATAGGTAAGGATAAAGCGACCTTTGCTTCGAACATCTGTCTGTCCATTCGTCTATTTTAAGCCTTGCTAGTCCTTGCAAAGTACTATGCAAAAGTATTAAGGTTGGTTTTGTTCAATTGGTTGTTTGTGTTTTGGTATGAAGTCCAATTAATGTCAATATGATACTTATTTTAGCGGAGTTATGGCCCTTATTAAAGCAGAAAGCGTGTCAGTGTCATTTGAACGTGACACAGACGTCAGAGTTTAGGAAAACAACTGTTTAACTCAAATTTTCGGAAATACTGCATTTATCAAGAAATTTGTCTGCGCTTTTACAATTTACAGGTTGACAATCTTTATGACAAGCTTAGAAACAGAAAAACAGTAATACTTATTATTCCTTGAGGAATATTTGAAAGAATTTATACAGGAAAACAAGTTATGTTACCGTTTTCTGTTATGTTCTGTTATCGTTTATATCATAAATTTACAAGTTTCTCAATGAAATAAGCTCTAAATCATTTACGGGAGAGAGCGGGGAATTCTTACTTTTTGTTTAAACACTTTTGATCAGTCGAAATGTCGTCCTTTCTTCGAACGAAAATTGAAAAAATACATACAGATTCTACCAGTGACCGATATAAGTCACGACCTAATAAACGTTAATATTAAAACAAACTGTCTACTTAAAATACTATGTATTTTAGTCGATTTAATAATGATAGTACTGTTTTCTGACCGACATCTTCATTACCAACCGCTAGATATAAAAATTCCCACGTCGAAATTTCCATTTATTTGACGTTAACAAAATGAACTTAAGTGTATCCAGTTGCTTTCAAAATAAAAAAAAAATGTCTGAGCGTTTAGCTCTTTTGCAACGAGCATCCTGGATTCTTACTTAAACACACATCGTTTGGCAGTTGTTACCAATATCTACGTGGAGGAAAAGGTGTCGGGAGGCATTAATTACTCGTAAAAATAAACCTTTAGACAACGGTTTCCTTTGATAGCAGACTAACGACAAAAACAAACTTTCTAAACGGAACAATATCAAAAGAGTATGAAACAAACAGAAAACCGCTATCACACAAACGGACATGGAAACATAACTTGCAGAGAGATTTGTATATACATTCAAACAAACAGACTGTCTAAATAAGACTTAAACATCGTACTTCAACTCAAAATTTATACAAGAACAAGATATTTGCTGATGGTCATTGTATTTTAATGTTTTACCAGTGAGATGTTTTGATGTATATCGCGTTAAATAAGTTTGCTGAGGGTTAAGTACACTTCAACAACGAGAAGGTGTTCAAAATATCCCAATTTCTCGCCGGATACATACTCATTCTTACACATTAGACTGTCAGTTTGCAGCTCTTTGGTTTAAGATTGTATATTAAGTTCTGTTCTGGCATCAATTTCTACCCTCTGATTCTAATTGGTCAGTTTAGAAACCGAGCAGCTGTTTCTTTTAGAGAAAATAATTTTTCAGTTAATTTTTAAAGATTAAGTCTGGCACAAGAAAGGTAAATTCTATTAATGCTCATGAAGCTTCAGATAATCTATTACTGATATATGTGGGGTTTGTTGGTGTTTTTTTGTTTGTTTGTTGCTTGGTGATGTGTTTACATCATTCTGCATGTGTTGTCCTGGCGAATATACACATGTATATACACGTTCGAGCTGCAGAGTGTATTTTTCTCACAGATCCCGTGTACATGTCTTTGGTAGTGTTAAAGAATTTCTTTTTTATTTTATCTTTATAAGTGAAATATCCTTCACAAAATTTGATTTGGTGTTTCAAAAACTAGTTTTTTTCCGTAACTTTTAGATTTACAACATTTTAACCTAGGTCATGTCCTTACACTTTGGGTAGCTGACATCTGTGCTAACTGATCAACTAATAGACGGAAAAGCAAATTCTAATAAGTCTTGATTAAAACAATTTATCAATTATCACGGTACTAACAAAACGTGTATGTAACAGTTATTTCTTGTTTACGCAAGCTATATTTTTACCTCCTGCTCAACAATAACGGAAATAATTGGCATGTAGTACGTATACTAGTACCTTAATATTAACCGAAATATTCACAGGTTATCTCAGAGGGTAACTGTTTCAGATAATTTAAATGAATAACTAAATTGACACTAATTAAGCGATACTGATTTACATCAATATCTTAGTCTCAAACACCTACTTGCAGTACGTAATTTTTTGGGTGTTGCTGGGTGTAGAATAACATCTCTTTTTTCCGGGTTTTTTTAGGCCCCGTTTTGGTAAACCCCGTTTATTGTCCCCGTCAGTGGTTAAATAGAGGTCGGGGATCCATCTTACAAATTTTAGAATAACATCTTAGTGTGACACTATTTTGTTTGGAGTCCATCTGGAATATAACTGAGGTTTTTCTTCACATCTTAACCATATCTGGTTTAATTTTTTGCCATGGCAATTGATTGAGTTCTTTTTATTTTATGCCATGGCATTGTAGGAACTGCGGAGGTTTAAGTCCATCTGGAGTTAGGCCCTTTTTATTCATAACAGTTGCCGTGAAATTTTAACGTTTCAGTTTAAAGCGAGTTGAATATATCAATATTATGAATTAGATCTGCAACTGTGAAAATGTGCCATAAAGATACAGGCGAACCATCATATGTTTCTTGAATTTTACCACCCAATGTATGATTGACCAGCACTTATCAGTCAGTTTGTGTTGTAAGACATTCTGATCAAGAAACATAAATTGTAAGAAGCGGTAATGCAGTTTAAAGAAAAATTAAATTTTCGTTGAGATATATTCCATTTACACTTTCGTTCGTCAGTATACCGGTATTTCATATCCACTCAAAACAAAGAAATATCCTAGATGTATATTCTGTTTAAATTCTATTCATATTTCATTTAAGAAGAAATATTCATATTGCAAGAAAGCAAGCCGATGGCTGGATGTCCAAAGCAGGATATATTATACAATTATAGACTAATGTTTCAGTCTATATATAGTTTTGAGGACCTGTTAAAAGTGATATTGACCGAGGACGAAGTCACATTTAGTCTACAATTATTATATCGTATACCTCATTAAAAGTAGTGAAAATTATGCGAAAATATAACAGAAATGACGTCTTGAAATCCGTGCAGGTCTACACATCTTTTTCCAGGTCTACACATACTTTTGCGGACCCGGCACGTGAGCGCTATCGGCCAATCAGGATTAAGTATTTATGACTGGTATACGATATTACTACATGTTATATAGATAGAATGGTTGGACATTGGGGAAGTTTTTGTAATTATTGACTTTGTTGTTGCTACTGCAACAGTAGTAGTAGCGTTAGAAGTCCCAGATGCAACAGTATTACATTTATTAGTAGTAGCAGTACTAACTGCAGAGGTAATAAACATGTGATTAGAAACAAGAAGCGAATTTTAAACACCCTGACATATTTTGGATGAAGTGGGATGCTTAACGCCCTTTTATTCTATACTGTATGTGGTAAATGCATTTCCGTCATGTGGTAAATACCTTTCCGTCATGTGGTATGCCTTTCCGTCATGTGGCCTTTCCGTCATGTGGTATGCCTTTCCGCCGCATAAAGCCATATATTGTAGTTTATAGTATGTAGGTTATTGTATCTGCAATATGCGTACGCATAACGCATAAATTTGAGCTACAAGTGTATGCGCCTCGTGCTATATAAATTCGGCGTTATCAAAGCAGTCTTTGCGAGAACAAAGCTTATAGCATATTGACAGTCTAAAGCTTCAGGAAATGCTTTAAGTGCCAAGACAAACTGCTGCTGAAATCTATTGCCAGTTACTGATGAGAGAGTGACTTTATATCTATAAATACGTGCTGCGTTACAGGCAGTATATGGTGTTACTATGGTACCTAATGTAAAGGTATCTAAGATTTATTTCTGACTGACATTTCTCTATGAAAGACGTAAGGAAATATTGTTACCACATGGAGCAGTGGCGTCGATTAGTTCTTGTAAGTCTTCGTGTAATTTTAAATAACAAATATATAGAATTATGTAATGTATGTTGTCAAAACTTTTTATTCGTTCGGGCTTATCAGTTCTCTTTGAAAAAAATATCAACGCATTTTTTTAAATCTGGTTAAATATAATCAGAGAATGTCAGTAAAGTTAGCGCTCGGAGGCTGATCTGAATCCTTCCAATTCACGTGCTTTACGTGCGTCAAACTTTCGTTAAAATTTATCGTTCCTTTCGTATTAGACCTAACTTGATTATTTACGATTCAGGTTTCAGTTAAATTGAATTTGCAGATATGCAACATTTCCTAACTAAAGAGAAATAAGTCTCCAATTCATACAGCAAATGGCATTTGAACAAAGACGATATGTCTGTATGTAAGTCGGTACGCAAATTAAGACAAATACGGTACCTAATATTCTTAATAATATAAATCATAATTAAAGTACAATACTATCAATATCTACGCAGATGAATATATATACATCAAATGATTATTTTATGAAGAACGAAACAACGAGACGGTTGTCAATGCGTTCCTCATTATTCAAACAACAGTCTAGCACTCGTAAATAAAGAAAGTTTTTGCACCAACTCTGCATTGACACTCAAATATGTCTTCAGCGTGACAAGGCTTTTATAAAATAACCGTCAAAATTATGAAATCTAAAGAGGGTTAATATCCATAGATGATCCTGGCTGTCATACTTTATCTCGTCAGTCCTCTAATTGGCACTGTCATAAGTTTTCATTAGCTAATCAATCTCCCTCTCTGACACACCACTTTAAATACATATTTTCGATTGTGATGCGAAATATTTGGGCACGCATTTAAATAGACTGTCCTTACATATGTAAATATATACTGTAAGTATATTAACTGGAATGAGTTTATTCCATATGTTCAAAGTTAAGAGCACATTGAACTACACTCAGTTCCAAAAGAAAGTGTGCACTTATTAATTTTAAATATTTCAATATTTAGCAGACGTATCGGCTTCAATTTTCGCACACTATATCTCATGTGTATTTGTCATCGATCGATTGCAAAATCTAAAATGTTCGCCATATTGTACGTAAACAGATCTCAATTTTGGTAAAATACTTATAAAATGGAGCAATTATTTCATACGGACAGTAAAAGCGAATATATTAAACTGTGTAAGTTTATTAATTAATTTTAATGAAGAAAGGTGTCTCAAAAGCAAAGGGCTAACCCGTTTGATGTATTAATGGAATCAGGTTGCTTGATAGGTATCGTCGTTGAGCAGATGACAAAATGTTGTTGTTGTCAGCTTCAACAATGGTTCCTTTATAGTAATTTCGTTTAACTGTTAATTTGCATGCTCTCCAAATCGAAATTTTTTATAAAAGGTACGACTTACAACTGTTTTTGAATGTTTTGTTCCATTTTGTATGAGCCTCATGTATTGTCTATTGTAACCTCATTATTTCATTGTAATGAAATGAGTGAATAAAGGTTCTTGACTTGGTACCAAATATATAGGCTTTCAGAAAAGAAGTCGATGAAAAATCACAGAAAAACAAAGTGCACACTTTCTTTTGGAACTTAGTATATATGCAGTTGCTTTTCTTTCGATTAACTGATTGACTGAAACGCTATTTACCCCTACTTTATTAGTATAATTGAAACGAACTTTTTCCAGATATTGTTTGACACTGCTGATTAGCTGTGATTGTATAATAAATATTTTTCTACGCAAACCTCAAATTCTAAAAAGCACCAACATTGTTGCTGGCTAATCAAAACTGGAACCGCTTTTCTATATCTGTGTACAATGTACTAGTCGTGGAGCTCAGTTTTTGTAAAACAACATAACAAAATACTTATATATGTTAGAAATGTTCGTACTATATATGCTCGAAACAATTTCGTTGTTTAGGATGTTGCAACTGATGCATCACCATAGTAACAGCATATTTTTCTCTAAATTCATACACATTCCAAACAAACATGCACAAAATTCCAGCTTATTTATGTTTTATACCCCTAAAGAAAAAACTTTTCAATTGATATTTAAAATTTACGTCCGCCATATTTGAACGCATGCGCAGTACAAGATCATGCGGGGTTATTATCAGTTGAAAAGCAAGCTGACATAAATTAGTATAGACTTACCTCGTTCCCCTTTACTGAGTCCGCTTCCTCACTCAGTGCCTTATACATTTTGCATTAGCTATACATGTACATATCAAAAGGCTACATGGTGGCTCTAGAATGGCTAAATGCTTTCAGAGCTTTGATTTCTATTTGCTACGTTTTCTGTTTCCATCTGTAAAGAGTTTATGTAGGACTAAAAGTACGACTTTGACAGTGTTTCACATTCTATATTCATACTTGTGTGGCAGTCTAAGCCAGCACAAAGTGCTAAACACAGAATTCCCCCTACGTGTACGAATTAATGAGACAGGGCAGTGACCGTCATGAATTGTATGTTAAACATTTCGTGTTTTTTTTTTCTACGAAAAATTATTTTGTCATTCCACATATGTATTTCATCATTTCTTGGCACTGTCATAGTTTACCATTAGATAATCAATCTCACGGCGAGTGACACGTTAGTTTAAACCAATGCATTAACCAGCCTGGGAACACACAGGTGTATGGCGACCGAATACAACAAAAATAATGAAATTATTTTTGTGTGTTTTTAAAGATTGTTTTTAAATATTTATCTTTTATGTATATTACTTTTTGGTAATGTTTGTGGCATCAGCTCGGGTTTATATATCACGATTACTCATTTATTTAGAGATTGTACAAATTGTGACATCTTGACTTGAAAATAATTAATTTCCAGACAACAAAACAAATATTCCCTAAAGAAATTTGAACTAGAGTAGAAAATTGTTCAATAATTTCTTTATTAATTATTTGATATTCAGTAAAGTAATTAAATAATCTCCCTCTCCCTCTCCCCCCTCCCCCCTCTCTCTCTCTCTCTCTCTCTCTCTCCCTCTCCCTCCCCCTCTCTCTCCCCCCCCCTCTCTCTCTCAAGTCTCAAAGAAAGAATTATTTTCTTATTAGTGAATTAATGATATAGAATTGTTTTGCCCATACAAACCGTGGAAGGAAAAAGAGTGGTAAAGAATGTAATAAGTGTTCTAAAGGTGTTGGTGTCCTTACATTGTCAAGGTTAGGATGCTATTGTGTGCGGTCTTATCCCAAAGAAATGTTCGTATTCTTGTATGACTTCGCCAATGAAGAAAACAAATGTTATTGGCAGATTTGGACACTATGAGAGACAAAAGTTAACACGAAGCTGTACTCACTTCCTTAAAGAAGTGTTTATATATTAATTACTCACTTTGTCAAATGGCATACCATACCATCTATACATATATAGGACTCTATAATATATAACAATAATAATAATGATATGTTGTGACGCGTGTCGTAAGACATGGCTAAAACATGCTTTAACGTACTGTTGGCGCACGGCGCAAGCTAGAAGTTTCAACTATTAAAAAAAATAAGATGACACGAAAAAGACAAAATAAACAAGAAAATGGAAACGTGGAGGCATTTGGACAGTGTTTCTATCACGGTTTACATTGCTTTTATCGGATGATAAAGCTATAGACGCTTGTGTGATTATTACCTGTAACATTGCAATAAAATCCGGATCATAAAACAGACATTGTGACAATACTGAGGACGTTTTGATTGAATTACTCAACGTTTTCACGAGGGTTCTATCTGACAGATTGTAGAATGCACGAAAGGATGTTGACTGGGCAGGTCATACCGCAGATTATATATCTGGTCATTTCAAGGGCATTGGAAATAAGTTCCTTGGGTGACACCACTCTAAAACAGGCGTTGGTATAGCAGTTCTGGACGCTGTTCTTTAGCATGGCATAAAACCACCGATGATGAGAATAATGCTTAATGTCACAACCCAAAGGCACACAATGTACACTTAGGGAAAAAAATAATCTATCCGATGGCCACGTAGGACACCTCGGATATAAAATTTGTAATTCGCAAGAGAAAACAAACAAGCCAGAAAGACATGGAATCACCGTTGAAGGTTATCATTTGAGCGATTCATTGGTCCTTAATTATTTCTTGCAATCTTCCTCAACTACGTCTTTAAAAGGCATTTACATATTGTCGAGTAACATTGACCTTTAAGTAACATTGACCTTTCTCATACGGATGTGTTCTTGTTGGTTCTTTGGAACTCGTGTAGATGGTGTATAGACTAAAGGCAGCCTTTAATACCGTTCAAACATTCTAGTTTCTAAGCACTCGATACATACTATGGCCAAGAATATCAAAAGGCTATCACCCTTTTCCACCCTAAAATCAAAGACTTTTTTCAGACTCAGTACCATTTGTTTAGTGCTTATGAGCCTTGAGTGTGACCGATCAAGTGACCAATACCGCAAGCTGATCCGTATTTACTATTTATTGATGCACTTTTCTGTTGTATCGTGTCCATGCCCAAGAATAATGTTGCATTATTTTAAGTAATAAGTGTCTTTTGCGACGTCATAACGCACAAATTCGTACTCGTACTTTGGTTTCAGCTGTTGTTGTACATGTATCTCGTGAGGGATATGTTGTGAGGGATATGTTGTGAGGGATATGTCGTGAGGGATATGTTGTGAGGGATATGTTGTGAGGGATATGTTGTGAGGGATATGTTGTGAGGGATATGTTGTCAATGATAAAGAGTCCATTTCTTTTACAAATAAACCTGACTATCATACATTTTTTGTATATAATCGTAAATTAATTATCGGTACCAGAATGTACAGTGGTAATATGTTTTCTTTTGTGTTTACAATGTATTGCAACGCACTCTCCCTAATTAAATGTTATTAACAAATTATTTCAAAGGACGTTACCCAACCTTTCTTCTATGTAACCATGGCAACGGTTCATACCATTGGTAAAACAAGCGTAATAAATATTTCATAAACTAAGATAAACTAAACTAAAATAAAAAACAAATTGACATTTGGATAATGTAACATTTTAAACGTTTTGACTTTCCCCCTAACTCAGTGTTACACAGCAAATCAACAGCGACATAAAATTGACATCTCAATTACTACATGCTTACGTTTCATGACATCTTACGGCTGGTCATTCACACGAAAACCATTTTGGTCGGTATATTTACCATATTGCAGATGCTTTTGACTTGAGGAAGACACATTTTTTTCGAATAAAAGCAGTTCTTTTTGGTTAAAATAGCATAACCTAATTTAAAATATATATCTAGAATACAAAATGAGTCATATGTTATGGAAATGCGAGGAAAAGCTGAAGATGGTTTTCCATATATTTTGAAAATTTATTATTATTGTATATTTATTATTATTTTGTACAACGGGGGAATACTTATTTTAGTTTAGTTTGTGCTAGTTAATATTAGTTCAATTCGAGCTAGCTGAATCACAGTCTGTACCGGTTCACTGCACAAGCCAAGAAGCCGACGGAGCCGAGTGTACAAACATGTACAAAATACCTATGCCCATATTTTTGTCACACCAATATCTACAATGTATTTACAGCATTCGAGTCACACCATAAATATTTACAGAAAATCGCGTCACACCAATATCTACAATGTATTAACAGAAAAAAGTGTCACACCAATATCTATAATGTATTAACAGAATTCGCGCCACACCAATATCTACAATGTATTAACAGAATTCGCACCACACCAATATCTACAATGTATTAACAGAATTTGCGCCACACCAATATCTGCGACATGTACATCCGCACTCCTATATTTACGATACTTTCAACATAAACTCGTCTCCCTATCATATCGGTACGTAAAACTTGTTCACTGATACTAAACCTGTGACATAAACATTTAAAACCGTTTGTCAAACCTGGTCTGAAAGATGTACACACCATCCTGTCACGTTTGTATCTACGGTATGTACGCTGTATATGCGCAAACTCCTGTCACGCTTGTATCTACGGTATGTACGCTGTATATGCGCAAACTCCTGTCACGCTTGTATCTACGGTATGTACGCGGTATGTGCGCCCCAAACTCCTGTCAGCTTGTATCTACGGTATGTAGCGGTATATGCGCAAACTCCTGTCACGTTTGTATCTACGGTATGTACGCTGTATATGCGCAAACTCCTGTCACGCTTGTATCTACGGTATGTACGCGGTATATGCGCAAACTCCTGTCACGCTTGTATCTACGGTATGTACGCTGTATATGCGCAAACTCCTGTCACGCTTGTATCTACGGTATGTACGCGGTATATGCGCAAACTCCTGTCACGCTTGTATCTACGGTATGTACGCGGTATATGCGCAAACTCCTGTCACGCTTGTATCTACGGTATGTACGCTGTATATGCGCAAACTCCTGTCACGCTTGTATCTACGGTATGTACGCGGTATATGCGCAAACTCCTGTCCCGCTTGTAACTTCTGTATGTACGCGGTATATGCGCAAACTCCTGTCACGCTTGTATCTACGGTATGTACGCGGTATATGCGCAAACTCCTGTCACGCTTGTATCTTCTGTATGTACGCGGTATATGCGCAAACTCCTGTCACGCTTGTAACTTCTGTATGTACGCGGTATCTTCGCAATCTCCTGTCACGTTTGTACGGTATGTACGCAAACTCCTGTCACGCTTTTATCTTCAGTATGTACGCAAACTCCTAACACACTCGTATCTTAATTATTCTACGGTATACAACAGGCGTATCTACCGACGTGCTAAAACTCCTGTCACATTTGTTGCTACGGGGTGTATGCAAACTCATGTCGCACTTTTGTATTAACAATATGTAAGTGGTATATATGCAAACTCCTGTCACACATGTAACTACTTTATGCGCGTAAACTCCTGTCACACTTGTATCTACTTTATGCGCGTAAAGTCCTGTCACACTTGTATCTACTTAATGCGCGTAAACTCCTGTCTCACTTGTATCTACTTTATACGCGTAAACTCCTGTCACACTTGTAGGTGCAGTATGTACGCAAATTTCAAACGTTTATGTCTGCAGTAACACAATTACTACGGTATGTAGGCAAACAATTTTCAAACTTGTATCTGCATGGGGTGTGTATGTTTCTCCCCTGTCACAGCAATACCGACAAGTTCATACATTTCTGTCACGCATACACCTACATCATGTACTCACATTCCTGTCACGCTTGAGTGCCTATTGCAGGTACAGTCTCATACACCGATTACCCGCATCTCATATTTTTTACTAGCATTTTCGTATAATATAGTAATAATCTAACAAAAGATATGTTCTCACCACTGCAGCAATATCAAAAGTTTAGTTCAATTATGTTACCCACTACAGTCTAATCATAAGTTATTTCATTAAAATATTCGACATAGATTTTCATAAAATCGTAATAGTATTATCAGATTGTGAAGATAGATGCGAATTTTATTATATAATTGCCGCTTATACACAGAGATATGGTCTATGTGTTTTGTTGCACTCTCGGTAGATATATTGCTTAAAGCTATTCACAAACCTAGGATGTTTCTTCCTTTTAAATTTTAGTCAAACTATTTTAGTGATTAATAAAGCGTTGTATGATATGACACAGTTGTGTATTTTGTATATATAAGATGGTAAAGTGCATACTGCGTGGATTTTAATGTGCATGTTATCAGTTAAACACGTTTCGTCGATCAGGGATGATTGCAGAAAAGGAGTTTCGTTGAAACGGACTCACTCTTACGCTGTTACGAGAAACATACCTGCATGGGATTGGAGAAAACATGGAAACGAGGCTTACCCAAAGTGTACCTGTGAGTAATTAAGTCCCTCTGACACACATGTATATATAAGAACGAACTTTGTGCAACCGCAAGTTTCATAATATGTTTAATATATTTGTACATGTTTTCATAATATTATTTCATAAGTAAAATTATGACGGATGACTTTAAACATGTATGCTTATAAAGAAAGGAAATGACAGCCCGAAAATAGCAATTGGCACAAATGTTACATAACTCATCACATAGCCCTGTGACAATCATGTATCTTGGCGATTGATAAATGACACTGCTTGTCTGCATGGATGCACTGTGATTCTTCCAGCATATAAACTTAGATTTATGAAAATAGTGTTCTCATACTATGTTACTCATTTACGGCGTTGTGGTATTTTTGTATCAAGTTGTTTTTTTTTGCACAGAGATATTCTTATTTAAATCGAATCTGGATTTTGTTTTCAACTAGAGATATTGCTGATGTCGTGTTTGAATGGATATGTATTTAGTTAAAGCAATATATACATAAAGAGAGAGAGAGAGAGAAAATTGTGTTTATTCTCGGTGTAGACCTTTTTATCTGTCTATATCTTGTCAAAATAGGCTGAAGGGGCGGGGTTATGTTGTAATTGACGCGATTGGACCAATCATGGAGTTCAATGTGGCTAATCTTACTGAAATACTTTATGAAATGCAGATTGTCAATCGAGAACCAATCGAGTATTGAAATAAATGTAAAATAAGACGAAATATTTGAATCACTATTGTTAATGTGTGAAATGGATATGACAGTCTGTTTGAAAGAGCATTTGCTGATAGTTTAATATACTATTATAGCTAACCGGAGTCTTATGTGCAAGAAATAAATTATTTAATAGGATAGTTAACAAAAATAAAAAAGAGAGTATAATTAATATTTTAGCACCTGTGTATAATGAAATAGTAAATTAGACGTGAACGGCAGCAGTGAAGATTTAATTTCGATTTATAGTTATTTTTGCCTATGGAGTTGTGTTGTTAAATGCAAAGAAGAAATCCGAGAGCTAACGTTTTTTAGTGCAACTTACTGACACTTTTGTGCATTATATGGCTAGGTAAAGATAGCATAAAACTCGTATAAATCTAATTGATTTAGGCAAAAAAATATTTATAAGGTAGTTTATCACACGGCTTAAGTGTTCTAATGTTTTTACTGAAAATAAGTAACGAGAAGTCGCAATGACTTAAAGAACGAAATCAGAGGTTTTTTTTATTTATTCTGGCTACCGTTTCGTGACGAAATGCAAACTTCTTATGGAATCTACAAAGGTGATACTTCTAGAACTGTTGGTATATGACGTCACGATATATGGTATAAGGCTTATATGAGCTGTACCAATGGCTAGAAGCTATGGGAGTTAGTAGGACCAACAAGATCTTCATTGGGCTCCTGTACCTTATATTCTTTGTCTACGGAAACTTTCTGTAAGTAAACTTGATCGCATATGTAGTAAGGAATTAGTCTATGTACTATCACAGTTATAAGTTGGAATGAAGTTTTTCGGTAAGTTAGTCTGATCGTATGTTACCTAAGGTAAATTATTTTGGTTTGTAAAAAAACATGATTTTGTGAACTTATGTAATAGCATTAAAGATGTGTATCATTAAATTCACCTAATACTTTCTCATCGATTGGTAAGCGAGATACTTGCAAAATATACAGATATAAGACATGATCTCTTTTTTTGTGTCTGTGTGTTAAAGATAAAAAAAACACATTTCTTTTTTCTCTTGCCGGGGTACCTTCCTCGCAAATATAAGCACAGACTCTATAATTATATGTACATGTTAATATTTGAAAAGGAAATAATGAGATAATATGTAACACAACATCTAGGTCTCTCTGTCTTCAATTACGAGGTCTGTAATGTTTTCAATAAACTTACAGTGTAAAATGAACCGTCTCTTGATTTGAGTATAAAGGCGTACTCAACCCGATGCGCATTGAACTCTATACAGAAGTTGAAAACATGTAATATATTATATTTCATAACAGGCTGTAAGATATATATGTAAATAACAGCGAGTGTTTGTCAGGATGCGAATAAAGTTAATAACCGCGTATTGCATAACATAACCAGACTTTTAGTGTATCGTTTTACAAGGGCAGTAATAGGATATCGTAATATGTAATTAATTACATCTCACTTTACTAGTTGGTATAGTTGTTTAAATCTGAGGGGAATTTTCAAAAATCTGCTTTATGGTAATATTATTATGAAAAAATAGTATTTATGACAGGTTTTTCAAAATCCATACACTACATGTATATACGAGTGTATGTTTTCGTGGTTTTTATTCATTTATATGCTACCATATACACCGAGCCATTCAGTATGCATTTCGTCAGGACATAATTTACCCGACTTGCTTGCGGTCATTTAGTACAATAATTTTGCCAGTACATAGTGCCGCCCGAGAAAAATACTCCAATCCTCGCCTCGTATCATGTCGTCTGCAGCAGGTTCCATTTGTTCGATTAGTTGCGCTTAAAAGAATCCTGCAATTTCAGTTGCATAAAACTATATTAATTTAATAATTAGAGTGTGATATTTTTTATAAGGACTGTATCGAAGAAAAATGCCATAAGCAACGTGTTACGTTTTCCTTTGCACGAATTATCGAGTACTGCAATCCGAATATGTCTTTGTTTTTACCTCAGTTCATGTCATGGCCCTTTTCTCACATACAAAGCGAGAGAAAAAAACGCACAAATATTTTTTCATTGAAAAGAACTTCCTTCTAATTTATCTTAATACATTATTTGCGGAGAATGTTAAATATTTGATAACGTCTACAGATAAAGTAAATATATGATTGTGTAGCGGTATTGTCTAACAAATGGCAAATGTTAATTAAAGTGAATTATTGTTTCCAATCAATCATTGTCAAAATAATAATATCATCGGCTTTCTGCACACCGTGCACACCGTGCAATCCTCATAACTAAAACTGTAAACCTTGATTTAGAGGAATTCCTTATAAATGACAGGGACATGTTGTAAATTGTCTGCCAGATTTTTTCTTTGTATTTATTTCATGTAAACATGATATGTTTACATCGCATATCGCGATAAAATCATGACATAAAACATCAAAAAGCGATATTTTCAATCGCTGATTTCTTTAAATAAGGAGTATATTAGGAACTGCCCGTAGAAATCGCTGTTTATTTATCCAGAGTTCTTACGTTCAAAAGTGAAAGGCTTTTTCATGAAAAAAATGTATGAAGTTGTCCTCTGATGATTAAAGACGAACCTCTGTTCTGTTCTGTTCTCTTTTCTGTTCTCATGACGATGTTGAAATACTGAGTTAGGGTAAAATATCACCGGGTAACAGACCCTGCTCCAAATTAACCCATGGTTTCACTGTGAGTGATAATTCATTGCTCTGCTGTTCTTTCGATTTAGCAATAACATAACTAAAGACATGGACAATAGCGAATCGACAGTGTTTAGACAGTGACAAGGCATTGGGTTGTAAGTGATGGGTTATCGATAGAGACTTAGTATTGATTCTGGGGCAACGACAGCGACTAGACAGTGAATCGACAGAGACTCAGAATTGATTCGTCGGAAAGTTAGTCTTGATAAACAGTGAGTCGATGTATATATAGTGACTCGGAGTTGATTCGACCGAATTTCTGCCTTCACTACACAGTGAATCTTAGCTCAGTATTGATTCGACAGAAACAGTGAGTCGATAGTGACTCATTGCTGATTCGGCAGCGACTTGAGAGTGACTACATCGACTTCGCATTGATTCGGCAGCAAGTTGAAAGTGACTGTCACTAACTAAAGGCTTTAATTCAATATAGTTTTGTTAGATGATAGCGCTATTATGTGGTCAACACCACTGTGTTGCTCTGTTGTAAGCGCAAACTCTCCCTTTGCTTTACAGATTTTAAATAGTTTGCAGTCTAAACTTGTTATATATAAGAAAGGGTTTCAAAACATTTGAATACTCGGTAATTTTTTCTTGTTTATTGTATCGGGTGTGTTTTTATGGCGTGTGGTATTATATATAGTTTTAGCATTTTTTCACGTTAGACTAGCAGTAAAATATATACAATTTATCTTATCTTGAAAAAAGACATTCCTTTAATTTGTCACAGTTAATGTTCTGCTATTATTAGTAATGATAATTTTTACTGATTGTACCAAGCTATAAACTGTATCAGTAGGTATTATATACCTTCTGTTGTGACATTCGATCTCCCTGCTTTCTTTCTTACCTTTTTGGGAACTACTAGATTGTCTGATGATTTGTAAGAGATAATGTTACCCCTATGAACATAAATTGTACCTGATAAGCCACGTTAATTGGCAGACAGACAGCTTAACAAAGATTGTCACTAAATCTCTGACGTATGATAGTAGAGGGATAGACGTGACACGCACTGACCGATCTATAACAGAGGCGTGACATGCATGCACTGACAGACGTAACATACACTAACCGATTTATAACAGAGACGTAACATACACTGACCGATCTACTGTATGAAACAACAGAGATGTTACAAACATTGACCAATTTTTATAGATATGTACCGTGTGTACAGGGTTTTCTCTTACCGCACATGTATCTTTTATTCCTGCATATAAAATATCCACCAGAGCCCGATATACAGGTCGTATCTATAATTGCTGACTGCAATCGCATTTATTGAAGCTTATCATAGAATACCCATCGAGACACTGTGCATGATCTAACCAGTCGCCTGTGAGAGAAAGAGAGAGCTGGTACCCATTGACAGCCGAGCGGATTGAAGCACGTATGACGTTCGGTTGTCTCCCCGGGGATCGAACTAGTTTCCTGCGGACCGTGGAGATAATAGACTGACCACTTAACCACTGACACCCAAGTGTTTTGAGTGTGTTTTATGTAAAAGGTTTATTCACTTTTAGCTTTCTGGTCGTAACTGTTCTAGAATGGAAATGGTGCGCTGGTATGGGTGCACAACCCATGAATTGGATAATGCCACTTGCCTTTAAACACACTTTACGATAAAAAAAGACTCTCGTGCAGATGTCTTATATATGATTAACCTGATTTTCTTTTAAAAAAACATACACTTCGATCACTCGGACACATGAACTCATATATCAAACACTCGTTACGCTTGACAGTCGCACAAATTATAAATATAAACCAAACACTTTTATTGAAGGACTAAATACTAGGCGCAATAAAAGTCAAGAAATTCAAATTTCAAAATATGTTTATTAACATTGTGATGGCTGTCTTGATTATTTTTGTGATAACAGCGCCAGGGATAGCTCGGCCTGGTAAACGGCCCAGTTCATGCATTCCCCTTCCAAAACTATTTACGCTACTTTACAATTAGAAAAATAGACTAAATGGCTTACACACGCAGACGTTTCAAGACCACCTTCAAATTATAAAGTATATTTGTGTTTAATCTTTATTGAAAATCTTTAAAATTGAAAATGTTGCCATAGCAACAGAAAAAATTTAATGCGAAACGCTCTAAGTCATCATGACAAGAGAGTATCTTGAGCTGTACTGTTTACATCATCACGGTACTTTGCTGAAGTGTCCACAGTGGCCTGGTTACGCCTTTCTGCTGCGCAAAGACAATACCTTCTGTTGAGATCACAAAAAAAATCTAGCAAACCTGAATTTAGTTACAGATTTGAATATGATAGACATCATCAGCCTTAAGTTGCACTGTAGCTTAATTAATCTAACTAAATACAGCACACATCTCATAAGCAGGCGAGCTCGGATACGCACCCTTTGTCCGCTGTCGAAAAGTTTCTGCCTACATGTAGCTTTAGGCTTTTTAAGCTAACTTGAACATCTTTAACTTTATTCGTTTAAATTATGTAATTTTGATTTATATTTATTAAGTTTATGCGATATTTTGTCTTTACAACACATTTTTGTATATATACATTTTAGTTGTTTCTAAGCGTTGAAGGGTGGGTCTTCTGCACATCTGAGCTCCAGTGTAGAAAGGGCGGATGTAGAAGCAGAACGGGAACGAGGCATTAAAGTCCTCAGCTTGAATCGAGTCGTAATTATAATTTAGAACTTTCATTGGCTTCACTTTAAACTGGAATGTCTAATTTAATATGGACTCATACATGAAGTTTTAGCCACACAAGAGGCATGATGTACCAAAGTCTAAAGTGTCGTGCTCCCAATCCGTGGCCATTGTCACTAACGTCATCCCAAATCCACAGAGCGACAAAGACACATAGAAAAGGAATCACTTGTGCATTTCCATCACAATAAACTTAATGATTTAGTTCTGTCTTTTTTTTGTCACTAACGTCAGGTATAAATGTTTTAGATTAATTCTTAGATCATGGCATAAAAATAGTAACTGCACGTGCATGTTTTCCATACAAGGCACATTAAACTTTTTGAAAGCTGATTTGTCAATTTTAATACCTCATAAACAACGTCATTTCCACATTTATATACAAGTGAATGATGTATAGCAGACCAATTCTAAAAAAGAGCAAGGTAACACCGTAATGCTAGAACAGGGTAACAACGTGATGCTAGAACAGGGTTACATCGTGATGCTAGAACAGGGTTACAACGTCATGCTAGAACAGGGCGACACCGTGATGCTAGAAGAGGGTAACAACGTGATGCTAGAACAGGGTTACATCATGATGCTAGAACAGGGTAACAACGTGATGCTAGAACAGGGTAACAACGTGATGCTAGAACAGTATAACACCGTAATGCTAGAACAGGGTAACAACGTGATGCTAGAACAGGGTTATATCGTGATGCTAGAACAGGGTAACAACGTGATGCTAGAACAGGTTAACACCGCGATGCTAGAACAGGGTAACACCGTGATGCTAGAACAGGGTAACAACGTGATGCTAGAACAGGGTAACAACGTGATGCTAGAACAGGGTAACAACGTGATGCTAGAAACAGGGTTACACCGTGATGCTAGAACAGAGTGACACCGTGATGCTAGAAACAGGGTAACACCTCGATGCTAGAAACAGGGTAACACCGTGATGCTAGAACATGGTAACACCTCGATGCTAGAAACAGGGTTACACCTCGATGCTAGAAACAGGGTAACACCGTGATGCTAGAACGGAATAACTCATTGTTTGCAAAGCTGGTGGTTTCTGCGCTGTCTGTTTCCGGGATACACAAAGTAAACAGTTAATATATGTAAATGAGCCAGTTCCACAAAGAGTCTAGATTTCCTTTGATCCTTCAGAAGTTCTGGAACAGGCTTAATAAACTCCCCTTCAGTTCTTGCAACTTTTCAAATTACTGTGTAATTTCAGGAAAGGTCAACAAGTACTTTTTTTACACAGTACTTAGTAATCGACCAAGAAAGAGAACATATCTGCACAACATCAAACATATATATTCAATGTCATGTGATTGCCACACACCATCTTGCACCTAACGGTCAACTTCGAGATTGGACCAGCCATGCAAAGTAGTCAAAACTCTCGAAAGCTGCCTTTGGTTATACAGGAATTCAGAAACGAAAGAACGGCATTATATATTCCATGCATCACTACCCAAGATTAACTAAATTTGAACATGAAATGTCTTGAAGGACCGTAGAAACATGATAAATTAAGAACATAGGCCCGGATCCTAGCAGAAAATGTTCGTGGCGTTTTTTGTTTAGAAACAGTATAATAAAGTACCTACACTGTGAATGGTTTATGACATAATCAGAATAAGTTGAATGAGATGAAAACGTACACTTGAAATATTCATTGACGGTTACATATTTTCCGCACAATTAAACCCCTGTGACATTAGCATAATATGGAAATCGCATGTTTAATGCGCAATCTCTAATGATTGCTATAATAATATAAACGTCACATATATAATAATAATACTTGGATGTGTTTTCATAATTTGCAAATGTAATAGCAAAACATAAATGCAAATGTTTACGATGACGATACGCTTCACATTAGCAATATATCAGCAGTTTCTCAAAGCAGCTACAAATGTGTAATGAAAAAGAGACATGTTTTGCAGAACGTCTAAAGGTTCATTACTTAATTCCCCAGAGGAAACGTCTAAAGGCCATTGCTTGATTCTCCAGAGGAAACGTCTAAAGGCCTATTACTTAATTCCCCAGAGGAAACGTCTAAAGGCCATCGCTTGATTCTGCAGAGGAAACGTCTAAAGGCCATCGCTTGATTCCCCAGAGGAAACGTCTAAAGGCCTATTACTTAATTCCTCAGAGGAAACATCTAAAGTCCATTGCTTGATTCTCCAGAGGAAACGTCTAAAGGCCATCGCTTTATTCCCCAGAGGAAACGTCTAAAGGCCATTGCTTGATTCTCTAGAGGAAACGTCTAAAGGCCATTGCTTGATTCTCTAGAGGAAACGTCTAAAGTCCATTGCTTGATTCTCTAGAGGAAACGTCTAAAGGCCATCGCTTTATTCCCCAGAGGAAACGTCTAAAGTCCATTGCTTGATTCTCCAGAGGAAACGTCTAAATGCTATCGCTTTTTTCCCCAGAGGAAACGTCTAAAGTCCATTGCTTGATTCTCTAGAGGAAATGTCTAAAGGCCTATTACTTAATTCCCCAGAGGAAACGTCTAAAGGCCATTGCTTGATTCTCCAGAGGAAACGTCTAAAGTCCATTGCTTGATTCTCCAGAGGAAACGTCTAAAGGCCTATTACTTAATTCCCCAGAGGAAACGTCTAAAGTCCATTGCTTGATTCTCCAGAGGAAATGTCTAAAGGCCTATTACTTAATTCCCCAGAGGAAACGTCTAAAGGCCATTGCTTGATTCTCCAGAGGAAACGTCTAAAGTCCATTGCTTGATTCTCCAGAGGAAACGTCTAAAGGCCATCGCTTTATTCCCCAGAGGAAACGTCTAAAGTCCATTGCTTGGTTCTCTAGAGGAAATGTCTAAAGGCACATTACTTAATTCCCCAGAGGAAACGTCTAAAGTCCATTGCTTGATTCTCTAGAGGAAACGTCTAAAGGCACATTACTTAATTCCCCAGAGGAAACGTCTAAAGGCCATCGCTTGATTCTCCAGAGGAAACGTCTAAAGTCCATTGCTTGATTCTCTAGAGGAAATGTCTAAAGGCCGATTACTTAATTCCCAGAGGATAAGCTTAAAGGTCAATTACTTGATTCTCCAGAGGAAATTTTTAAAGGCCGATTACTTGATTCCCCATATTCAGGTTTATGTTGCTGACCCAGGTTTCACACACATTAAATCCGTCATGCATGCCGTTGCGTTCAATTCCATAATATATTATCTTGCACCATGGCGGTCTGCATTGTGTTTGCCTTTTACCTGCTGGAATGTAGTAAGATTTGAGATTTTAAAAATATGAAAATTAGAAAATTACTACACCTGTTATACCGGTAAATTTTTTATTACTAGTAGTAACTTGTTTATGGTAAGCGCATACTAAATATGTATGGGGGTTTATTTGCACCATCACATCTTTGTATTACCTGTAGTATAGAGTCTATAACCTTGTTAAAAAGTTCTTTCTGCAGAAAAAAATATATTGCCTAAATTCTGAACAATAGACTCGCACGTTCAGTTAATTAATTTGCTAATTGCGACAGTGACCAAGGTTTCAATAACGGGCAGTGCGTCATCTCATCTGATATACTTGTAGAAAACTTTGTCATGTCTCGTGTTGGAATGTGCGAACTAATTGTATGTATCTTTATCAGATCTTCAAATATGCAGCCCAATAAACGAATTTTAAAAGATAAAATCTTCAAGTATAATGCCTGTATGATATATCTGTCAACATTATACCGCTAAATCCACTAACCATACCGCATATCATGTTCATTGTGATTTTCTCCTTATACTGAATTTAAAATTCATTTAGGAAGACTTTTGACTGCGTTATTGTCTTTAGTTTTATATCTATTGTGGTCGCCTTTTATATCTGAGGTATATGCTTGACAAGCTATCTCCTCACACCTAAAACCACTGTTCGTTCAAGTTCTAAATGTTCGTGTGCCGTACCTATGTCTTAGTATTGATATGTCATTAAACCCAGGCGCCTGTGGCTAACAGATCAAACATTGCGGTTGACCAAGGCCTTTAACGCAATGATTAACACCTACATGTACTTACTAATGACATGCACTTTTATTTTCTTCTAGCGCATTTTCATCAACATTCATTCCACACCAGGCGTGACTCGCCTGTTCCTGATCTATGTTAATTGTACTTTGATCCGCTGAATGAAAATCATATAATTTTTAATGTATAAATATGCCAGTGTTCGTAACTGCATCAAGAATTCGTTGCTCCAGGGGAATTTCGAAGCTGTCAGAAAAGACAATATGTGAAGAATGTTCGAATATATCTTAAGAGTAATTATAAAGAGAGTTATAATGTCTACAGTATGTTTACTACAGGTTGCGGTAAAGTTATTGCCAAAGCAGAAACACCTTTGCCAGAATACCCATACGTGTAGGCCCTATCTGTTGCTTCAATACAAATGAAATTCAGATGCAGCATCATTTGCGCAATTGGTACATGCTTATTTAAAGTGATTTAAACGAAGTTTAATTACTAGTTATTGTTTAAGTTTTATACTGTGTTAACTTGAGCATTTACTTTAAGGAGGGGAACATGATTGATGAAGCAAATTTATTGTTTCGGTAAAGATTAATAGATGTCCCAAGCGTCCACAAAGTTCAATGTATATACATGTATTCCTTAACACAACCTTTACTTCTGTGTTTGTTTTTCAGTGCGCTGTCGTCAGTGGTTGCCTTAGGGGCCAACATTATTTGCAATAAGATTCCTGGTCTTGCCCCACGTCAGAGGGCCATCTGTCGAAGTCGACCTGTTGCTATGGCTGTCATTGGAGAAGGTGCTAAAATAGGGATCACAGAGTGTCAGTATCAGTTTCGAAATATGCGCTGGAACTGCTCAAGTGCTTCAAAACAACAATCATTGTTTGGCTATCAACATGAAATAGGTAAGTACAATGTACAGTTGCAACCATGGCTGAAGCGCCTCTATCGTGAGGACAGGATAAAAACAAATAATTTCAGAAAGCAATCAATATTGATACAAGGTTTATTATACACATTACTAACACGGTTATTGCTATTATAAAAATGCCTACAACATCAAAATTGCAACAATACATATGTCGGGCGCTATTTCAGCAAGGTTCTTGACGAAGTTTCTCGTAATTTCTTCTATTCGCCGTTTGAAGAATTGAAATTCACTAATTCAACTGATATGCATCTAGCTAGGAAATACTAAAATTTAACTTTAGAATCTTTGTTCATTTGATTTTAAGGTATTGAACATTCCTGTATAAAAACTGTCGGATAGGTGACAAAATGCTTTTATTCGTAAGACAGCAAGGTTCTTGACGAAGTTTCTCGTAATTTCTTCTATTCGCCGTTTGAAGAATTGAAATTCCTAATTCACTGATATGCATCTAGCTAGAAATACTAAAATTTAACTTTAGAATCTTTTGTTCATTTGATTTTAAGGTATTGAACATTCCTGTATAAAAACTGTCAGGATAGGTGACAAAAATGCTTTATTCGTAAGACAGACTGAACGTGGCTTTCAGGCACGTTTAGATTTGCAAAGAATAGTTGTATCAATTACATCTCTTTTTGCTGCATCTTGCACGGGTTCCGGACAGGAGATGTTTAAGGTTTTTCATGATTTAAAACTCTTAAATGCAAAATCTCTATATATTTTTCTGCACATGGACAATTATCTGCCTGTTAGGTGCTATTCAATATTCTCCTTCATTATTTATTTTCCATCCGTCAGCTTGAAGTGACAGGGAACGTGGCACGAGCAACTTGACGCACGAATCTTTGCAGATTTTGACAGATTTTAACAAACTGATGCCCAGTCATCAAACAAAAAGAAAAAACGCGAGAATTTCTAATGCCTACAAAATGACAAAAAATATCTCGTAACGGATTCGAATCAGTTAAATAAAATTTACTTTTGCAGACAGCCTGGTCAAATTTTGCCTCGAGAAGATTTTTGAAACATTAGAAATTATTTCCAAATTAGTAATTTTCTTACGAATAATAACAATGTGGTCATTGTCATCGTTGATGGGGAATAACATGTCAAGATAAAAGTGTTTTTATTTCTCTTGTTATCGGTCAGTTTTGGTTATACAGTAGATATGTGATACATAGCTGACCTCCTCAACAACTGGCAAATACAACAATTCTCAATAGGAATAACCCATATATAAACAACACGGTATTACTTCTATTTTGGAAATTCGTGATACCATAGTTGAAATAATTTACTCATTTCCCCTCAGTTTCAAACGCATTAAACAGTAACATATCTTTTTGCAGATTGATGGCGTTTGTTAGTCGAATTTATTGATTTTATCATGTAATTATTATAAAAAAATAACAATAATAATAATAATAATAATAATAATAATAATAATAATAATACATATGGACTTTCATGTTTTCCCGATAATCGATTAGAATCGGCTTCACACTTAAACAAAGAAGGAGATTTCGGTTTAATCCTATTAAATAAAAAACCCCGTGTAATTAATCGTTTTTGCTTCGGTCAGACGAATTAATATTATTTTTCCTCTTTACAATGATGTAAATTTCAAAAAGATTAATTTGGTATTTCACTTACCTTTTTTAATTAAAAAGTACCACCGCATTTTCCATATGAACTGTTAAGGATTGCAGCTTTTAGTCAGCTTTTTGGGTCTTTGTCTCAATACTTTGACCCATACATAGAACATCATTATAGATTGTTTTTGCTTCAGTGATATCGGCAAGGGAATTATATCAACTAAAATTGGTGTAAAAATAAATAATTTTTGAAGGATTTCGCTTACCTTTTTAATATTTTTTATAAGTACAGCAGTTAAAATGTAATCGTATATAGATCGGGCGCGTCCGTAATTTTCACGGAAGTTGTCGATACTATCGTTTAAAATCGTGATGATTTTGTATTGTATTGTTGCTTTTAAAACGTAAGGATGGCATAACTTATATGAAGAGGAAAAAAGTGAATATGTTGTACCAATCTTTGAACGAGTCTCGGTATCCTTTATTCAGTGTAAATTAAATGAGTAAATTAAAAGGACTGCATTTGGTTAAAGTTATATCTGTATTGTAGCAACATGACTAAATTTTACACTTTTGTTTCAACTTAACGTAAACAGGTAAATGTAACACCTGTGAAAAAAAGATTTTGTGTATACATTGTAATTTTTACACATTTTCACGGGACTGTTGTAATGTCACACAAACACATATACAAGTACGTATGTCACATTCAAATTGTGACGCTTTTTTATATGAAAGAATTTGTTTTCAGAATCCGTTCGTCCGGATAGATCTCACCCGTCATAAATGTGGCGATGTTGTTTTTTTGTTGTTGCTATTTGTGCGTATTTTGACAGTCGTTTACTTCTACTTTGGTCCCCCTATAAACATTTTGTAATTTAAAGGTGGTTCACAAATGAAAAAGTTAAGACCGGTCGAAATCGAAATCAGGTACATGTAATGTCGAAAAATAATGTTTGTGAATTATGTACTTTTTAGTATTTTGATCAAATATCAGAAATTGAAAAAGAAAATGCAAATAAGATGTTATTACGGTAAACTTACATATTTTAAAGAAACTTAAAATCTGTCATAAGAATTACCACTTAGGTTTTAAATATACCCGGGGCAATAAAACACTAGAACGGATATGGATTATTAGGGTGCAATAAAAGTCTTTGTTAGTCTTGGTAATTTTTACCTAAATGTGTGTATTATATATATCTTTTTTATTGTACACCCATCTCAGAAACATGAAATGTATTTTAGTTAGTTTAATAAATGTATTTCTGGTTGCTTTTAGAGAACAATTAACTACTGTGGAAAGGGACAACGAAAAAAAGACCTTACTTAATTATTCCTTTTTATTAACAAAAGTAACCTTTTAAATAACTCGCACTTTAAAATAATTTTTTCGAAGAAACGTTCATGATTTCATGTGAATAATTTCAAAATAACCTCGACACTTAAGTGTGTCGTTCAAGCTTCTGCTGTAGCACATTTATTTCTATCTTGTAGAATTTACACACGTGTAACGTTGGCGTCAAGCACACGGGAAACAGTACCGTAATTAATTAAACGATAGTAACATCTACCTTGTAGTTATGTAAATAACAAATTTTCAAAGATGACGCACACGTTCATGCATTGTGTCTATCGTGTTGTTTGTTTTTTACAGCATCGATGACATCGATTTTGTATATGCCTAATGAAAACTTCTTTATTTCATTGTTTCACATTCAATATTAGAATCAAGCTACCAATCGCTTTCATATACTAAAAATTGCGCGGACCATCTTTTTAAAGGTAGTTTTTGTTAGCTTTTATGTTTAGAGAACTAATTGCTTTCAAGATATACAACCACTTATGGCTTTTAAGCACGTGCGAAGAAAAAGTGTGACTGTCTTGCGGTACAAGTTGGTGATGCCGTGTATGATTTATGTTGTGAAGCTTCACTTAATTACTTAAATGCGGATGCTTTGATATAATATGTGATTCAATTTAATAAAATTAATTCAGCAATATAAAGATTAATAGCTTATTACTCCTGTAGTTTGTCCGCATGATCCTGTCAACAATTATTACACGAATAGCACTGTGCTTGCATAGATTTAACAAAAGTTAATGAAATTCGAGGGTATATTCAGAAAAAACTTTCCTCAAACGATAAATCTATAATAACTCTATTATTCAAATCAGTGTTGCTTCATTTCTCTGTAATCTCTATTTTACAACAGTTGCTTTTAAACATACAATGTAATAGTACAAACAGATAGCTGGGATGAATGCAATAAGGTTAAAGATTTCTTTTTAGCGTAATACACAGAACATCTTAATATCCTCGGGCTAATATTACGCAAGCAAATATCGATTTTTTTGATTGAGCTGCCGAAACATCAGCGGTTTTCCGGTCTGTTTCGAAATTTACGACCGCAAGCGAACTGTTCGGCCGCTACTACCTGTTTACATTTTCTGACCAGCCTTATCGCTACGAACAGCCAAGAAAATAATAATGGTGGTGATGATGATGATGATGATGATGATGATGATGATGATGATGATGATGATGATGATGATGATGGTAATATTAATAATAATAGTGATATTATACGATTTGTAATCATTATAATTTTCATAAATGGTTTAGACCTGCAGTTTTCAAATATTGTACAACAATGTACTTCCCAAATTACAATTGTTATGGGTAGGTTTAGAGATCCGCCGCTGTATGCAAGGCTGTACACCGATTGTATTATGCCTTTAGTTTTGCACATGTACACACGTACATGTAAACTGCCTTGTTAGCAAAATAGTTTCGTGTATTTCTCCTACAAGTGATCATTTTCATTGCCTATAATTATTTTCGTAATATCGTGAAAAGTCGCTGATTTCAATATTTTTGGTATGTGTAATTTTTAACCTTTTTGACATTTATATTCTTTGATTTTCCTTTTGATCTCTGAATTGGAAAAAATATCTTATTAAATAAAATGATCTCGGTGACAAGAGAGCTATGGTGGATTGTCACAAGTATGTTACGTTTGAAATTTACGAGTATCACAGACCCAGTAATGTCAAACTTTCTAAACGTAATAGTGATTGAAACAAAAAAAGGTCAGTAACTACGGTAGATATTTCAGTTGATATGTGTTTCAATTAGGTCTTACATATATGCACGCGATAGAGTATTTAGCCTAAAAGGCGTTCCCTGCATTTTGCGTGTTCATTGCATTCTTGTAATAACGTACTTGATTTTTTTTTGCTATTTTCAATACCAAATATTCCAATATTCGGTCTATTCTTTGAAACGTTTCCTCTAACAAACATAAATTAAATATTTTGCGTTTTTTTTATTTCCTGGTCAAGGGCCATGCAAATAACATCAGGACTACATACGGTGGTCGACTTTGCAAATATTTCTCTCGCCAGAAATGGGACGGTTCATACGCCACAACAAAAACATTTGCCAAAGATTTGCTAAATCATCCAAAGTTACGCACGTTGGGCTATATCCTACTTATTGTATTCTGCTTTAGTAATAACCTATATTTCAATACTCCGATTTCCAGCACCTGTTGAGGGCATCAGTGTTGAGGTATTTAAAACCTGATTAAGATTTGATAAAGTGCCTGAAAGAAAGACAAGGTTAAAATTTAAGATGATAGTCGATTTAAAATCTAGTCACTTAAGACAAAAGAAACATTAATGATTGATTTTAAACAAAGCGAGGCATAAGGCCATATAACTATAATATCGTCAGATGAAATCGTTGTTATCTGTAATTAGATTGATAGGCACAATATTGGCATAATAATTGGTATTTCAACAAAGTTCCTGATGAAATATAAATATCTGAAATGCCGACTGAATATATAGCTTTATACTGACGTCTTTATAGCCCGCATTCTGTGTAAAATATATGTTGTTCACATTAAAGTACCTGGCATATCTTTAAATGTGCAAGGTTTTACCTCTCTATTAAAACTACCTGTATATTAATTAACTAAGATAGTATATAGCCTGGTTCCTGGGCTTCAACAGCTTTACAAACCGGAAACCGTCTTGGGAGCAGTTTGGTGCCGGGCTTTTAGAATTAACATAATATCAAAGTCATGTCTACTTCAGTTTAAATAAAACATAACACATAGTAATTCTGTTTGTCTTGTCAATCCTTGAATATGATGTTAATTCTAAAAGTAACTGAAAAGAAAATAAATAACTTTCATATGAATATTTTTAACTTTAAGATCCTAGACCTAGCTGGATTTAAGCTGATGTTTGTTGACAAATCATATCTCTTGGAAGAGGTGTTCCAAGTCCCCCTGTCTTGAATACCTTGTGCCATGCCTTTAGTTGGATAATTTCTACAAATTATTCTGTTTTTACTTCAATATCTTGTACCAATTACTCTGTGACCCTTGCACCAGTTAAGCTGTTTGCCTTTACTTGGATATCTTATTCCAATTAAACTGTCTTCCTTTACTAAGATATTTTATTCCAGTTACTCTGTCTGCCTTTACGTAGATATCTTATTCCAGTTAGTCTGTCAGACTTTACGTAACTCTGTTTGCCTTTCGTAGATATCTTATTCCAGTCGGTGAGAGAAATATTTCTTTCATCGAGAAAAAAAGCCTTTTTCCATCTCTGAAAAAGAACACAACTAAACACAACGAAATGTCTACAAAGCTGTGTCATTCCCTTTGATATAATCGATTTACACTTATCAATGAAAAAGATACTCTATAACATGTCATATTGAATAAAAAGTAAATTAAACTGTCACATTATACTCTGGTTCTAATTTCAGTTATAGACTGTGCTCCCTTTGACAAACCTGTTAATAGACCATGATCGTTTTATAGGCCAGCTATAGACTGAGCTCAGTTTGACAAACCCGTTTGTAGACCATGATCGTTTTATAGACCAGCTATAGACTGTGCTCAGTTTGACAAACCCGTTTGTAGACCATGATCGTTTTATAGACCAGCTATAGACTGTGCTCAGTTTGACACACCCGTTTGTAGACCATGATCGTTTTATAGATCAGCTATAGACTGTGCTCAGTTTGACAAACCTGTTTGTAGACCGATGATGATCGTTTTATAGATCAGCTATAGACTGCGCTCCGATTTTTGGACCTGTATTTTTCTTTTACATATATAGTTAAATATGCTGAATTGAGTAAACACACATGCCTATACGGATACAGATATTAATGTTTCAGGCTTCAAAGTCTCTCAATTCGTAAGAAAATCAAGAAGAAGCCGATTCTTTGAAAACAACCTCAGAGCCATATTTTACATTACGATACTGTATGACTGAGTAAATCTTTCAATTACAAAACGCCAAGAACTTCTGTTTTCCAAAATGTTCTCTATATTTCTTACACTAATCGTAACTGTTTGATATAGGAGCCATTTAAATAAAAGACGATTTCCTCCGGATTATTACTTTCTTACCAATAAATTTTTCAATGAAAATGAATAAATGAATATTTCTACATCCAATCTGTGATTTAAAACTAATGCTGAAATATGTGTGCTACGGAAGATAGCAATGGAACAGTAATGCATATGTTATCTTATTCACTTCGTCAGTGTCTTCAATACAATCAAATTACACTATGTACGTTGAGTATAATTATTTCATGAATTGAGTATTGATATATTTCCAAATATGGTCCCAATTGAGTTTATTTTTGGAACATTTCATTCATTTCTCGTCATTGAGACACTGTGCAGTCTTAGAGACTAAATACAAATAGAAGATGAGGGAGGTGGAAACTATGTTTGTCCTGCATCTCTTTATTTGTTTTGTACTATTTTAAATTCATTTTAACGGACCGGTTTATTGTTCAAACACAAAAAAGCTACAGAAAAAAAACTAGTTTAAACATATCCATTAAATGAGTGGCATTGTTATTTCCTGTTTAAGCAATTAGCCGTAAGCCATATTAATACGTTTATGTTAAATTTGAAAACAGAAAAAAGAATCAACTAATATTTCATTTATGTCTTTCTTATCGTTCGGATCCCCTTTGTCTTTATCATCTGTTGCTTTGTCTTCAGCGTCTTTTACGACTTAAAAGGGTTGATGCAATTAAACGCAGGCCTTGTCTATCTCCATAAAAGCTAGTAGTTACGGACTGCGTACAAAATGCAAATGTCAGGTCTACGCCGTAGACGCTCACTGTATTATCTCGATGATTTATCGTCGTAAATTTAATAGAAAGTGTCAAAATATTAAAATGATGGGCTGCCAATGCACAGGTTAGTAATACAAAAAGTTTGACAACTTACTTTATAGCTCTCCGTAGTACAGTGTGTAATTTCAGTGGATACCTCCTTGTCAACTATAACTTGCATAATCTAAGATGTATGCTTGTATTTTTTTCACATTTATAAATCTAAAACCAGTCCAAAATTAGCGGAATCTGATTGGATACAAATAGGATCAGTTTGAAACTGTCCAATCAGTAGCCTGATATTTCAGAATGGTCGCTGGAAAATATTGGAAGTTCAAATTTATATCATAGGCTTTGTTATTTCGATAAAGAAGGCACATATCAAAATTAAAACATGAAAAAAATTAACTCAAATTTCAACATACATTTCTTTCTGTTATTTATTTAAATTACTTGCCTTTTTTGATGCTCTTGACCCCTTTGAGGGCATGTACGTGTACAAAGAAATTATATTAGGTAACCCTCTCCCATGCCATTATCTCGCTATACGGTTTAAATTAGTAAAGTTAAGTGCTATAATATGTTCATATAAATTCAGTTTTGTAACTACTTTAAGTGCAATGTATATTATTTAATAACTGTAGGCGGCGCTGTAAACTTTTACATACCCATTTATCAGAAATAAAATAATTCATGTATGTTATAACTTCACTGTATGATGAATGCAGACTAAGATACATCGGATGTTTATACCGTATATACCAGTTGGCTTATCGGTGCGATGGATTACAAAGTGCAGTGTATTAAAAGCATACTTAGTTTAATTATAACGAACACTGAACTTGGTTTAATGATGCATCAAGCCATCGGGGGTCGGTATTATATTCTGATATTACGTTTCCAAATCATCGGGTATGATTAATCCGTACTTCTAGGGCATGAATTTTCAGAACGTTCTTGAAAAAGAACCAGTCCTGTATTTGCTCTGATGCATAGGCTGCTGTTTCTTCAAACTAGTTTAAGTTTCATATTCCAAACTAGTTAATTACTGGTCTGATAAAATGTATGTTTTTTTTTCTACTATATTTCATGTGCTATTTTCAGTCTACATTTTTGTATTTTGTATGATTTTGTTTGATGCACTCGAGCAGTTTTATAAAAAAAAAAGAGCCAAGCATAAAATTATATCTTTATTATTTTATTCTTTCAGCAAGTAAAGAGGCTGCCTTTTGGTCAGCAATAGGTTCTTCCGGTGTGGTTTACGCCATTACGCATGCGTGTAGCGTAGGAAGCTTGGACAAATGTGGCTGCGATAAGTCGCAGACGGACCGTAAAGGAACAAACGGTTGGACGTGGGGTGGTTGTAGTGCTGATATAAAACATGGACTTAAACTTGCCAGGAAGTTTCTCGATGCACGAGAAATTGAAGAAACTGCACGGTCGTTAATGAACAAACATAACAATAAAGCTGGACGCAAGGTAAAACATAATTATAAGTCTAAAATATTTCATAACCAGACAATAAAATGTTACATGTAACATTTATACCCATAATAATCTCCCACATGCTCTAAAAGGCCATCGTAGATTATTATTCCTATGTAGGTCAGTAGATACAAATGCATAACCGCTTTAAGTCACCCCCTCGGGTCCCATATATATATATTATGACAAGCCACAATGTTACCCTGACATTTTCTCATGCTTCTAAAATTTGAACAAAGACAGCCAGCCCCCTTGAGATGCTAGTGTTTGAAGATCAAGAACGATGGTTTGATACAAAGACCTTCAAAGCGGCGGTCTCACATATAGATCACAGAGGATTTTCTTGAACAAAGTAAATAGAATCAGTCATAGGAATCCGCTCAGTAAATACGTGATTAAAAGGTAGACACTTGTTACTTCACTGTAAGCACCTTGCTTTTTGAATTCGTGAAACAGGTACCTGATTTAGTTAACAAATACAAGCTACAGTATATTTTATGATCTAAATACATAGCTGCGATAATAATCAATTTTCGTCAGATAAGATCGGTACGAATCAATTAATTTGGCTAAACTCCTGCTGCCTGTGTATTTACAGTCGTTTTATCGCCCTGAATTAATTCAATTGAAACGCTAAGATAAGTTAATTTGATAGTTTATTATGTTTTGTTGAAAGGAATCGGTGTCTTCCCAATCTTGTAAAAATGTTTAATTATATTTTTGCGATGGTGGAAATGTATGGAATTATTGTAGGATGAATTGTCCGACTGAATAGAACGTTTGTTAACAGAGTGTGCCATTTAGCTGAAGCGTCCGGCTCTGTCTGTGGGTGTCTTAAACATCAAAAGAAATATGTCGCGGCTTACATCAATGATAATTCTGACGTCAGACGGGCTCTTTTAAAACATTGGAATATAGTTTCTTTTAAAATTTATTTTTGTATCTAATAAAATAAATATTTGCCTTTAGAGTGGTCCGTTAATGTTTGACTTATGAATTGAGTATTCAAAGTGTCTAATTCTGTGTCACAATTAGCATAAACGTCAATGTCGCGCTTGAACAAACTGGACAATATTTAATTTCTCAAACTAAGCGAAAACATTTTGGTCACCACTATGACACAGATGTGACTGTTTATAATCAAGAAGTTCATTTTTGCAAATCATTCATTGTATTAGTACTACATTCTTTCCTCGAGTGTAGATGGACAGGCACATCAAAGTTGACAGTGTCAGTCATAAATATAAATCAAACACTGATATAGCTTTTTTATAGTACTTGTTTGCACCAATACTGTGGTCTTTGTATCGTAAATAATCACTTTTGGCCAGAAATGTGCGGACATCTCCACTCTTTGTTTCTTTTGAAGACATAAGGCGTTTCACACGGTTTGTAGTCCGGTATCTTTATTTCATAAGAAGCGGTGTGCTGCTCCTTTGTTTGTACAGAGTAAATACTTTGTGTATGTAGAAAATGATTTTCACTCGGTGTTCAGAACTGTAGTTTTTGTGGTCTTGAACTGGGAATGCTTAATTTCATTCCTTGTACACAGGAGTAGAATTGTTGAAAGGAAAATTCTGGCATTTCAGTCAAAGAACCGTTACAACTTTGCATCATCAATTCGAACCTTTGTGTTTAGATTATAGTGAAGCCGCTTTCTCCTCAGAATACAGCACTAGTTTAGGTTCTAGTGAAGCCGCTTTCTCCTCAGAATACAGCACTAGTTTACGTTCTAATGAAGGCATTTTCTTCTCAGAATACAGCAGTAGTTCATGTTCTAGTGAACCCGCTTTCTCATAAAAATACAGTACTAGTTCACGTTCTAGTGAAGCCGTTTTCTCCTCAGAATACAGCAGTAGTTCACGTTCTAGTAAAGCCGCTTTCTCCTCAGAATACAGCACTAGTTTACGTTCTAATGAAGGCATTTTCTTCTCAGAATACAGCAGTAGTTCATGTTCTAGTGAACCCGCTTTCTCATAAAAATACAGTACTAGTTCACGTTCTAGTGAAGCCGTTTTCTCCTCAGAATACAGCAGTAGTTCACGTTCTAGTAAAGCCGCTTTCTCCTCAGAATACAGCAGTAGTTCACGTTCTAGTGAAGCCGCTTTCTCCTCAGAATACAGCACTAGTTTACGTTCTAGTGAAGCCGCTTGCTCCTCGGAATACAGCACTAGTTTACGTTCTAGTGAAGCCACTTTCTCCTCAGAATACAGCAGTAGTTGACGTTCTAGTGAAGCCGCTGTCTCCTCAGAATACAGTACTAGTTTACGTTCTAGTGAAGCCAGTTTCTCCTCAGAATACAGCAGTAGTTGACGTTCTAGTAAAGCCGCTGTCTCCTCAGAATACAGCAGTAGTTCACGTTCTAGTGAAGCCGCTTTCTCTTCAGAATACAGTACTAGTTTACGTTCTAATGAAGCCGCTTTCTCCTCAGAATACAACAATAGTTCACGTTCTAGTGAAGCCACTTTCTCCTCAGAATACAGCAGTAGTTTACGTTCTAGTGAAGCCACTTTCTCCTCAGAATACAGCAGTAGTTCACGTTCTAGTGAAGCCGCTTTCTCTTCAGAATACAGCAGTAGTTCATGTTCTAGTGAAGCTGCTTTCTCCTCAGAATACAGCAGTAGTTCATGTTCTAGTGAAGCTGCTTTCTCCTCAGAATACAGCAGTAGTTCACGTTCTAGTGAAGCCGCTTTCTCCTCAGAATACAGCAGTAGTTCATGTTCTAGTGAAGCTGCTTTCTCCTCAGAATACAGCAGTAGTTTACGTTCTAGTGAAGCCGCTTTCTCCTCAGAATACAGCAGTAGTTCAGGTTTTAATGAAGCCGCTTTCTCCTCAGAATACAGCAGTTGTTCATGTTCTAGTGAAGCCGCTTTCTTCTCAGAATACAGCAGTAGTTCACGTTCTAGTGAAGCCGCTTTCTCTTCAGAATACAGCACTAGTTTACGTTCTAGTGAAGCCGCTTTCTCCCTCAGAATACGCGTGTTCATGTCTAGTGAAGCCGCTTCTCCTCAGAATACAGCAGTTGTTCATGTTCTAGTGAAGCCGCCCCCCCCCCCCCCCCCCCCCCCCCCCCCCCCCCCCCCCTTTTCTTCTCAGAATACAGCAGTAGTTGACGTTCTAGTGAAGCCGCTGTCTCCTCAGAATCAGTCTGTTTACGTTCTAATGAAGCCCTTCCCTCAGAATACAGCAGTTGTTCACGTTCTAGTGAAGCCACTTTCTCCTCAGAATACAGCAGTAGTTTACGTTCTAGTGAAGCCGCTTTCTCCTCAGAATATAGTACCCGGTACTAGTTTACGTTATACGGAAATTCGTTTCATTTGGCATATTTCTTTGCATGTTTCCGTATTACCCCCATGAGCATTAAGTGAGTTACTATCGAATTCAGAAATTTCGGATATTGCATGCGGAATGCACATAGATCTATAAACAGTTATTCAAAAGGTTAATTTGTTTTGAATCTAGTTTTGCAGCTTATTTTCTTCTACTTTTTCATGACAGTTTTTGCTGTATGCCGATGATTGATAGTTTAATTCTGCACTTGCGAGGCGTTATATTAATGAACAAATTTTAATTAATGATATCGTCCATGATACAAGTGAAAACTTATTATCCATAACTTGATGCTGACAGCTAGTGTATAATTACGATGTAAGATCAAAATTCATTTAGAATAAGATCTAAACAACTGCTAGGAAATAAGGTCGTAGTATACCATTGATAACATTTTACACATCATTACATGAAACGAGATGGCCATTGATAAAAAAATACATTATTGTCTAGAAATCATATTCCCGTGGAACCATTGATAAATGATGCCTAAAAATTAGACCGTCCGGATATCATAAATGGAAATTTACATTGGACCGTGTTGCCTGGAAATAAGATCGCCCGGGGTATCTTTGTAAAGATTATATTAAAGAATTACCAAGGATTAAGATCGGCCGGGGTACCTTTGTAAAAATTATATTTAAGAATTGCCAGGGAATAAGATCGCCCGGGGTACCTTTGTAAAAATTATATTAAAGAATTGCCAGGGAATACGATCGCCCGGGGTACCTTTGTAAAAGTTATATCAAATAATTGCCAGGGAATAAGATCGCCCGTGAGAAAACTCATGTGACTACTGTGAAAGTAAGACCGTCTGAGTCTTATTGATAAAAATTACAGTTAATAAGATCGACTTGAATGCCATTCGTAGGACTCCAAAATTTGAAAATGGTCAGAAATGTGAAAACGGTACAAATGTGAAATAATTTTTACTCGTATGTCAAATTTTTTGACAACTGTGTTACCCTAACCCTAAAACTAACTCAAATTTAAAATAATTTACCTAATACTATGCTATTTAAACTTTCCACATATTTAAAAAAAAACAGTTGTAAAGTTTTGACATACATGTAAAATTAGTTTTCACATTTGTGACCATTTTCACATTTGGATGTCCTACAGCCATTGATATAGAATTACAATTGACTATTGTCTTAATTTTGAACGCCCGATACCATTGATAAAAATTTACATTTGACTATTGTCTGGAAATAGGATCGCCAGAAATATAATTGATAAACCTTTACATTTGACTCCTACCTTGGAATAAAATTGACCGGGATACACATTGATGAACTACAAATGTACGCTGAAAAAATACATTTGACTGTTGTATTGGAGTAGGGTCACCAGGTATACCATTGATATATATTTTACATTTGACTAATGCCAGGAAATAGCATCGTCAGGAATGTCATTAAACATCTACATTTAATTATTGTATGGACATAAGATTGTCCGGGGTGCCATTGCAAAACATTGACTGAATATCATTGCCTTAGAAATGTTGCCCACTTTGACATATTTCTCGCTACGTATGCCAAAAATGTATTTAAGCTCTTGGTTACTTTAAGATATGTCGTTTCACATGTTTTTGACGCGAATATTATGAATTATTACGAATAAATATGTTTAAAACAACTTGTTATCCACATTTAAAAATAATTAGGCAGCATGAAAAATATTTCCCAATTATGTTATCAATAGCAGGTAAATTATTGTAATATATATGCTAATTACTGATATAAATTGATACGTTGTGCTTGTTCGTCGGCAATTTTTCATATTCAACACTTAGAAATGATTTCACACTGATTGCATACAATAACTTTTTCCTATCAAACAGATCGCCGAATTTCTAACCCCAGACTCATTTATCGGAATTTATAATCATCTTTGAACTTTTTCTCAATAATGTTCTGTGTCAATATAATATTATTTTCTCATATTCTTCAGTCAAAAGTGTTTTATTCATTTTAAATTATTTCTATACAAATTGCAAATCGGTTACATTATGATATATTGCTGACTTGATGCAGAAGCCTTGTATCTAATGACTGCTCTAGAAGTAGATGGTTTAGATCGTCAATTAGTCCCCTGTCTATACATGTTTGTAGTCTCTGCTCTCTGATTAGGATCGGTATTATTTTTTTCAAACATGAATTCATTTAAAACACACTTTAAAGCAGTGACTGAAAAATATTACAATAAAATCTTTATGCGGTAAATTATATATTATTTCATTTCAAATTATGATAACATTCATGTTAGGCATTCAAGATATAATACAAAATGTCGCTGAAAAACACTCCCTTATGATATATTCGTACAATATGGCTGTATTCGAAATTGTTTGATAATTTAGATGTTGTCATGATCCGGTCATGCATGAACCGCTGCAATGCATAAAAAGTCTAGTATTTGGACATTGATTTGGAAATAAATCATGAACTAGGTCAATCGCACTCACAGATCAAATTGGTCACCGCGATTGACCTACTTTTTGGCAACCAATCAAATTTAATCTTTGCTAAAACTGGCCCCAAATTGCAGTCAGGTAAATCTCTCCTTTTTTCGGCTTCAAAATTCTACTTTTCTAGGCCTGACGGGAGACATGCCGGGGTCTCATCCAAAACACAAGCTAAAAATTGAGCTTTTGGACGGACCTTGATAATATCTCTTTCAAATCAAAGCAAATCAAATCGAAATAAATCATGCTGACATGAAAGGCAATACGGTGCAATGACATGTGCGACTCAAACTGCCTTAGAATTGTCACACGATTCCATATGTAAACTTCATTAAAATATTCAAGTTGGGTTTAGTTTAACCGTATTTATTTATCTTTAACATGGATTACATCACAGAGCTTGTATTAGTTATGCTCGGCAGCTGAACATTGCTATAATACTTGAAAATTGACGCAGAAAGCACTTCAACTGCATCATATGTAAAATATAAACCTGTGATTGCACATCATTAGGCAAATTACATTTATTACAAAACGAGTTTTTATCTATAAACTCAAGTTCTTACAATTTAACATTTTTGTGGTTAATTTACTGCATATGATCTGATCTTACTTTTTGTTTGTCTTCACTTAAGACATGAAACATATTCATTAAAAATACTACAAAATGCGTTCTTATGTCATGCGAACATCCCACAAACTCATGCATCAGACTGAATTTTTGTCATGAAAAAATGACTTATGAGTATATTATGTCACAACTTACTCTATAAAGGGAAACAAAAATGTACTGTTTTTGCATTGAAGGTTTTGTGACCTACCTGTATCTTGATGCTTTAAAACGCGACCCTTTAACCCTTTAAGATAAGATACAAGTATATTTTGTACAGATATTTTGCTTATCACCCTAACTCAAAACGGGATTAAAGCTCATAACAAGACTTTTATACATAAGACGTCTGCCTAGGCAGTAATGAAGGTATCCAGCTTTCAGCAGCTTCCCTTCATTAGTTACTTCCATGAAATTACAAACTAAATTTTGGTTTCTAAAACATCTTTCATTTTTCAGACGTGATAGTCTTTTGCTAAACATGCACGTAATGTTGTCTCCCCTCAAATAAAATACATTATGTTTAATCTTGAGAGTTGACCATAGAAATGTGAAAGAGAATACGCAGGCCTCGAGATACAGTAGCACTTATACAAAAGATGTCGTTCAAAGATTAATTTTGCTATATTTCATTTCTGTCTCGTAGTTTTAGGTAGTTGCAATAGTGCTGTAAATTGTATCCTAATTTTTTTAACAGTAGTAGTTTGATTTAATAGTACTGTTCAATTATATATTATATGTGAAATAGTATGGTTTAGTTTTATATATTTATTATGTTCATGATGTAGTAACAACAGACGATGTCTTTATATCCAGTTTCTATCACTCCTTGTCGTGTTCTACTTTTTACCATTTGTTTCACTACATGTGATGTGGAGGGTTTGCTTTTGTGCTTTCAGACTTCGAACTTCGTGTTCCCTCTGAAAGTTTTCGGGTTTCCTAAATTCTTGCACCGCCTGCTGGGCAACATGGGTGTTTAGAGGGATATCCCTAACTTCCTATTGTTCCTATAGCTTCATTACCGCACGATGTCGTAGTACTTTCTCTTCAATGTTTGGTTTTTTTGTCATTTAAAAGCGACATGTTGAAAATAGGAACATCCTTTGAGTCAAAAGTTCTATGGATGTAAGATCATTTTGTTTGTTTGAATTGGGTATTGACTTGACCAAAGTCGGAGTGCGTTCAGATTTGTCAGGACAACGGAGAGAGACATCAACTGCTTCTTTTGTTTGTTCCATGTCCTTTGTCTGTTTTAATTAAGTTCAAGGCAACATGAAATGACGTCAGCATGTAGAAATACCTTCAATTTTGACATGGACAGTTCGGAGTGATTTTGAATCAGGAAACCGTTGAACCGGTATTCTAACTTACCCTGTATCCATAGTTTCTGTATTCTTCATTTTTATCCCTTATGTTCGTTAAATATTGTAGATGTCATGTGATCTTTGACTAAGCAATTATAGTGAATTTAAACTTGTTTTAAGGTAAAAGTGTTACAATAATTACTTGAACAATTTTATTGAGCAACATTCTTTTTATCGTGCATGCATTCGAAAAAAAAAATCAAGCATACACTTCCGCACTATGTACAGTAAAGCCTCATAATTAACGACACAGAAACAGGCCACATGACATTTTATGTATTATTAAATAACATTTATGTTAACACAACAAAGGCTTGTACATCATTTACTTGTAGATTGTTACCTGGTTAGTAAGGTAACTTAATTAAATTAAGAGTAGAAAAAACAGTAATTAATTGCTTTTTATATTTTGATGTCCCAAAACATTTGTATTCAGCGTCTTTCATCTTAAAATGTTATCGTGTAAGTGTTACGATACCTTAGACATATAAACCACGACTGATGGATTTTACCTTTGAAGCCTTGCACTTTTTGAACCAAATTAAACACATTTAAGGAGTGTGTTTTTTAGCAAAAAACTGTTTTTACTGTTGAAGTAGTGTAAGTAAAAGTAAATGTGCTGTCTTGTTTTCAAACGTTATGATTGGTACAGGTAGATTATCCTTATATGTCTTTCCTGTGTTGGCATCAGTATTTCAGACCAACGCTCCACACACAATACAGTATCAACGGAAAGCCGAAGTACCACATTATATTAAAAGATGAAAACAATTTGCACTGTAATAACGTACAAGCTAAGATTTCTTTACCACATTTTAGCAGAGCTAGTTTCGTCAGATTCCAATGTAAAGTAAAATATCCATAAGCATTATACAACAACAACCAGATCAGATTTTCAGTTGTTCATTAAATATTTCTGCTCCAATTAAAACAAATCGTAATTATAAAATGTCTTACAGTCAGTATTGCCAGCACCATGGTCACGTGCTGCTTCAGCTGGCCAATGAGCATGAACTAGTCACGTGACCATGTACACCTGCCAACCAGAATATCATAAACCCCTCATTAAATATCAGAACATTCAAGAAATTGTAAGTTTCCTTGTTGGATCTGTATAATTTGGTTGCAATATAGTTCAAATATTGCTTCTGAAGTACTACTTTAATATCTATAACTATTGGTTTTCACTTTCAGCTAGACTATTTTCCGTGTGAATTCTAAAAGCTTTAATTTCTTTATTATTATTCAAGTTAGCACTTTGCTATTCTGACACTTAAGATAAATATCTTTGTATCAGACAAATGTTATTTTATAAATATCACGTTCAATCTGATTTGACTGCCGAATGTATCTAAATAAATTATTGGTCATACTTATCTGAGATGGTAAAATGTAGGCCGCAAACGCGTGCAAACTTCGGTACCAATATTGTTCTCCAGTTCGATTCAAACCGTTAGCAAGATACACAATCTTCCCTGTACCATTATACCGATATACTTTAGTAAAACTAATTAATTATTTCACATGATTAACTCTAAATTCAACCCGATCTTAGGACGTTAATGTATTATATCAAATTTGGCCGATCTCAGGGAAGCACACTTCTCCATATCTCGCTGTCTTCAGATCGGGTATCGCTTTACAATGAAGGCAGCCGACTACAATAGGACGGATACGATGTTTTCAGTTTGAGTAATTCATCATGCTCGCTCGTACATCTAGTGTTACATAACCCCGAGTGTGGTTAATGTCAGTTCGGGTGTTCTATCGTGATCGAGTTTCTCACACCATGTAACCTTTTTTCCTGTACTGGCACGACATTGGAAACAATAGTATTCAGTTGCAAGTGAAAAAAAGTGTAGAAATTGCGTATCTTTGGTATCTTTATAAAAAAACATCTGTAGCTGAGATGTTGTTGCAACGGATGATCATTTTATGTATTTGGGGTTAAATGTATTTTACAGACTGTTTATTTTAATACTCTTGCAGTGTGGGCGTATCCGTTTGCTTGTCTGTCTCTAAACAGCTTCGTATCCAGGCTGTAACTTTGTCATGAATGGCTGAATCTTGAAATTACTTGGCACGAATGTTGAGCATTTGGAAATGAGTTGTCATGCGCAAGATCCGACGGGCTACCTCGAAAGTTTAGATCACCAAAACTAATTTCAGATGCTTTTATTCACAATAGTAAACTGTTCTCCGAGTATAAACTAATTTAGTGTATGTCGAGGACAATAGAGGCAAAAACTTTATCTAGCAAAGCAGAAATGCCAGAGACATGGTATTACATTCTGATAGAGCTGATAACTTTGGTAGAACAAAATGTGTGGCACCTCGATACCGTCATGTTTGGCACCTCGATACCGCCATGTGTGGCACCTCGATACCGCCAATGTGTGGTACCTCGATACCGCCATGTGTGGCACCTTGATACCGACAATGTGTGGCACATCGATACCGCCAATTTCTCATTCTAATGCCCCTTTGCACACGGGACACGTCTTTCCATTTTTGCAATGTTAATTAATCTTAGACTGCACAGGTTGCACATGACATAAAGAAAACTGATGCAAACCGGACTGCTCCTTTGGATCGTGGTTTTATATAAATTCAATGTAATGAACTCAAAAGAGTTCAGCACATAACAAGGCAAAATTACATTAATAAATTTTATATACCAATCCTATTTCATCTAACTTCATATCAAATAGTCATCATTTACCAAATACAGTCATAAAAAGTTATGACGCGGTTAATACATTTAGAAATTTTCTCACATTTCCAGCCGTTTGTGTGTATTCGAATATTAGTATATAATAGGAAAGAACTATGTTATAATTATTGTCATTCACCTTAGGGTTTATAGCAATTTATCATACGAATGTCAAATTTAAAATGATATGTTTTCAGTGCTTCTTGCATTTAATGAGTACTTTTTGCCTACTATATTAACTGTCATTTAGCGATTAAAACTTCATCTTGAAAATTGTCAAACCCGTTGATTTGTCTAAGTAGTTAATTTTGATGTGGAGGCCAAGCAGGTTGGTTAATTTATTGTATGGGGTTCCAGTGATCACTGTTGGTAGTAGTGAGGAACGATGGGGTTTTCTATGCTGGTTTTACCAAGAACAGGTTGTTTTCGGTCGATAGTAAAGGAATAGGTGGGTGATTGAACGGGTTGTACCGATAATAAGTGGTTTTCCGAGCAGATTGTACCGATAATAGGTGGTTTTCCTAGCAGGTTTTGCGATAATAGATGGGTTTCCGAGCTGGTTATACCAAACCAACAATAGTTGGTTGTTCGAGCAGGTTGTACTGATAATAAGTGGTTTTCTGAGCGGGTTGCACCGAGAACAGGTGGTTTTCCGAGCAAGTTATACCGATAATTGGTGGTGTTCTATAAGTGTAGTCCCGAGAATACCGAGTAATTGGTTTTCCGAGCAAGTTGTACAGAGAATAAACGGTTTTGTTTTTGTTTGTCAGGAAACACCTGTATGGGTGATTTTTGGTGGTATGTTCTAAGAGATCAGAATCATTTGATTGGTATTTTAGTGTTTCCGGCTTATAAAGGTGGTTCTCTGGTGCATTGTCTACAAATACAAGTGCAGTTGTTTTTCGTCTACGATTTGTTTGCAAAGTAGACCGTTGTGGATGGTCTTTAAGTGTTAGGTTAAACCATTCAATCCAGTACAGCTATCATCTATCAATTTTCATACAATTATAACATAAAGTAAAATTTCGAAAATAGGGTGAAAATCTTTAGTGTACGTAACCGTGGCTCCAGTTACTTCTATAGCTTTAAATTGTTAAATTTCATTTGAAAATTTCGAACATAGGTGTTATTTTTTGTACTACCGCACGCATTTACTTGTTGAGAGAAAAAGGCGTGGAGGCCAATTGAAGCTATGATCTACCGATAGCAGGTCAAAATGTCAATCTGCTATAGTATACGTACAACTTTAAACACAGTGACAATGGATAATTGTATAATGGCAGGAGAGTACAATGTATTGTAACTTGATGTGCTCAGATTACCAAATTAAGATATCAATGCTTCCCATAAATTGGACAAAAATTGATCACTGAAACACTGTCTGTGTCAGTGATTTAGAAAATACAATAAATTTTCTTATTTGATAAAACAAACTACAGTTTCCTTGCATACTGTACTAGGCTTTCCGCCATTATAAACTCATTTAATTGACGGCATTGACGTCATGTGTATCCGTTTTTCAAATGCAATTTTAGTGAATACTAACCTACGAAAGTGACGTCATTTACGTTATGACGCTAGGAAACGATCGAAAAAATAAATGCACAAAGGTGAACTGATAATTTGATAGAGGGATTTAAGTTACGTAATACAATGCTGTGTTTATATTTTCACATTGAATATTAATATCCGATATTACTACATGTATATATATATCAAAATTATGGTGAACTACATATTAACCGGTACAATTTGACGTCATGGTAGGCTACCATCGGACCTCGTGTCAAACCGTTTCAGTCAGCGTGATAATTTTGGACTTTCTCAGGAAGTATTTGCCATTCAGGACTACATTAGACGCTATCAGTCTCTGATGTTACAGATTTTTTACTCAAACCGTTATATACCAATTATTCCGACGAGTCCTGTATATATTGTGAAAACTTTTACCATGCACTCGAAATATTTTAAGCGCGCAATTACATTCCGGAAAACAAAACAAAACAACACGATAAAACAAAGAATATTAATTAAGTAAACATTTTGAAATTTTATGTCTACTGTTTATTTTATATCATCGATCCTTCGTATTTTTTTCAAAACCTGACTAAAATATGCACTTAGCGAACGCAGCGTAAAGTCTAACAGCTGTTCGGTAGCTAAATATTTTTATGTCTTGAAAATCTGTAAAATACCAAAGTTTATAAGCAGCCATATTCTAGTGTTTACCGGGATGACATAGTATGATAAATGAACGCTGTGTTGGGTTAAGAAAGTGATGATTACTTAAGAAATGTTAATGCTATTCATTTTGCACCAAATATGTGAACAATGTTTGCTAAAACTTATCAAATAAGTGCGTCAGATAAATTATCAATCAAAATTGTTTTCAAACAGTAATAGAATTTAAAATGATATAATGAAATATATGTTACGCATTAAGTGAGCTTCGAAAAATATTTGAATCTCCAAATATCGCCCACGAATGTATTAGAGATTTTTGTGTTTGCTTTGTTTTTGTCAGTATGTGTAGTAGTAAATAAGAAGACATTTTAGTCAGAACTAAAGCAGGAAAAAGTTCACACATAAACTTTATGCTTTAATGGTGTCTAGAAAGATAAAGTAATTTTATGTCTGTCCGGTGTTGAGATGAAATTATAAAATATTTTGTAGCAACTCGCAAAACAAATCCTGCAAATTGTTATTGTAAACATGTATGAAGACGACACCTAAAAACTAAAGTTCAATGCATTGTATACCAGTTGATAAATAATGGTTATCATTGACCTTCGGTGACGTCTAAAGAATTTGACTATCAGTAAAGAATTCATAACTTGAAGATTGTGTTTCATAAATTTCAATTATACCTCATTAAGTATAATTGTATGTCATTAGTGGTCACTGAATAACATGTAGGCTTTATTTAGCCATGGTGATCATCAAGATGTTTATAGGTAATACAATAAATTCAATTTATTAAGAAATGTCAAGATGCAGGCGATACTTGTCATGGGCAATCATAACCCGTTGACTGCATTAACATAGCGCATATACAGTCTATTATCTCGTCTTATCTAATGTACAATCCACTGATGGCCCAATCTGTCAAAGTAAATTTATTTTGATGGTGTCAAATGGTCTTAGATTGTTGGCAATGAGTGGCCTCCTTGAGTGAGACAAGACAAATTATACCTGGCACGCAACTAGGTATTAAAACAGTTTTCTTTTTTTGTTAATACTGATTTATTGATAGCTGTTAAAATGACCACAAAATGTACTTTTTGCACTATAAAACTCGTAATCTCAATTATAGATAAAGGATAGTGCTTCGGTACAAAAATATCTTAAATACAATAATGTGAATCTCTTTTTTTCCCCCAATTTTCCGTCATTGGAATTATTGTATGTACGTAAGTAAGCGTTATATGTATCATGTAATTTACAGTGGAGGTGACCGATGAAAAGAGGAAGTCGTAGATATGTCTACACATAATCTGAAAACTGTCAGAACAACCTTTTAATGTCTATGAATGGAACTGATAATGCGTTATGTCTGTAAACTTTCCGTTTTATGATGTGAAACTTCCATCTAAGTCTCCTTTTTGTTTGCTGTATGGTTCCTCCAAGTTTCAATCCCCTTGTGAATACCTGTGACCTAGGTTGGTTGACAAGCTCTTATCTGTGTCATTTCGTGAAGCATTCTCGTTAGGTTGACAGCTCTGTGTTGGTCATGCCACCGTATCGTGCCTGTATTGTCTATACGAACCGATAATACCGCGAGTAGTGTCTATCTCCAAAACTAAAAGATGTGTCTTGTTTGTTCACTTTGACAGCTAATTCGTGTCCTTATTCCATAATTGATGAGGATTTGCCATATTAACCTCGTCAAACGCGATTTTAAATCTTGCACATACGGCTGCTAGAACCATTACAAATATGCACGAGATCCTCTTGGTATTTCTCCACAGACCTGTGCGTCATTTGAAAAAAAATCATATTTATTCCTCTTGAATATTAAATACTTAAGAATTTAAAACTTATAAACTTTCTGACTGAATAAACATATACACGCAGTAAATCAGTCTGACATCCATACTATGTGATATATTTAGCACAAATGTAACAAAGGTTTCTCATGTCTTGCGACTTTAACGAGTTCCCTCTGACAATATAATCTTCTTTAAGTCCTTTCAGTATTTATAAGACACATCAGATTAATCTTTCATATTTGTGGACCAAATCAAAATTTATTTTTTTGCAATATTACATAAAAATGGACTTATAATTTTTGTTTAAACTGTTTTAATGTATTTAGCAATAAGCATGTAGTTTTCTGGCCTTATTTAGTTGACTGAATTTGGAGTGTAAAATGCCTATAATGTCTATCAAATTGAAATCGCGTAGGACGATAATGTATTTTTCATTGCTGATAGATGAACGTTTGATGATATATTTCTTTTTTGAATCGATCCGTGTTTAAAATGTTCAATAAAGTTTTGCATGTTTAAGTCGACGTAATTATTACAACTCTATAGGGAGTTTGAAAATGATGACGAAGTGAAAGGGATCTGTGGATTCTAAGAAAACGTTCTGTATATTTTTCATAAATTCACAATTTCTTAAAACACCTCTTGCACAGGTTACAAACAAGACTGGCATCAATCGTAAAAGTCATTACCTAGTCTTTTCTAGATATTTTACAACACCTTCACAATTTCTCGTTCCTTGTTGAGATGAGCTTTGATTGAGATACATTTTTGGTAGAGATATTTTTCTAAGAGAAAAAGACTCCAAGGGAAAAAAGGGCTTCTCTCAATCTCAACATATACTTTTATAAGTCTAGTTACAAACGAACCCGTTTGTTAACGCACGTTCAATGATAGTGGTTTCGGTTTAGGACTTAACAAGTTATAAAATCTTTTTCTTGAAACTGATACGCAGAAAAAGAACAAATTGGCATAAGCAATTAAAGGTTGCATATTTCATTCACATATTTAACTAACGATATGCTCTTTTACGCATGAATGTCGTATGAAATGCAGACGACCACGTTTTGTATACAGGAATGTTTACAACCGTTGCCAAATACACAAGTCCGGATGAATGTGTGTTCTTTTCATTAGAGTCAGAGGTTTGTTGGCTGCTCTCCTCTACCCCTGCATCTTTTAAATGAGTTGCACCAATGTCGTACTTTATTCCCTTTTCATTTTCCCCTAATATGTTTTGTGATCGGCTAGGACTTTTAATGCCAATTGTCATTTGTGTCTTTATGAAGAAGAAATAGATTAAATGTCTGTGTACACTATGGCCGGGTTTTTAAGGTGATTGGGTTCAGCCACCTCGACATTGCAGGCACTCATCCCGGTTGTCAGGCGAGAGTTATTACTGGATCAGCTATCGTATTTGGTTTCATACACCTGTACTTTTATAACGGTATGATCAGATCTTGTCGTCGGATAGATTTTCTCTCGGATATAAGGTTTCTTCACTTACGATATCGTGACCTACGGTTATATCTTTGTAAAAAAAAATACGCTGTCCGCTTTAGGGTTGTTGTGTGCACCTTTTTATGTAAAATAAGCTGTTGAATTGACCTGAGTGATTTTGGTTTCTTTTTGTTCGAGCGGTTATTTGATGCGCATGGGCATTTATATCTGTTGCGTTAAAAACCTATCATTTTCTGCTATGTCTATATATAGAAGAAACTTTGATATTGATATAGCACTTGCGTGTAATCGACTTTGTTTGTAAATCACTTGCAGTGCATTTTAATAACTTAAGTATTATCACTGATATTGTTTTCGCCATTGTATCAAGCATGGCAGAAATGATTTATGACATAGAAGTAGTTCCTCTGATTGGACAAGATAAATGAAAAACTTGAAGCGGTGGTTCATTGAGGTCGTGTCTGATTGTGACAAGCGAAATACTTCATCTATAGTTTTTAACCCTTTTTATGTTACTGCATATTACTGCCATGCTGTGATAACGCGAAACGCTATACTTCTTCAACATTTCACAAGAGTATTTTATCTTTCTTTCTGTGAAAGAGTTAAAAAAAGTTTTAATTTGCATTTGTTAATGAATTAAACAAAACAAGAATCCATCATAATATAATTTGTAACGCATTTAATCATTGTGAGCTTTTGTTATTTCGTTCTTAATTTCAAGCATCGGTTCATCCTTTAGTTTTATTTGTGTGTCTAAGTTTCATTTGTTTTATATTTCAGGCCGTCAAAGACAACATGGGTAGAGAGTGCCGCTGCCACGGAACCTCGGGTTCGTGCACTTTGAAAACATGCTGGCGAAAATTACCTCCTTTTAGAAAAATTGGAGATTATTTATTTGAACAATACAATAGTGCCAAACTGGTTGTGCCTTGGAGGGGTGGTCGCCTTTATAGACCGAAAAGGTTACTACTACAAAAATCCAAAAAACCTAACAGAAAACCCCGAAGGCGTGATTTAGTTTACCTCGAAAAGTCACCAAATTATTGTGAATACAACGAACACACTGGGTCTCTTGGGACAGTCGGGAGAAATTGCAATAAAGGATCCGACGGAAACGACGGATGTGACTTAATGTGCTGTGGTAGGGGATATAACACTCACCAGTACACTAAGACTTGGCAGTGTAACTGCACATTTCACTGGTGTTGCAATGTGAATTGCAAAAATTGTACAGAAAAACGTTTAGAATATACGTGTAAATAGAAGCAGCTAACTTTAATGGTCCCAAGATAAAAATGGTGTCAGAAAAGAAAAGTCGACGCGGGGCTTCTCATCTAACGTCAACGTCACTTACTCAGAAAGATAAAAGCCTTCGCTTCTGCTTTGTTGGAGTTGTGATTATTTTGAGAAATCATGAAATAGAACCGCTTTGACAGGACAGGGTGGAATAAGGAGGGAGTTAGCGTTCTCGTCACAGTGTTTGTGTTGTCTAATGAACGACTTAACCAGTGTCTTTCAGTTGATTTTAGCGGGAAAGTGTGGAAAATGATTTCCCGTAGTAGACAGACAGATGGAGGTCTGTAGGAAGCTTTTAATAGGTCCAGGTTTTCGGTTGCAAGTTTCGTAAATGGCGACCTGTTTCGATATACATGTAAAATTGTCCCGCGTATTAAGGCAGAGAAATAATGAACGTATATTTCTATCACGAGCACTTTCTGAATTATGCTGTTTAGTGAGTAATTTTGAGCAGTGAGACATATCCTTTATTCTCTGCATCTTACCCATATATTTCATCATATTAAACGTACAGACCTTGCTCGCATTGTCTTAAAGGCCAGCTGTGCGTTAGACCGTGAAGCCATTGATTATAGGTAGGGCTTGGTGTCGTGAAAACTGTTGCATCTTATTTTCATATATAGTTACAATATTTTAGATCTAAATCCTCGTTCTATAATTATTTTAATATTAATAAATTTGACGTAACTTGTCAAAATACAGATTTGTTCTGCAAAATTTTAGTAAAGTTCAACTATGCGATCAGCTTCGACCGTTTAAAAAGTTGGTAAAATTGTTATAAAAGAAATTGAAGTTGTACAAATAGTACTAACGTAGGAATGCTTCCAAACGAAACGTCCCTTAAAATATACAGGTAATTATATATTTCAAAAATACTGTAACGGTTCTCTTCTTGTTTAACTCCTCAAGTTTTTTTCAATCTGGTGGATTTATCCAGACGTTATATATGCAGTTGCTCTGTTTCATTTCTAGTTGTATCTTAAAGGGCATATTCCCGAAGTTTTCCAAAATGTGTATTTCATTTTTATTTTAAATTTTAGTAAGTTTTACGTAACTATTGGTGTTTCAGAATTTATTTTAGAGAAACATAATTCATCTAACCATCCTACTGGCGATTCTTCCATTTCTTAAAGATTTTACTGCTTGTAAATCAGACAAAACTCTTTAGAGCACCAACAGTTGTATTTGTATTACCTTTATGTTAAATATCTTAGTCCAGGTCTCACGTCAAAAGTACGTAAAATGGCTATGTATTGTCAAAATCGTTGTAGGAGTCCCGTTGACCATACACCTGGAAAATACTATTACATAAAGCATACCATTTCGTTATCTACAGAGATATTGTCAACATTTGGTACCACAGAGAGAAGTTCGTGACATGTGCATTTTCAAAATGACAGTGATTGTGGTAATTAAAGTATAATGATATATAGGCATTTTCATGCACATTCAAACGTATGCCTTTTTAAGGAAACATGAAACGGATCTCTGTAATTACCACTGCATGTTTTAACTGATATATTATTTTAAGACAATAATTGTTATATCTTTTTGTGTTCAAAATATTTCGTAAAGACCATTATTTATTATTGCTTCTTTCATCTACGTTAAGTCTTACCGTGTGATATCCGTACTTGACATGGCACTTTTTCAAATTCGCGTGCCGAAAGACATTTTTCTTCTTCGGTGTTACTTGTCTAAAATCAGTTTCGTCCTGTGTAAAGAAATCATACGCTACTTTCAAATGTAAAAGTGACGAAATCAAAAGAATGTTTATCAAAGAGGCATCATATTTATTTTTATCTGTAGGGTTATTGAGAAAATGCCTCGCAATATGTAACATAAAGAAAACTCTATTTGCTCTTCTCCTAGAAATTCCAGAATAGCTAAAGATTTTTTACCAAAAATTGTAATAGGACGTATGTTGTTTTTGGATGGAATTCCAGCTGAAAGGGACAAAAGAGGAACACCTCGCCGCGACGCTGATTATCTTTTAGGAAATAGTTTGATATAAGTCAATCAAGCATAAAAAAGTTTTTCCCTGAAATATAAACTACTGAATTTACCTGAATATATGATATATATCGTGTGGAAAACTAAAAAATACAACGTTATTAACATAAAACGTTTAAATTTTTCAGTAATCTCTATGTTACCTATCGTTCAGAAAAACCGGTGAATCTTTCGCATTGATTAAATATAGAAATAGTGCAAAATTTGTTGTCGAAAAACATGCATACATGTATTTCGTACACATATTTAGTATAACAACAATGGCTTTTAAAAGTGAGATATGTCAGGTTAATAACTGCAGTCATTTCGTGTTTTTGATATACAGATGCAGTTTATGGGTAGAAAAAGTTTAAAAACTTTTCGAGGCGAAAAGAAAATTTGCAAGTGTTTCATACGACATGGTTTGTGTGAATAGAGATCTATGAATTTATATTTATTAAAGTTGTAAAGTTTATTTAAAGGTCTATACAGTAGACATATATCTATATCAAGATATAAAAATCTTGTGAGAGTTTTATTTAATTTTTATACCGTGTTTGTGTTGATTTCAAAGAAAAAAGTCTTTGGATCTAGATCTACCGTATAAAAGCTGGCGTCGGCCGCTCAACGTGAAACATAATTATTTTATGGTTTTGTTTATTTTTATTGAATCTGGCCTTGTAAAGGTATGTACTTGACATATTATTTATAGATTGACATTTATCGTAAGCTTTTAATGTTTAAGATAAAAGTAATGTAAGATTTGTTAAAATGTCATATCATGTTACAACTGAATCTGTCTCTGATCTCAAAATAAGAATGGTAAGGACATTGTCTCAATTTATGACATCACGTGTGACGTCATAGACTACGCATTCATTGGTCAGATCGGGTCCAAACCCCTTAACGATTTAGACCTACCTATGTTTGACTTTAAAAAAGTGACAACTCGTGTGAAAAATAAAAAAAGATTAGTTTCCTTACAAATCAGAAAGAGATTACATGTGTTACTAGTAGGCCAACCATGGCAAAATCTAAATTAGATCTAAAATATTTTAACTTGTAATTAAGAGAGAGGCGCCAAATATGTTTTGTTTTTAATCTGCCTATAACTTATTCCTATTAAGAAATCCTCAATCTTCACTGAACGATTGTTTATTTTTTTTGCAATAATCTTGCACATAGATCTATACGTTCGATAGAATAACATAAGTAGGGCCCTACCCTCTCTGAGTCAGTTCGAAGGATTAATGCATACTCCTACACACAAATATATAATGTAGGTGTCGACAAACCAATAGAACAAAACACCCAAAACAGCGATTAAATGTTCTTTATGAATATTTAATTGTGATCGAAGTCAGTAAACTTTCCACAAACTTGAAAACAAATATGATGTCTTGGTAATTTTGAACATTACGCGGCTAGGAGTTCTTTATTCTGACGTATGTATAAAGACAACTTCATAAACGACACATTAGATCTACCTGTTATTCCGGAAAATCTGAACTCTTACGATCACGACACGTGGGCCAGGTAAAGCTGAAGCACCCCCTCTTATTGATATCAGCTCGGCCAGTATGGCATCACCGCACCAATGTCCTTACCACTCTTTGTATGCGGTACGTTTTAGTTTTATTTTTAACTTGCCAAGGGAAGAATAAGTCCCTGTCTATGTGATATATAAAACAATTGTAAATACATGTACATTGTCAGTCAAAAGAAATAAATGAAATATTACCTTATATGTTGTTTTTCATATTTCTTGCACTTTGTACTCTCTTATATTTGACTTTTGCTAAAACAGAAGCATACATAACATTGATCATGTCTATTTGGTCCAAATATCCGGTATTAAATTACCAATAAAAATAGGGAATTAAGGATTAAGGCACGGTTATACAGGTGCATCTATATGTACGACTATCTTACAGTCCGTCCAGTTCGTCGAATTTCGTATCAAAGTAATGCTCAATGTGTACAAGTTAGAAACATTACGGTCTCCCGAAAGCTAGTTGACCTGGTATACCCCCTAACGTTTCTAAGGTACTTTTCAGGCGATAAATACGCAAGAGAAACACGTGACAATATTCTATTCTCAGCTTCACTGAGAATATGTAGCCATATAAATAGGCAATGTATTTTAATTATTATTTTTTGGCTCTTTTGAGAGAAACAGTGTATACCCAGTTAAAATACTGATTGTTCAAGTTATAATGAAAGGATACGTACAAAGAAAACCCTTGCAAAACCCTTGCTTTGTTCAGATGTGAACAGAGAGTGTTGCTTTGGTCAACAGAGTCCCTTGTCACCAGAAAGGCGAGTGTCAAAACTAATCTTTACGTTCTTGTCTCATTTGCCAAAATTTTTGGTTAGGTTTTGTGCAAATGGAAATTCTTTCGGCTGTGAAATCTAGTGTACTGCAAAGCAACCATTGTGCTAAGAGAAGGGCGTTTGGGTTCGTGCATGAAGTTGTTTAACAGTTTGAAAAAACAACTTTGTTCTTGTAGGAGTTTAACGCCCGTTCCAACCGTATTTTTGTCATTTTAACTGGCGGCCAATTTCCTGAGAAGACCTATCCTCCGTAAGAAACTGCCGACTTTCTCACATAAAGAGACATGGTCTGTAGCAGGGCTCGAACCCATGATCCTCAATCTATGAGAGGTTACAATGATTTCAAGTCAGCAACTTTAACCACTCGCCAGCGGAGACGGACTCAAATCAATGCATTGGAAAAACAATACTAAGATTAAAACAGAGCAGCAACACTATGAAGTTAAGTTGAACCGTAATCAAGGACTGTTTTTCTTTAAAGAATACATGCCCTGGGTGTATCGAAACAATAATTTTTTACAGACAGAAATCTTATTTACCTTCAAAAGGAAAAATATATCTATCGCCTATAACTTTGGAGCCTAACAAAATTGATAAAACATGTTACTTTACATTCCCTTTCAAAGTTTTGCCATAAATTGTATTTGGATATTGATGTGTAGATTAACTGACACGAATTCGGCAGATTTCTTTGACTCGTAGGGTAATTTTGTTGAGTGTGTATAAGAACTGTACATAGATTAAAGGCTCTCATTTCTTTGTTCTTTTTCGGTCGTTTTGATCTTTGCTAATGAAAATCCCTCCCAACAGTTGTAAATTCTGCTAAGAGTTTATAAAGCCAGACTATTTTAAACACAGTCTTTTCTGTTCTGTTAACAGGTTATAAATTTTATCTGAAGAAAATACATCTGTTTATTTTACGAGGTTTTAATTTTAGTTGAAAATACGGCTAATCTGGTCATATTTGAATAGTTAAAGTAGTATTATACTGCATGGGGAGGGGTGCGGGGGGCAGGGAGAGGGACAGGGGACGGGGGGCAAGAATTTTTTTTTACAGCATTGAGTTTTCTATATTTTTGTGAGTATTTGAAAGATAAGAAAAATATAACCAAACGAAGGAATTGCATTTTGTTCTGTCAACAATTTTAGCAATTCACAACTCATTCGTGCAACGGAAACTAGTATGTAACAATAGGTATAAAATGCATGTTGATGTATGTCTTAGTCAATTAACCACGACAAGGTTTATTAAAGTAGATTAATTTTGTTCTAGAATCTATAGCATTCCGCTCTAGAATATATAGCATTTCGTTCTAGAATTTGTAGCATTCCGTTCTAGAATCTATAGCATTTCTGTTCTATAATTTATAGCATTTCCGTTCTAGAATCTATAGCATTTCCGTTCTATAATCTATAGCATTTCCGTTCTAGAATATCTATAGCATTTCGATACATTTCATAGCATCAAGATTTTGTTCAAGCCAATTGCTTTCAAAATTCATTGTGTTGCATAATTGTAAGTGTGCAAATTATTATATAAAAGAAAAGCAGAAGAATCGTCAAAAAGAATAACTAACGCTACTTTCGGATGTTTCATAGATACGGTCCCGCGTCGCATTGCGTCCCGAATGCGACATTTCTATTTTTATAGCGAATGTTCTAATTTTACGAAAGAAGTCGGTTTGATCAAATACTAAACAATATAAAGCATGTGACAGCGTAGACGAAAGCTTCCAATGATAATGCTATTACTTAATTTAATCAACAATATCACTAGAAAAGTAAACATCTTCATTTTGATTGGAAATGGCTTCCCACGACGAATTCTTTAAAGAAATCAATTATTTTCAACAAAGGGACTTTAATCATTTCTTTAGTGCAATCGAAAGTCTTATTTCTGTAAGCAGTCGAGCAATAGTCTTGCATATTAACAAGAGCTATCGATATTTTTGTTAATAAAAGTTCTCAATTTCTTTTTGAAGTGTTACGAACAATGGGCTATATGTAACATAAAGTGTTGTATTATTTTTTTTTATAAGGCAAAGTTTCTCTTTTCGAAATCTGATAAGTCATCTTTCAAAACAGATCTCGGTTATTTTGGTTACTGCAGTTTCTTGTGGTGCAAGTTTCAATTCCCAATGTTTACATAGCATTTAATATCTATTTTTACGTATTTGTGTTAAATTTTAATTAGTGTGTGAGATATGACCCTTGTCTTTTCAAAATGTACGACGCTGGTACAGCAGAGCTCCCACGCAACGGTATCCGTGGTATAGATGCCCCGGTGAAAGCGAGTGTTCAATTATCTATTAATTAAATATCAAGGGCTGGTCATCCGCTAACGTAAAACTGTCTAAGATCAAGACGTTTATAAAGGCTTTAATACGTTATAGTGCTGAATAATAATAAAAATATTTATTGAAATAATACTATACAGTACCAATCTAACTAGCCAGGTGTTGGTGGCCGATGTTTTTGATATTATATCACAGGGAAAATGATTTATGTGATTATCACCAGTTCTCTCACTCTCCGATTTTAATCAATTTTACACGGTATAATCAAAGTTGACATACTTTAAATATGTTTTAAATGCTGCAAAAATACCCGGATATAGCAGTAATATGAGTCATAAAATACTATGTATTACTAATTTAACATAAAGCATCTAACTCCAGTCTTCCGAGATCAGCATATGGCAACTTAATTAAGCTTTTGACCTAAGGAAAACAAAACGAGAATCTTTATAGTGAATTTCAAAAGCAGCAATGATTTATGTTTCTCTAAAATGGGATTAATTCTTTACCTGTATACATCAAAGGCAGCCAGGGTCTTGTTTTCTTCAAAAAGGGATAGGAGATTTGCCTGCACATCAAAGGCAGCCAGGTTCTATCTTTCTTAAAAAAAGAGATAGGAGATTTGACTGTATACATCAAAGGCAGCCAGGGTCTTGTTTTCTTAAAAAAGAGATAGGGGCTTTGACTGTATACATCAAAGGCAGCCAGGGTCTATCTTTCTTAAAAAAAAGAGATAGGAGATTTGACTGTATACATCAAAGGCAGCCAGAGTCTGTGTTCGCAGATTTGCCTGTATACGTCAAAGGCAGTAAGTCGGTATGTTTCTTCAAGGGGAGATAATAATATTGCCTATAAACATCAAAGGTTGCAAGGGTCTTGTTTTCTTGAAAATGGGTAAAGAGCTCTGCTTGTATACATCAAAGGCAGCAAGGGCCTATGTTTGCTTCAAAGGAGGATAGGAGATTTACCTTAATACATCAAAGGCAGCGAGGGTCTATTTCCTCAGAAATATGTCTTTTTTTTTTTTTACATCAAAAGCCAGCAAGGATCTATGTTTCCTCAAAGAGGGATAAGAGCTTTGCTTGTTTACATCAAAGCCAGCAAGGATCTATGTTTCCTCAAAGAGGGATAGACATTCTGTTAAAGCAGCAAGGATCTATGTTTCCTCAAAGAGGGATAAGAGCTTTGCTTGTTTACATCAAAGCCAGCAAGGATCTATGTTTCCTCAAAGAGGGATAAGAGCTTTGCTTGTTTACATCAAAGCCAGCAAGGATCTATGTTTCCTCAAAGAGGGATAAGAGCTTTGCTTGTTTACATAAAAGACAGCAAGTATCTATGTTTCATCAAAGTGATATAAATCAAAGGCAGCGAGGGTCTTTGTTTGTTTCCAAAGTAGATAGGATTTTACCTAAGTGTATACATCGAGGGCAAAAAAGGTCTATATTTTCTTCAAAGGGGGTAAGTACTGTTGCCTGCAAACATTATAAAAAAGTAAGGGCCTATGTTTGCTTCGAAGTGTGATAGGGGCTTGGTCTGTATACATCGAAGACAGCAAGGGTGTAATGATAGGACATTTGCCTACATATACATCAACGACAGCAAGGGTATAATGATAGGAAATTTGACTACATATACATTAAAGGCAGTAAGGGTATATGCTTTTTTCGAAGCGGTCTCGGACCTTTGCCTGTATTAATCAAAGGGAGTAAGATCAATATTTCTTGAAACGGGGATAGTAGCTTTGTCTGTATACATCAAAGGCAGCCTCAAAGGAAGAAAGAGGGCCAAAAGAAAAAAGGCTGAGCTTGTAAGCATCAACGACAGCTTGAGCTATGTTAAAACACGTCAACACAAACATGGGTATATACAGATTCGCACGTCTGTTGTAACAAGTGGGTCATGACCGTCCTATATCGCTAACCTGAGTACCAGCGCACTTAGCTTAGGAAGTCATTTGTCGCTAAAGGCTGCCAGTAGTTGCTAAGGAAGTCACTGGTTGCTAGGTTAACCCACTAATTGCTAAAAAAAGTCAGTGGTCGCTAAAAGTCACTGGCTGCCAGGGACAATCAGTGGTTACTAAGGTAATCACTGGTTACTAGGGGAAGTCAGTGACTGCCAAAGAAGTCAACTGTTGCTAGTTTTAAGGACGTCAATGGCGACAAGAGGATGCTTAAGGTTGCTAATGAAGTCATGGTTGATAGGGGAACACACTGGTTCCTGGGGAACTAAAGTGTTTAAGGTCACTTGTTGCTGAGGGAAGCCACTGGCTGCTAGGGGAAGTCACTGCCTGCTAAGGAAGACATTGGTTGCTAAGGAGGTCACCGGCTACTAGGAAAGTAAGATGTTGCTAATGCAGTCGCTAGTCCAAGTTTATGGTTGCTAAGGAAGTTACTGGTTGCTTAAGAAGCCAGTAGTTGTTAGGTAAGTCGCTAGTTGCTGTAGAAACTCGTTGGAAGCGTAGTCGTGTCATGTTTTTCTCTACTAAGTGACCCCAAGGCAGGGTAATTTTGACCCCGGTGGCATGATTTAAACATACTTGGTACAGGTCCACTAGACATTGCTTCATAATAAATATCTAAGCTCTATGTCTTGTGGGTTTGAAGAAGAAGAATTTTAAAGGTTTTTGTTGAATAAGTCTATGTATAACAAGTGACCCCCAGGGCGGGGCCAATATTGACGCCAGGGGCAAGATTTGAACATACTTGGTAGAGTCCACTGGGCAATGCTACAGACCAAATATCTAAGCTTTAGACCTTGTTGGTTTAGAGAAAATGTTCAAAGATTTCCCTTGTATAACTCTACGTAAAACGAGTGACCCCCCCCCCCCCCCCATCCCCCTGGGCGGGGCCAATATTGACCTGCAGAACCTGACAATTTTTTCCTGCAGAAACCTGTGTAAAACTAAGTCCCCAAGGGCAAAGTCAATCTAGACCCGGTGGTCATGATTTGAACAATTTTGATAGAGGTCCACTGGACAATAGTAAATGCCATATATCTAAGCTCTGGGCCGTGTAGCTTTTGAAAATATTTTCCTATTTGTTGCCATAGCTACCAGAATTCTGCACGGAATGGAATTCTTTTAATAAACTTGGTAGAGTTCCATGCTAGGAACACATCACCATTTACCAAACAGTTTCAGAGGAAATGTTGTTTGAAGCAAATTGTGGACGACGTACAGCATACGACGGACATCCATCGATCCTACAAGCTCACCCTGAGCAGGTGGCTCAGGTGAGCTAATAAAAAAAACAGCAAAAACTACCGACTGGCTTGAGAACCGTAAGTTTATCCATAATACTGGTGCTCCCTTGTCTGAGGTCTCGCTATGTAGTTATCCCAAACGTCATCCTCTAATAATGTCACTTCACGTCTATTCTCACATAAATTAAACTTTTATATCTTTAAATCAAGGTATCATTGAATCGGGGAAGAGTAAATTAAAGCTATGAATATCTCAGAATGGCGTATTTAGCACTAAAACGCTGAATGGAATGCAATTAGCTTAAATTAATGACATATTTAAACGTGATTATTACTTGTATTACACCTGTTTAAGTTAAAATGTTTTAGAGAAATAAATTTTTGAACTTGTGACAGGAACGATAGCGCTCATTCCCGCTGACGATTATTTTCATTTGCTTCGTTAAATTTCCATTTCAGTAAACTACAAGATGATAATTTTAGCTGTGATTTAGATAATATCCGGCCATATGGTGTTTGCATCATAGTACAATAAACTCCGTATATAACGACGTCGAATATAGCGAATTCCGGATATAAGGAACAATTTTTTTTCTGCCCGAGATTTTTTCTTCATTTATTTAATATAAAATGATATATGGATATAGCAAACTCCGGATATAAGGAACACATTTAAATGGTCCCAAGGGGTTCGCTATAAACGGAGTTTACTGTATGGGTGTAAGACTGGTGTTTGCTTGTACATGAATCAAACCCTTGTCATGCTGGTAGCTAGTAAATAGCTTCACTAGATGTATGATGCACTAAGCACTCTCACCCATCTTCTTGGTAGGAACTGCGCGAAGACCAAAGACACGTGACACATTTATGACGATGCGATTTTTACTTTTTAAGTAACATAAATTTTATTCAAAGGACTGTTTGCTTTAAATAAAGACCTGTAAGACATCCAGTTAGTGAATGAGCATAACATATCAACTGGGCATTTTAAATAATTCCTTCATACCATGTACAAATTCCATTCCTTTCGTATTTCCTCCTAGATCTAGTTAGTTCTAAAAGTTCAAACTTAGTAATGTGATTCTATTGTAATAATTTTACCGCAAGACATTAATTTCTAACCTTTACTGCATATTTTCCAAGCAGACTAAGAACGCTTTAATTAATCATGAGAAATTAATGACTTGTCTATGCCATATAGTTCTGTTAATTACATATTTCATATATAAATCATAACATGATAATCAAACATTAAACTGCCTAGCTTAAACTGTGTTGGCGTTCAGGCATACCGCCAGTTTGAGGTTTGGAAACGGTTAGTAATTCTGAGGTATTGACGTGCTTTTGGTACCATAAATGTGTCAAAAGCACATGTATATACCCGTTGGGTATTAATACTTAAGTTTACTACATTGTTAGTCTCTTTTGCATTGCTTTGGGGGAATTCTGTTCATTCTATGCAGAAACTAAGACACTTTAATATCCACATTTAAACTGATGATCCTACTTTCAGACAATTTTACGTAAACCGGAAGTACATGTATACCAAAATGCACGTGAATTTCATAGATTTATTGTCTGAAGAGCATACCTAGGCCTACAAAACACATTTGTTTTTGTACAATACATTTCTTATAGCAGAAAACATTTATACAGTGGACCAAGTAACCGAAATTACATTTTAACAACATAAAAGTGTTAAAACTACAAATGTATGTCGTATATCTTCACGATTGGTTAGATTTAGATCTTTTTGTCGATATCACATGTTTTATGTCTATTTTATGTTTTTTATATTTTAGATTAATAAATGCAGTACAGATCTAATTGGGCCCAATTACGGTATTAACGCGAATGAACAGATGAAATGTTTTCATCGTATCCCATCCTCCAGATGGTGGTGGATAAAGGATACCTGTACAGATGTTACTCCGGTATATTCTACATCACATAGATATAATCGTTATGTTTTTCTTTATCACGGCTTGTAAATGACCATATATTAAGTTAACTGTCAGAAAAAATCTTCATGATGACTCACTCACTTTAGTCTCAGCGTCGAACTTACGTCAAAATCCTATACCTGTGCAGCATTGATTTCAGCGCAGAGCTTGCGTCAAAGTCATACATCTGTGTGCCTTTGGTTTCAGCGCCGAGCTTGCTTCAAAGTCATATATCTGTGTACCTCTGGCTTCAGCGCCGAGCTTATTTCATTTCAGAGTCATACATCTGTGTACCTTCTGTTTCAGCGCCCAGCTTGCGTCAAAGTCCTACATCTGTGTATCTTCGGTTTCAGTGCCGAGTTTGCGTCAAAGTCATTCAAACATCTGTGTACTTTGGTTTCAGCGCCAAGCTTGCGTCAAAGTCCTACATCTGTGTGCCATTGAATTTAGCGCAGAGATAACGCCAAAATCATACATCTGTGTATCTTTGGTTTCAGCGCCCAGTTTGCGCCAAAGTCCTACATCTGTGTATCTTTGGTTTCAGCGCCCAGTTTGCGCCAAAGTCCTACATCTGTGTATCTTTGGTTTCAGCGCTGAACTTGCGTCAAAGTCCTACATCTGTGTATCTTTGGTTTCAGCACCCAGCTTGCGTCAAAGTCCTACATCTGTGTATCTTTAGGTTTCAGCGCCGAGCTAACGTCAAAGTTCTACATTTGTGCACCTTTGGTTTAAGCGCCCAGCTTACGTCAAAGTCCTACATTTGTGTACCTTTAGGTTCAGCACCAGCGCCAAGCCTACATTGCTTGCCTTTAAATTTAGCGCCGATATATCTCAAGTCTACTGTGCACCTTTGGTTTAAGCGCCGAGTTTACTTCAAAGTCATACATCTGTGTACCTTTGGTTTCAGCGCCGAGCTTACGTCAAAGTCCTACATCTGTGTACCTTTGGTTTCAGCGCCGAGCTTATATCTCAGTCATACATCTGTGTATCTTTGGTTTCAGCGCAGAGCTTGCGTCAAGGTCCTACATCTGTGTACCTTTGGTTTCAGCGCCGAGCTTATTTCAAAGTCAAAATCCTACATCTGTGTACCTTTGGTTTCAGCGCCGAGCTTATTTCAAAGTCATACATCTGTGTATTTTTGGTTTCAGCGCCGAGCTTATTTCAAAGTCAATTTCTGTGTACCTTCTGTTTCAGCGCCCAGCTTGCGTCAAAGTCCTACATCTGTGTGCTTTTGAATTAAGCGCCGAGCTAACGTCAAAGTCATGTGTACCTTTTGTTACATCTCTGCACCTCCGGTTTCAGCGACGGGGCCAATGAATTGTAAGTATATGTCTACTAAAATGATGAAATAATAGATCTCTAGAGTGCTTACGTCTGCTCAGTTATCAGTTTAAGACTATAGGAAACATCTGCTCAGTGGTCAGTTTGAGAACAGGAGACATCTGCTCAGTTATCAGTTTAAGAACACAGAAAACATCTGCTCAGTTATCTGTTAGAGAACAGAAAACATTTGCTCAGTGGTCAGCTTAAGACCTTAGGAAACATCTGCTAAGTGGTCAGTTTGAGAACACAGAAAATATCTGCTCAGTTATCAGTTTAAGAACACAGAAAACATCTGCTCAGTTATCTGTTAGAGAACAGAAAACATTTGCTCAGTTATCAGTTTAAGATTATAGGAAACAGCTGCTAAGTGGTCAGTTTGAGGATAGAAAGCTTCTGCTCAGTTATCAGGTTAAGAACACAAAAAAACATCTGCTCATTTATCTGGTAGAGAACAGAAAACATTTGCTCAGTGGTCAGCTTAAGACTATAGGAAGCATCTCTCAGTTTTCAGTTTGAGAACACAGATAACTTTTGCCCAGTTATCAGTTTAAGAACACAGAAAACATCTGCTCAGTGGTCAGTTTAAGACTATAGGACACATCTGCTAAGTGGTGAATTTGAGAACACAGAAAACTATGGAAGCCTTGGAGGGCCACTTTTGAGTTTCGACTTACGGGTGTTTTTGACTTTTAAGTTATGACTTTCAACTTTTGACTTATGACTGCTACTTTCAGACACTTTAAGAGGAATGGTACTGCATAAAAGCACAATGATCTGCTGTGACAATATAAACTGGGATTCGAACCTGTATTAAGGTTTTTAAATGATGTTTGTGCGTAGCACTGTAAACTTGTTTGCTGTAAATAAATGAACTAAGTTACTTTTGTCTTTGTCATTTATTTTAGTATAATGAGCCGTGACGGCGCGTCAGGAGGCGACCTTGGGAGCCTCCGCAGGAGCGGCGACGCAACTCTCGGCTCGGGAGGCCTTGTGGGTGTCCTCTTCTTTCTTTAATAATAATAATAATAATAATAATAATAATAATAATAATCTTCTTTTATTTAAAGAAGCTAGCTCATTAAGCATAATGTACATAAAGCAACATATTTCTTATCTACCATGAGACCTTCTTTTAACAATGATAATATACAATTGAGAATTTTCTTTAACGGGGTTGGGGACTTGCCCCCAGGCGTCAAGCCAACTATGAAGGAACTGTAAAAAAATTGATTTTTTTTGTTGCTATGGTAACATTTTTAAAAATTACTTTTTATGTTTTTATGTATCTATATGTTAATATCACAAGGTATACCGAAGGAAATTAAAGTGCTGTAATATGTATAAGTATTTGTTATATTGTTGGGTCCTCAGTAGCAGGTTCCTAGCATTACCTGAACCTGCCGCTGGAGGTCCTCAGTGAGGACCGTGTATAGGGTTAGGGGTTAGGGTTAGGATTAGGGTTTCTTTTTTCATAAGTGATAAGTAATAAGTCAAAAGTCAAAAGTCAAAAGTGATAAGTAATAAGTCAAAAGTCAAAAGTCAAAAGTAATAAGTCAAAAGTCAAAAGTAATAAGTCATAAATCATAAGTAATAAGTCAAAAGTCAAAACAAAAGCGTGTTAAAACACGTTTTATTTTGTTCTTTGACACAAATGATGTAACTTTTTATATATATATAATTGATTTTATTAAAATCTTTTAAATAGAAATTGTATTTATTGAGTGTTGACGTGTTTATATTGTTTTAATAAAAACGCCAAAGAGGCAATACAGTAGTTCTAGTCATAAGTCAAAAGTACGGCGTACAAAAGTCATAAGTCAAAAGTAAAAAAACACCCGCAAGTCGAAACTCAAAAGTGGCCCTCCAAGGCTTCCATAGAAAACATCTGCTCAGTTATCAGTTTAAGAACACAAGCGTATCTGCTAAGTTGTCAGTTTGAGAACATAAAACATCGGCTCAGCGGCCAGTTTTGAATTTAGTGAAGATAAAGTCAGTTTAAGCCACAGGAAGCACCTGTTCATGAGCCACGTTTAGTATTCCGGTCAGTAGAAGCGTTTGAATGACTATACTTAATGTAAATGGATCAGAATTTACCAATTGCATCAACCAAAATAGTTATATTTAACATACATATCCTGACGCAATATTAAGAAATTTATAATAACGAAAAAATGGTGAAAGTAAGAGGTGTCGATGACAAAAAGGCAAAGACACTACTGAACACATGTTTCCTATGGCAAAATGGAGATTGCTTAGGGTATTTCAATTTAAAGTAGAAGATACCTGTCTAAAAGTGATTTGTTAACAAAGCAAGGACTTCGTTCAAACTTAACAACGAAATAGGAGAAAGAATGCAATACTTGTCCAATACAGAGTCATCGCTTTATCAAGGTGTTGTCAACCAGGGCAATAATTTACACGTAAAACTTGAAATTGATCATATATAATTTGCACGCCTCATCAACGATTTGGACAAATTGATAGCGACAGTCATTGTCCGCTGAATGAGTACCTTGTAATAATCAAGGCCTAGATTTCCTAGGGGTTTCAATGAAAAAATACGAAATTACTTGTCTACAGATGTATACTTGGTTACAAAAGTAAAAGAAATGACTGAAAATAAGCAGGTTTTGTCATGGAGGCAGGCACAGTTATACATTTGAAGTAGAAGTTATTGTAGCGCTATCTAAGGTATATTCATGTCTTTATTTAGAAAGTTATATTTTAGTGCAAGTTAAATGTATGTTACACTGGTGTAAAGTCTTGTTCTGAGAGACATCATGTATGCATTACATGTCCACCCCGCCCACGTTTATGTCTGACTTTGAAGAGATTTTTCTTAAGAATCGCAAGAATGCCAACCAAACCAAATCTCGACACAATTTCATTATATTGCAAGTTTTGTCACAACATTTTCACATCAAGCCGAAGTCTTACTTATCTATTGTCACGATATGAATTTCTAATGAATTATATGCCTGTTTAGTTTCACTGTTGCCCGTGAGACAGTGACCAGGTGCAGAAATCTACATAACCATTTCATTCTCAGCTTTTCCATGTTGTTTATGTAATATTTTAATATGCGACATGCGTACAAAATCACATTAAGATATTTTCAAATCAAGCATCTAATTTGGGCATGCCTTTAATCAAAATTAACGTATTAAAGTATTATCCATAATCAATTAATGAATAAATGTCAAAATATCACCTGTATTCATTTATTTGGGTGTTATCTAAAGATAGGCGGCTTACCACTAATGAAAGGTAATGAATAGTGACCATCGTTGTCAGCCGTGCTCATTCCGGACATTGAGCGTGAAATGTAAAGAATATCATAACATTGGTCTTCCTCTTCAGTGAATTCTGAAACAAATTTACCGTCGAAATATGAAGTTCTTTAAGTACTAGTGTAGCATCTATTTGATTACATTTTCTACATTGGTCTTTACATGTCGGACTTATCTGAATAGATTCTTCATTCTTAAATACGTCTTCATTGCTCTAAAGTAACTTAAAATTGATATTTTCATAAAAGAAATTCTATATAAATTCGACAGCACATTTCGATGCACGGTAGCGTAAAACAGGATTTATCAAATCCGATTGATAAAAGTGACGGACTCCCCGGGAGGTCTTGGGTTCAAATACTTTTGCTTTTATTCACATATTATGCGGTAGAGGGGCTTAAGCCCAATATGATTTCAGAGTCTGTCAACCAGCGGATGATATATTAAATAGTGTTTTAAATAACTCTTAATCATATCGCGCTTTAAAGTTAACAATGTTGAGAAAGTAACTTGTTTTAAATCTGGTTTCAAAGGTTGCGGTAGATGTGTGAAAAAGAAGCCGATGTCCTAGCTTGAAATTCATCATGCCACTCGTCCAGTGTATTCTAAGAAACAGCCATCGAACGTTTTATTTGTTCTAGACTAACTCTCGTGTTCCTTTCGTTACACGGCTACCTTAAGAGGTAAGATAAGATCGGATATAAATCATAGTCATGCAGAAAGACGTTTCCTTAACTCTAAACACTCTTCGTTCAGCCGAAATGAAGCTATTTAAAGTCTATAATATCTTCGTATTTTATGTTATCAAGGCTTATTTCGCTCAGTTATGAAAGAAGTTATCCTAGTGTATATTAATCGCTTTGGGGGCAGAACCGATGATCGGACCCGTTACTCCTGAGAGAAAGAACCAGCAGTGTTTGCTCATGGTACCCATTTACAGCTGAGTGTACCGATGCACGTGCACGATAAGGTGGCTCACCCGAAGGTCAACTATCATGGTGTCTGACCCGGCGGGACCTAGTCCTTTGGGTTTCGAAGCAAACATCGAACCGGTAAAGTACTGAGGCCAACAATAATTCGTCTTTTTCGAATGGTAAAGTTAATTTAGCAAATATTTGAAGCATGGCAAGTTCAGTTATTAAAAATCGCACTAAATGTACAATTTAAGTTAATAAAGTAGAATCATAGCATTAGTGTTTATTTCAGCCTTTAACATAAACTGGCAATTATAAAGTTATTATACAAAAGCATAAACTACAGCCAGTAAATTACAATTTTCTTAACGCTCCATGTATCAGACCTCCATTTTTTTTTTCGTTGCTAAATTGACACTATATTATATTCATTACACTACTTTTTTTTAATCTATGAGCGTAACGATCTGTAGTAAGGGGAATAATTCAATTGCGAATTTGAGTTTAACTGTCTGGTGTTAATGATTTTGTAACTTTTGTCTGTCATGATGTATATTGGTGGAATTCAAAACGTAAATAGAGGATATTTGTTTGTTTTGAGTGGATATGGAATATATCTCATCGAGAAGTGATACAATCGTAATATTTTACAAGCGCGAAGCGCGAGTTAAAATGTGAAAGTTGTATCACTTTGAGTTGAGATATATTCCACACCCATCCAAAACAAACAAATTTTCATTTAATTTATGCTAACTATTAAAACAACAGCTAAATTATGTATATGCACCACTGAAAAAAGTAGTTCCGGCAGACCTATACCACCCACACTGTGACTGATACAACATCTATATCATCACCCTATATTACACTGATATATTTCAGTATTTCACTGAAAAGCGTGAAATAAAATGGTTTACATATGTATTTGCAAACTAAGAAATGTATCATTCACATGTTAAATAAACAAAACTATGTAGTGGAATATATATAACATAGTTATTTGCGTGGTGGTAGCCCATGTTATACAGACATCGTAAACTGGCAGGTGCCAGCACGAAACTGTGAGTGCCAGCACGAACGCGACAACATTACGACAACGTTGTTTCCAGCTGTTTTTCGTGCTTTCGCACGTGTTGTCGTCGTGTCGTATTTGCGTTCCCGCCATCACGAGTTAACTTAGAAAAGGTCGAAACAACGATTCCTGTAGTACCATACTGGCGCCCTTTCAATGCCAATGTTTCGCCCCTGTAGTGCCAATGTCGACAGCACGGGAGCACGATAAAGGTGCATTCGTTGCTGTTTCCTGTGGGGCGACCCTTCCAGAACAACTAGCCGACATGAAGGAAATAGCTACCATTATAAGTAGGTTATATTTGTTTAACATACAGAGTTTCAAACTTTTTAATGGTTCAGTCGGAGATAGAGGTCCGGGTCGGTGACGTTAAGCGATACAGTTTTGGATGTAATATATCAATCCAATAAGACAGTCTTGATACTCATAAAATAAGTGACATGAAGCCGTTTCGTTCAAGTCAGGTTGATCACCGATCTCTAGATATCTCACAGATATCTCATGTATTAAACAATAAAACAGGTGGCAAAAGACACAATAAAATACTAATTTTTAATGAAAAACTTGAAGTAGTTTTAGGCCTGACATGAAAAGCTCATGTACATATGCATCAATCTTGTCTTTCTTTACCGACAAACAGAATTATTCATATATCAAAAACATGATGTAACATTTTTCTACATTATTTCAAATTCATCACAAAAGACACTTATGACCATATGCCTTTAACGAGAAAAACATGTTTCACTTCACTCAATGACATTTATAATTTTAATGTTTATTTTTTCATTCAAACTTTTATACATCTTAATATAACACAGGTGTAAAACATAAAACATTCATCAGTGTCAAACAAGTCAATAACTTCATCTTAAAGATAAATTCATGTTGTAATTTGATTTTCACTGAAAGTTTTAGGCTGATCAGATCTTACCAGATAAGGCCAGATCTCGGTCCACATTTATTACTAAATTGGTTTTTAAAGGCAAAATAGTCATACCTATATTGTCTGTATTTTGTTAAGTGTTTCCTATGCTTTCACACTTTGTATACACCGAGTTTTTTTAATGATTTGGTAAAAGACAAATTTACAACATCAGCTTTCTATTTAAAGTTCACTAATAATCACAAAGTCTGTATTTGCCAATATTTTTACGGGTTTTTAAAATTTCTTGTTTTTGGCCTCGTTTTGATCAAAATTCCATAAACTAGGTCAACATATTTTGGCAGCTTTCTACGTTTTTTTTAATTCCTTTGATAAAATGTATTCATCAAATGCAAAATACATTTCATTCATATATGAATTTATAGTAACGTAACTTCTACAATTTATTTCATATCAAACTTTCAAAACGTCAGCCTTATGTTTAGTGACATGCGTTCCTGTAAGGAAAAGAAACAAAAATGCATAGATATAGAAATACAGAACGTTTTCTGACTAAGTTTTTATATCTGGCCAACACTGGAACTGCGCCGCTCTAGGCTGTTCCGCTATCCCCTGGGGCTGATTCTGCCCCAGCTGTCGTCACCCCTATCATTGTACGTTAAAGTGATATTACCGTTCAAAGTGACCATCAAAACTTTAAATAAAACATTAATCAGTGATTTATACTCATAGAATAATAAACATTGCCATAGGTATTACCCCAAAATAACGATCTGTATAAATGTTTCATTCACATTGAATATAGTGGAAATCTGTAAAAATCTGTTTCGACTAGACTATCCTATAGTCAAGAATTAAACAAAATCCACCTTTTCGGTTATGTATACATGTATCTTAATTTGTGATTGCCAATAACAGAAATGACTTGGCAAAAATTATTTCTTATGTTTTCTAAAGCATCCACTGTGTTTTGAGCATCATTCTTAAATATAACCAATGTAACCATTTTGAAGGGTAATATAACTAGTCTAAAGGTAATGTACATGTATCTCTAACAGCAAGTACTAGATTTTAGTTTTTTTTTTATTTTTTTAAATAAATTTAAATTTTTTTATTATAATATTTAAAAAAAAAAAATATTGTTTTTTTTTTTTTAAAAAAAAAAAAAAAAATAATAAAAAAAAATATAAAAATAAAAAAATAAAAAAAAAAAAACCCCCCCCTTTTTTTTTTTTTTTTTATAAAAAAAAAAAAAAAAAAAAAAAAAAAAAAAAAAAAAAAAAATAAAATTAAAATAAAAATAAAGATAGGGTCCAGTTCCCTTTATTGAGCAGATTACTTTTGAAACAAAGTATGTCACAATGGAACCAGTTGTTCTATAAAACCCTAAAAAGTCTTGTTGAGAAGAAACGACAATTGAACAGCAGAATGAGGATGCTCTAGATATTCAGTGATTAAACTGTTCTTTTTGGGGTTTTTAAAAAACAAAAAACATGTGCCCACAGCACCATTTTATTTGTACATTTCAGAACGATTGGTGATAAAGGAAAAACAAATTGAGACGAAGTTTGGTGAAGAAGATGACTCTGCGTTTTATTTCAGATTTTTTGAAATGCATGTTAGTTCACGAGGATTAAGAAAAAAGAGTGCAGAATTTTTATTATTTTCGGGCAGTTTTATGCAGACTTACAAGTCTGTAAATAATGCAAAGTTATATAATTTGATTATTTTTCTCCACTTTACCACTTATAGTATATCTGTGTGATTTCTCTCTTTTCAAATTCTTCCTTTTTATTGTATTTTTATTACTTATTTGGGCACAATACACGCATTCCTCGGCGGGATTTCTCCAAGTCTATGGCAATTTGATAACTCGATACTTCATATAAAATAAGTTAATAATAAAACTAAATTTCAGTTTTGCATCTTTTTCAAAACACTTGACAGTTTTACAGGTGATTTAATGTCTATCTAAACAGACAGGCCCACACAGCTCGCGACAGTTTTAAGGCTGTTGTTTCCTACTCGGAAAGTTAAACGTCCAAGTACAGAAGTTAGTCCTGATGGTGGGTGTGAGGAACCGAAGTTGCATAGACTCTTGACAGGTACAGGTTCAAGAGAGACAGATGCAGATGCAAGGGAATCCGGGTACCATACCCTAGCTTTTTCACGAATAGACCCCTTGGTGTTTTTACTCATGCCAGGTTTATAGCATGGATACTACCTCTGGGTTTCTATCCAGTTCATCTCTAATAGCGGGAAACACTGAAAAGCGTTTTTGAAATTTCCAGTGCCCCGGCCGGGATTTGAACCGGGGACCTCCGGATTGGTAGCACTCGGCCTTGGTAACTATATAGTTCCCGACTATTTTTGTAGATTAATCAGAAAATCCGAAAAAAAAATTTCGCTTTACGGTCCGCGACAAATAGAGATCTTACAAGCTCCACACCGCAATCACAATACTTAAAGAAAATTTGAATATTCAGGAATGTGTATCTGGAATGAGATTCCCGTAAGAACAGAAACAGTAAAACCTTAAAGCATTTCAAATCTTCATTTTCAAACTTCAAACTCCGCATAAATACTTTATATGGAGAATCCAGATCGTTGACTTTACTTTACACGTGTGAATGTTGTAATGGCTTTTGAATTTAGTTCTGCTCAAATCAATCTCGTAACTTGTTATTGTTGTTTTGTTTATATATTATATATATGCATTTTGTAAGAAGGCCTCATTTTAGATAAGTTTTGTTTTAAACATATATACTTAATGAGTTATTCCTATAAATAGGTGGGATTGTGAGAAGAACCGAAGTTGCATAGACTCTTGACAGGTATCAGGTCCAAGAGAGACAGATGCAGATGTTCACGGGAAATAACGGGAATTACACCGAACCTAACAATTTTTGTTTTTATGAATAGACCCTCCTTTTATTGAGTTATTTTTACAAATTCGAAATCGCACACGTATAGAAATATACGCAAATGACGTCATTTAAACTACCTCACTGATGGTTTCACCTTATCTCGGTTCATCTTTAGATATCCGGGTTAAACATTGCAAAAAGCGTATATAAAAATTTCCAGTGCCCCGCCGTTCGAAACTTTGAATCACTTTTATTTCACTGAGAAACCTCGTATAATTCACTGGAAAACATAAAATAAAGTTATTATTTCATGTTAACTAGTGAATTCGCGAGTTTTCTCAATGAAAAAATGTGATGATCCACGTTTGAAAGTGGATTACCATTTTTTCAGTTTATAAATGGTTTAGCCATGATACGTCAAATATTTTAATGGCGACGGCGTTAGCTAGACCATACTGACGATGACTGTTAATATGACGTCATTTGTGCAATTCCCGGATACGTTTCGCGATTAATGTTTTTCGAAATGTCAAACTCATTAAAAGTAAGTTTCAACCCTTATATATAAACGAAAATTGTTTTTAAGTTTGATAATTAACGCTGCTCGCTCTCAGATTTGTTGTGAAAAGGTAAAGTTTATAAAACTCACTGAAAATAGCATGTTTTATAACTAATAGTCAAATTAAAAGGTTTAAGTATAAATTTTTGTGAAGTATATCTGTTCATTTGAAATCATACGTTACCAAATTGTATTTATAGCGTTACTTAATGCTATTGACATTCCAATATAAACATATAGTGTAGTGGTGCCGTAAAACCGGATTCACCAACATTTCCAATGGAATTTTTAAGTTTTACTTATATTGATGATTCTAACCATTAACTTTACATTTAACGATTTAACGTATTCGTGTATAATTATTGATTTTTTTTTTCAACGGCAAATGTGATCGAGCAGCTTTTAAACACAGTTCGATTTTCTGTTAAACCGTTGTAAATTTAGGTTATGTATTAACCAATCAGAAACAATGTGTTTGAAGTCTGCAGTATCATAGACTTCACTGGCTGTCCACACTTCAAGTTTAGTGTAACCATTCTTTCATTATTGAGGAAGATCGGAGTGTCAGTAGAAAACTGAAATTTAGCTGTCTGATACCTTAGATTCTTTTCGCATACTTATGTGGTAGCCAACGACCTTAACTAATCGTGACACTGGTATTGTTATACATTTAGATAAAAAAGGTAATCATCTTGACAATATTTGCACTTTTGGATAAAACGGCTATTGTATCCTGAGTGGACAAGTCCATTTATCAACTTTCTAAAAACTGTATTTGTGGAGTGTCAGGCAAGTTTTGTTGTGGAAAAAGAATACAGATATGTTCATAGACTATGTTTTTAGAAAATTACTCATTTAGAATTACTTCTTTAAATGTTTTGTATTTTAATAAAGTTCATATTGCAGTATCATTTTTGTAACCTCGTATCTTCACCCCAATAAATCATTCTACAAGATCCAAAGTTTACCGGAAAACTCGGCTCGAACAAGCAACAAAACTCAAAGACGTTGTGGGTAAAGTGTTCTTTTCAGGTTTTTGCGACAGAATTTTGCAACTACTCTTTCTTTTATCATTTCGTGCATGTTGGTGCTTTTTTAGTCTTACAATGGCAAACGGAAATGCACGTCGAACATTTCTTGCCACACGCACGAGGGTCAGTCAGTGTATATTTTGCACTCACGTGAAACTTTGAATTTACAAAGGCTAGATTCACCAAGCAAGAATACTTTGTGTGAAATATCAAAATTCGAAAGTCTGATTCAACAGACTGATTCTTAATTAATTCAAGAAAGTTCTAAGGGTGTAACGCAGTTACGGAAAATGTATCTCGAATTTGACATCAACAAAACAAACATAATGTTTTGCCACTTCATGTGACAGTTATGGACCACCAACAGAACGGAGAAAGTCGGTGCAGTAACTGTATAAATCTTGCTTACACGTAATTTCAAATTATGATTATTTATACTACAGTTATTACAAGTCCTTGAAATCATTATGGTTGAAAATACATTTCAACCGGAACATGAAAAATTATGTTACCATTTAACCACATAAATTTATCATAATTACCATTATATAAAACAACAAATTTGTACTGCAGACTTAAATTTAAAAAGTTAAAAAGTTCTTAATACAATTAGTTAACTGTTATTTGTTTTAAATTTAATATTAAGTATTTGAAATTGCAATTAGTTTACTATTATGTTCAGCTATTTTTGTATATAAACATATAGCTAAAGTATGTATGTGCGTCATTGTACATGTATGTAGTATTATGCTAGGATTTTTCTTTTCTTATTTGTTATCATTTAACAGCTATTAGTTTGAGTATTTATATTTCTTACTAGTTATTTCCAATCAGTACTTCAGTCCTTTGATTAAGATGGTACAGTTTGAGATAAGTTGTAAAGTAATAAATATTTAGTTTATTACTATTTTATTGTTCTATGTACAAAAACATTTATAACATTTGGACAGAAACATATTAAATACATAAGTTGTAAACTAATAAATATGATGAAAGCAATATACCAAAAATCACGTATGAAGATTTCACAAACAATGTAATACTCAGAACTTTAACGATTTCCCTTGGCCTCAAGCAAGGAGAACCGGCATCATCTGTGTTGTTCATATTGTTTGTTAATCTTTTAATGTAAACGAATTTTTTGAGAATGATATAAATTTGCTATGCATGTATATGTCATTATTTGCCGAAGATATTACACTTTTTACAACAAAAACAGAAAGTTTACAAAAACAGTTGACCAACATCTATGATTATTCCATTAAATGGGGCTTGAAAAGCAATGTGAATGAAACGAAATTTGTATATTTGAAAAATGAAAACGGTAGAAATAATTTAATTTGGTTGATTAATGGAGAAAATATTGATGTTGCAGAAAGTTTTTGTTATCTTTGTGTGAAGTCCACACACACACGCACACACACGCAGCACAAACTTTAAATGAACAAGCCCTTAAAGCATACAATAAATTATTAGCTGTTTTCAGCAGAGTTAATCTAAACATTAAAACGAAAGTTTCTTTATTTGACTCCTTAGTTGTACCAAACAGTCTGTATGGTTCCGAGGTCTAAAAGCAGCAAACAGTCAGCATAGGCTGTAAGTGATTTTATTTGATGCATTCGGCGAATGAACCGCATGGTCTCCAGGGTATTTCCAGTTGACTAGCTACCACCATGCAGTTGGCATACCTCGTTTTACCACCAACCTCGAGACAGGGCAATACTTCCCGTATGACCAGATTGGCGAAAGATTGAGACATGTTATTCTGCCAACATGATGAGGTAATAGGACATACAGTTGGATATCCAGAGATCCATCCTGGTTACGGCACCAGAACGCCATTTGGAACATATTATAGCCCCGGACTGACTTTTAATACACAACTTCATATTCAGTTCAATCAGTAATTATTTAAATTTTATTTTATAAAATTATTTTTTTATTTTTTAAAAAAAAAAAAAAAAAAAAAAAAAAAAAAAAAAAAAAAAAAAAAAAAAAAAAAAAAAAAAAAAAAAAAAAAAAAAAAAATTTTTTTTTTTTTTATTTATACCCCTCATGTTTGATTTTATAAACTACATGTACTATAATTAGTCATCAGCATAAAATCATTTATTAAAATGTTTTTTACCTGTTTTCCTGAAGTTTTAGCTCACCTGGCACAAAGTCCTAGAGTGAGCTTTTAGGAACGCCGTCCACTTTTTCTTTAAACAACATCTCCTCTGAAACCACTAAGCCTTGTCAGGAATGTTCCTTGCATGAACTTCTACCAAAGCTATTCAAAGAATTCCGTTCCATGCAGAACTCTGGTTGCAATAGCAATGGAAAGGAAAACTTACCAAGACGGTTCAATTTATGCCTCCCCGGGTCAAAATTTACCCAAGCCAGGGGGTCACTTGATTTTACATATGCTTATAAAGGAAACACTAAAAAATCATCTCTGAAACCAAATGGCCTAGAGCTTAGATATTTGGCATGTAGCATTGCCTAGTGGACCTCTACAAAGATTGTTCAAGTCATGACCCCCCAGGTCAATATTGATCCTGCCCAGGGGCTCACTTGGTGTAACTTAGGCTTCTATAGAGTAAACTTAAAACATCTTATTGGCCAAAAACCAAGATATTTGGAATATAGCATTCTGTAGTGGATCTCTACAGTGTTCAAATCAGGACCCCCAGTCCAAAAACCCTTTTAGCTATTGTGGACCTTGTATTGTAGCCAATGGTAGCCAGGGGAGGGATATGGGGCCATCTTAGCCCTCTTGTTATAGCCTTAGACTCTTGTCTGTGTCTTTTAATAATTTTACCAACAGAACTACAATGATTATAAAATAAACTTCACAGATAACTATGTACATGGAGAAGTATCTGCATATTGAACAGGCCATGGTAATTGCATGTTTTTACACAGAAAAGTAAAAAATACTAAACGCATATTTGACTTTTTTATTTCTGATATATCATTGAACTATATAGTTAATGCTAAATTGTAACACAAGGGTATTATTTTAACCAAAGAAAGGTCTTAACAATTGAGACATATTATTGTTGTTAATTCAGAACAATATTAGATTTATCATGCCTAAATCATGTTTACACTTTCACTATGTCTTGAGATCAAAAGTCAAATAATTGAATACAATATTTGCATAGAATTTACCACTTCCAAAGTATAAGGGATTCTAGAATAAATTGTTGAAAGTTTTCTTCATCTTGTTTGTTTTCTGTATTGTTTATCTATGTCAGGTTTAGTACATGTATAAAATATCACAGTTGGCAATGTGAAGGTCACTGAAGGTCACGGCTGAGGTCGAAGAGGTGGTCTGTTTTCATCATTCCGGATAATTTCATCGAAAACAAAATCCATTTTATCTATTGTATCTCCAACAATTGTAAATGTCTGAAAGGAAAGAGCCAAATACTTTGCATAAATAAATCTAAAATTTGTAAGGCAATTAAGTTTTCATTTGATCCAAAAGTTTCTTCTTCTCACCAAGTAGTTAAATTGGACAAACACACAATCATATAAGTAATACCAGAATTGAAATCGGGAACAGTAATATGATGATAATTAGTTACACTGTTATAGCAATGTTGAAATATCTGACCACAGCAACAAACGTTTGTTAATTCTGCTTTATCACCAGGTGACCCAAACTCATTTTTGGCAAACTTTTAAAATGAATTGCGACAAATTTCCAAGAAAATTCATGTACAAGTTTTATCCATAAAAGAATTAAACTTTTTCTTTTTGTAACAATTTTCTTCTAAGAACATTTTATTCCATTAGTTCCTTCTGCATTACAGTTTATTATTCTATTGTTATGAAATTTGGGTTTTATTAATATCTCACTAAGGAACTCAAAGTAAAAAATGTTACAAAGTAATGGTGGTCAAATCATAATCAACAACAGACCTGTGCAAACACTTTTTCCTTGTATTTTCTATCAATTATTGGATCCTCATGTGCCATGGAACTCTGCAGCATGCTGGTAGGTGAGCCCGTTCTTTCCCTGTCCCCTAAACTAGCCGAAGTCTTACCCCGGCTAGGTGGGCCCCTAGAGGCAGGGGTGGCACTTTGTTTACCAGCTTTCAGATCTGCCTTTGTAGTCTGAAATCAACAATATCTCATACAGTATCCTATATAACAATGAAGTATCTTGTATCATACATTCTAGTACCAAAGTTCTTCAAACAAATGCCAGTACATCACTGCATTGCCTTAAGTTATAACCGTACAGCTTTGCATGAGAATAATATTAGGCTCTGGCAATCAAAACAGATTAGTATGACAATTTCACTTGGAAAAAAAATCATACTTATACAAGAACTCTCAAGAATAGATGCCATTTTATCTCCCACCTAACTCCTTATTGGGAACCAAACAGAGATGACGTAGCTAATTAGTATGTGGAATCAGAACGAGGCTAGAGTTTGTGGAAAAAACAGCTAGGAAATTTAGAGTCAAAATTTTGTATTTAAATCTCATAATTCATCAATTATGCGAAAAATTTCAACGTAATTATTGTTTTATCTAATAACAACAGATCATCTGTATTCACCAACCAAGCTGTCGATAACTGTAAGGGTAAGATGTATGTGATTTTTATCGATTTATTTAATCGATCGGGCACTCCGCCATTTTTCCGCTTGAATAACCGATTCTGAGCAACGTCTGAATGACGATACACAGATTGAATATCTGATTGTACAACAGTCTGAATGACACCGACTAACCTGAATGGTACAGTCGCTATATGATAACTTTAAATATGATGAAAGTCGAGTAACTTTCGTTTATTTCGGAGAAATCCATATCGATGATCGGAGATTCCGACATCGGCGCCGGTTCAGCTCATTCTGACCGACACGCCCGCTGAGGATAACACGGTGATTTTCGTGAATAATCTTTTGGTTTTTGTTATTTTTGAAAGCATTGCTCATGACAATTCGACCAGTACTGTATTCTTTCCCTCATTATAATTTTAGATTTGAAGTTTACACACGGGAGATTGGCGGAATGGCCACGAACGAAGAAATCGTCTCGGGCGGAAATGACGTTTCTGCGCCAGGCGCAAGAAAACATAAACAAGATGGAGAAATTCATCGGAAAGGGGACGCTATTTTGGAAACTTTTGTTTCCTCTATTCGCGCATTTGAGAGCGAGGCGACGAAAATAAAGGACATCTCGTCGTCCATTTCGCAAATGCAAGGGGCCATTAAATCCTTGCAAGGTAAGAGGAGCAGAAAGGACGAAGACGACGAGGTACCGGCGCGGAAGAAAAAGGTTCCGGTACACAGCATCTCGGACGATTCCGACAATGAGTCGGATATCGATGTTTTGCTTAAGCATGGTTCAGGGCCGGAACCGGGCACTTCGACAGCAGACGAATCTTTCATGGAAGATTTCGATGAGTATTTCGGGGAAGATGAGAAGATTAGTCCTGCAATAAATGATTTGGTGGCCAAGAAGGTAAACAAAGCACTAAGACCTTCAAAAATCGATCAGGAAAAACTGAAAGAACTGGGGGAACAGTACAAACGTCCTGAGAATGTTGAAAGTTTGCAGATCCCTAGGATCGACGGATTCCTATGGAATCAACTTAAAACCAATGTCAAATCTGCTGACATAGCGCAGCAGAAAATGATACATCAAATGAACAAAGCAGCAGGGCCTCTGGTACAAGCCATGGACCATGTTGTTACAAACGAAAATCCCGACCCAGAGGTTCTGAAACGTTGTATTTGGGACTCTTTCAAGCTCATGTGTGGAAGTATTCACGCCATTAATACACAAAGACGTGAAACCATAAAAAAGGAACTGAACACAAAATTTCGAAGTATCTGTTCCGCGGAGACAGCAGTTACAGCCACTGGCCTCTTTGGAGATAATCTTCAGGAACAAACCAAACAGTTGGACAGCACCAAAAACATTAACATGACCAACAGGGACCATTTTTTAGGGAAAGGGAGGGGGGGCTACAGTTACAACTTGGGACACCCTCCCTCACAGACACAGAACCAAAATCAACAAAAGGGGTACAGTCAGAGAACAGGAAACCTTTCTCATTCCAAAACCAAAGGAAGTTCCCACAAAACAACAAACCTAAGGAAAGAACTTCGGGAACAAAAGGCAAAATTATCAGAGAAAGTAAACAAGACTGTAAGTAATGAAAATCTTTTAAATTTATTAACAATTCTGACAATTTTAAGGCGGTAAAACTCAAAGTCAGTTCAATAACTGGAAGAAAATAACCAGCGATAGATGGATTTTACGACTATTTGTGGCTACTCACTTGAGCTGGAGACTTTGCCATATCAGTCGTATATTCCCACACCCATTAAATTCTCAGATAGAGACACACCAGATAAGTTTAGAAATTGATAGATTTTTGAGGTGCAACATAATTGAATCTGTGAACTCATCTGATAAGGGGGAATACCTTTTCAAATATTTTCGCAAGGCCGAAAAAAGATGGTGAGTTCAAATTATTTTGAACCTGAAAAAATTTAATGACCATGTGCAGCACATTCATTTTAAGATGGAGACTTAAAAATGCTGTCAATTTAATGACAAAAAACTGTTTCTTTGGATCGGTAGACATTTCAGACGCCTTTTTATTCTGTACCAATTCACCCTCGTGATAGGAAATATTTCCGTTTCATTCACAATGGACAAAAGTACCAATTCGCTGCGTTGGTGATGGGGCTGACCACAGCACCAAGAGTTTTCACAAAAATTCTCAAACCAGTTTTTGCCACATTACGAGCCAAAGGTCACATTAGCACTGCATACATCGACGACTCTTGTCTCCAAGGTCAAACCTATGATTCCTGTTTAAAAAACATTACAGACACAGTGTCACTCATGGATAGTTTAGGGCTCACCATTAACCAAACCAAATCAGAATTTATACCCTCTCATCAAATTGAATTTGTTGGCTTCATTCTATGTTCCGAAACAATGACTGTGAGACTAACTGCAAAGAAAAAAGAGTCTATTATACATCAATGTTTAGATATTTTACAAAAGAAATTTGTGACTATAACAGTGTTTGCACAACTAATAGGCAAACTTGTCGCAGCAGAACAAGGAGTCGAATATGGGCCCTTGTTTTATAAGCCGTTAGAAAAAGAAAAAGAACGTTACTTGAAAATTAAGCGGGGGAAATATAATTCTTTCATGAAAATAACTGACAATATCAGAGCGGATACTCAATGGTGGGTCCATAATCTTCCAGCATCAGTAAAGAAAGTGTCTCATGGAAATCCTACAGTTGTGATGCATACTGATGCCAGCCTTTTGGGGTTTGGTGCATGCATCAAAGATGAAAAGCTCGAAACTTGTGGGGTTTGGTCTCTAGAGGAACAAGAAATGCACATTAATGTGCTAGAACTAAAAGCCTGCAAATTGGGCTTGATGGCCTTATGTAATACTAAGATTAACACTCACATTCGCATATTTACTGACAACACAACATGCTGTGCTTATATTAACAAATATGGGGGCAAATGTCGAGAGTTGAATACTCTTGCTCGTGAGATCTGGTTCTGGTGTATAGACAGAACAATACACCTCAGTGCTGCACATATACCAGGTGTTGACAACACTGAAGCAGACACATTGTCTAGAAAATTTAATGATGACACAGAATGGTCCTTAGATGATAGTGTTTTTCAGGATATCTGTTTAAAGTATGGGCCGTTGCAGATTGATATGTTCTCCTCAAGACTTAATTATAAATGTGAAAAATATGTTACCAGGGTACCAGAGCCTTTCGCTTGGGCGATTGATGCATTCACAGTTGATTGGAGCAATGATCTACTATATATGTTTCCTCCTTTCAGTATAATATCCAGAGTCCTTCAGAAGATCGTTCTAGACGAAGCAGAAGTAGTAATGATAGCACCAATCTGGACTATCAAAGCTGGTGGCCGCGCCGAATTGCTTCATTTAATGTCACAGCCGGGCTATTACCTACCATCTACTCAGAGGATCTTGCACCTCCCACACAAACCTTCATATCAACATCCACTCAAGAAAATGGTGTTGGGAGTTTTCAGGTTATCCGGAAAGCATTACTGCAACAAGGGTTTTCAGGACAGTCTGCCACTCTCATTATCGAGGGATGGCGCAAATCAACCAGAGTTCAGTATACCTCGTTTATTAAACGATGGCTTTCATTTTGTCATAGGAGATCGCTCAGTTCAGTTAGGCCGGCTGTGAGACATGTTATTAAATTTCTAACAGAGTTATTCAACTTAGGACTCAGCTATAGTGCTCTTGGAACAGCAAGGGCGGCTGTAAATGCATACACAAGTACCTGCGGTGGAACAGACTGTAGTGATGATGGGATGATCAGGAAATTCATGAAAGGGGTCTTTCATAAAAGACCGAACATTCCAAAACATCCAGCAGTTTGGGATGTAGACATAGTGTTCAATTATCTGTGTCATGCTCGTGATGATTCACTTATATTTTTGTCAAGCAAACTTTTGCTTTTATTTTTATTATTGAGTGCTCAACGTGGGCAAACATTACATCTTGTTCGATTGAGCGATGTTGAGTTGAATACTCGACCGTGTTGTTGTTTACCCTACCCAATTGTTAAAGCAATCTCGTCCATCTTATCACTTGGGCCTATTGTGCTAGATAAATATGTAAAAAACAAGAAACTATGCTTGTTGAAACATTCAAACAGTACATCAATCGAACCAGACCGCTTCGAGATGTACAAGAAACCAAGCTGTTGATTAGCACTCAGTCCCCACACAAAGGGGTTTCAAGTTCAACAGTTGCCAGATGGGTAAAACGATTAATGGTTAAGGCTGGTATTGATCCATCCTATACCAGTCATAGCACTAGGGCAGTAGCTACAAGTACAGCAAAAATGAAGGGTGTGTCTGTAGCCAAAATTTTACAAACTGCTGGTTGGTCAAATGTGAAAACTTTCAGCAGGTATTACAACAAGCCAATTGTGGGAAAGACTGTGCACAAGCAATTCTTGATTAATTTGTGAAACAAAAAGTGGAATTGAATTGAACTGAACTTACATTTCTTGTATACATGTAACATAACATTGTTTTAATTTTATATGATGTGTACATATAAGATGTATAAATTACTTATTTACAATTTCATGATATATCTGTTGTGATTCATCATTAAAAAATCACTCTAAAATCTCTGTTTGGTTCCCAATAAGGAGTTAGGTGGGAGATAAAATAGGAAGATTAAACGAGACTTACCTTGAAAAGGGAAGTTGAAGTTTGATTGATATTTTATCGACCACTAACTCCTTATGGGATCAAACACCCACCCTCCACTCCCTTGTGGTATGAATTTTTAATGCTGCCAGCTAGGTATGAATGTTCCGAATGATGGCATTCATACCTGGCGCTTGACTCTGAAGGCTGATTCCACATACTAATTAGCTACGTCATCTCTGTTTGATCCCATAAGGAGTTAGTGGTCGATAAAATATCAATCAAACTTCAACTTCCCTTTTCAAGGTAAGTCTCGTTTAATCCTAGTAAATGTCATGTTTCCTTCTAAAAAACCTGGTTTGTTTCATTTAACTTGATGCTTTGAATCTAAACTGAACAAAAAGTGTGATTAAAAATGAAAGTTCTCTATACACTTACTGTATTTTAAGTCTCCATTGTCAGTGTGTAAAACTCACAAATGTTCTCCTTTCTACGTTTTCTTGTATTAAAGACAAAGCATTTATAAAATACCTCTTTTGATAGTTTTCCTCCTTTATCTTTATCCTTCGCTGCTGGAGCTGGTGCTTTCTTGTCCGGGGCTTTGGCTGCACTCTTGTCCCCTGTACCACTCTTACGCCCTTTACCATCACCTTCAAGTAAATAAATGTACTTGTGATTAACAGTGTTCAAACCAATGCTCCACCATTAGTCTAACTGTCCAGTAAATTACTGTTGGATTATAAGGAAAGTATTCTGTGACTTACAGAAATGGAATCTTAAAAAGAGTTTTTATATTGAAGAAAACAAATGCATGAAATTGCTAAGTGCTTAATGCTAATGTACCTAAAAACTTTTGGCTTTTTATTGTAACCTTGCAAAATAATGAAAAAGTTGTAAATTGTAATGAAGTGTAAAAACATAATGAAAAATGAGAATGTAATGTATGAAGTATTTTATTTGGTACCATCTTGCATAATACATGTACATACTGTAAGGAAATGGTAAACAGTAACACATAATTATGAAGATTATATATACATTTAAAACCAACATTTCTATGTGATAAACATGTTAACGTACCAACTTTAATACAATTAAACAGCTTACAGTGTTATACTATAACGCACGCTGTGGAAATACATGGTTCCTGGTTCCAATTTAGACCCTCGCCTATTCAATTAATTGTACAAATACAATAACAAACTGGTATTAAGTAACGAATGACCAACCAGTGGGTGCTACTCCATGCCACATGTGAATGATAAAGTGTAAAGTTCTATTTCTAAAAGTTCCGTAGAAAAATGAAAAACAGCAATTTAAGATCACGATTATTCATTTCTAAACTACATGTACTTTCTTTTTTTAAATTTCTGGCCTGAGAAAAATGAATAACCTGCCAGGACAATATTTTAGCTTTTTAGTTTTTTTTCTGGAGTATCACCCATAAAAGTTGAAACACTAACGGCTTAAATACCAAACCATAAATTCTGACCATATATGTATCGCTTTAAGCCTCAAACGAGGATGGTAGACCCAAAAAGCACATATACAAACAAACAAAACTGACAGTATATGTAGGTTTACTGGATGAACACACAATCAACAAACAGAAAGCAGACATTGGGGTAGCAAGGTTGCTGGATATGTTAGGCTCCAACTTACTACTGCCTGGTAATTTCTCAGTCTGTGCCGGAACTGCTACTGTAAAATGGACAACACAAAACATGCAAAGCTTTGAAGGGAAACAACTGTTGCACGATAAACAAGGGAAGGGAGACTACTCAGGTAAACATATTATCCTACAGTTCTTCAAGCCATTATCATGTTCAATTTTTCTTTTAGATCAGTTTTGCTAAAACAAGAGTAATTAAAACAACAGGAAAAAAAATTTGGACAAGTTATACATGATAACAAAATGGCCTGAAAAACTATTACAGCTAGTTAATAACATACATGTATATATTTTTTAGACTTAGGATTGAAGGAAAAATATCTAATCAAATCTAATGACTTAAATGATAGATGTGCTAAGTTGTTGAAGTCCACTGGTGGTCACTGCATGATAACATAAGAAAAGACAGTACTGCTGGCAGAGTAAGAAACATGGAAAAAGCTTATATAACAAAAGTTTCAAGGTCTGACACATTTCACAAGAACTATGTACAAAATGACAGCACACGCAAATCACGTGTTACCCCATAACCAAGAAACTTCAATCTAGCAATGTCCTCACACTGTGTGTTTGTACATGATTGTGTGCGGCTCAAACATTGACTTACTCAATGTACTATCTTCACTTAGTAATTTGGGGAAACTAGAGGTTTTAGATGGGGTTCGTGAGGCACGCCGGCTTCCACGCGATTCATGCTTTGATTCTAATGGAAAAATAATGCAACAAATGTATAACAAGTAAAGCTGTAAGGTTATGAAGTTTACAGTGGTAATATATAAAGCAAAAATCTGGCACACAGCAGCTGTATAGCTACAGTTCTGAAATAATAAAAGTACAGTCACTCATGCACATGCAATAACATTATCGTGGTTCCACTCGTAGACCAAGAATTATTGTCTTAATAAAATAATGTTGTTTGAAATTTTTACAACGTTAGACAACAATAAATGGTCAAACCAGAGGAAACACATCTTTTGAATTCCATGCAAAATACATACATCATGCAACAAAATGGTTACTGCTATCACAGTTGCTATCATGCACGGTAAGTCTCCAGGAAAAGCAGTTTTATATTTCTCTTCATTTCTGTTCAACATGCAGTATCATGCTAAAACACTGAGCTGTTCTATGCAAACATAGTGAATTTCTTGTCTAACACTCAGCATTTAAGTATCTCTAACATATGATGCCTGCAGAAAAAAACCTAAAACTTTCAAATCAGTGTTTTCTACCCTTTTCTCAAGCTCATTTTAGATTTTAGCAAAACGAAAAATCATTTTTTCGCATAGCACAGCTCAGCTCAGTGTAATTGCAAAATTCTAACAAACAAGACTGTATTCTTTACAGTGCTGGGTGCTGTTTAAAATGGAGTTTTTCCGATATGAAGGTAATGGAGAGACTATTACAATGTATTAGCTTTCCAGCTCTAACAAACTTTTGACAAGTTAACAGCACTGTAAAATATACTCAGTAGCTACTTTTTACTTATTTCACACCCTGTATTTTGTTATTCCCTAATTTGTCACCAAGGCACAATGTTAAACTGTTACACTGCTGACGGCAAGTGTTCTACCTTTGGTACCAATGTAGGTCATACACATCCATGTTGTCTGACCATTGCTGGTACTGTCTTATATTAATCTGTTGTAAATAAGGGTTCACTGAAAATTTATCGGCTGAGAAACAGACAGTGTAGACCCTGATGAGACTGGATGTGCAGACTGACTTGTGTATAGACTGCTTGTAAAGACCAAAGTCAATGCAGTGTTTCAGCAAGGTTAAAGCACTAGTTTTACGACAAAAGAATTTTTCTATCTGATTTAACAAACATACTTTGGAATCAAAATCAAATGCTTGTAAATTCCTGTTTGTCAATACACAGCTTGGTGTCTTATTAAATCAAAACTATTCTTTCTTCGGGTGTGAAATAAATGAATGGTGCATCAAAATAATGATACAAAAAATAAATATTGATAATAAATGAGTATGTTCACTAAAGAAGTGTATTATAATGCCAATGAGAAAGCAGCCATGTATGCTGTCTGCCGTAGACTTTTTGTCATGAGGCCATATACACTTAAATTTGTATCAACAAAACAAAATGTAACATCTACATTCTACAGTTTCACTCTCTAACAGACTAACAGAATTATTTTCCAGGGGACAAGAATTACTTCCAAACTACTCGAGGTTTTCAAAAATCATTAAAATGTTAGGTTGTAGATTTTTTTGTACATTATAACTAAGCAAACAAAACAAGGGGTATAAAGGGAGGTAACTATGGGGTGCGCATACCAGTAAAAATTTCTAGTTTTTCATTTTGCTATGAAGGTTTGCAAATATTTCCAACAACAATACCAATGGTTTGGGACGGTAAAGCCTGATCTATCAGGTAAACTACATCATTTGGACGGCTGGGCATTTGCTACATAGATTGGGATAATAGTATAGATAAAATTGAAAGAATTGTGCTACGTTTACCAGATAATGACAAATCGGACCCCTCTCGCACCAAACGTGGAGAATCCATAGCTAGAATGTCAAACGTTTTTTTGTGTTTTTATTTGTATATATTAATGTAAATAAAAAGATTATTATCTTTGCTAAATATATACCTTAATCATGTACATTTGGTATATGCATAAAAATTTCTGGGAAAGTTCTTAATGGAGGAAGAAGAAAATGCAGTCTATCTTAAAATCGGCAGTTACATTATAATGAAACGAACGAAAAAGCCGTTTCTAACATTTGATTGGTCAAAGCGGTCATACCCAAATTTTACAGCTTTCACTGAAAAATGTTAAAATTTAATGTATTAAACAACATGTAAAGTTTATTTTAAAGCACAAAAATGTACTAAACCGGATAACTATGGCCTTAGAGTTTTGGTAAAGTAAAACTAAACTGCCAGTCTCTTGAGAAGACTGAGGTGATAGAGTTGTGTTTAAATAACATTATTAGATGACTATATCTAAGACAAAATGTATCAGTTAGTGCACTAGGACACAACAGCTGTAGGCAAAATTAACCTTCGTTATCTTGTGATTCTTGGCAGTCGTCGTCTTAATAAAATATACACAGTTAATTAATTAGTGTATCATCAGCTACACGATACAATACATGTCAGTTAATCATGCATGTATTCCATGCAGGGATGTTGCTGCAGCAGGGCTTCACACATCTGGGCTCATGCTATATTGAGATACAACATAATAACATACGATAGGCCCGTTTAACTGTGATAAAATGGATTGTGAATTCATTTTATTATTACGGAATTATTATTATAAAAACATTTGATGGTGTTAATTAAAAGTTAAGATGAAGGGAAGATGAGCATTACAGTAAACATTTTCTTACTAAACAATAAAACACTTCTAGAAGATGAAAAGAGGAAAATACTGGAATGTTCACTGTCGACAAATATAATTGTAAAAACCAAGATGGAAAACATACTCGTATCATCGGAGAAGTCGTCAAAATCTTTCTCTGGTAACCCCATCACTTGACGTATAAGTATAGACTGCCCTACCATTTCATCTACTGCCTCAACCAGTAACTGGTAACTGAAATATCAATACAAGAAATCAGTATAATAGAGTTGTGTCACTGACAGGATTTGAACCCACTACCTAAGGGTACACAGTCTGATGCTCTACCTCACTTGTTCAAAAGTCAATAAGTTGAATCAGTTCTATCCAGTAACACTAGTACAAAATGGTACCAAAATATGTTGTAGTCAAAAAAATAACACATTTTAGAGTTGGTTTCTGTTTGAGCTATTGTTACATCTAAAGCAAACATCCTGTGGCAGCTTGAAGATTTTTAGGTGAAAATTAATTTTGAAGTTCTAACTTTGACTGTTGCCTGACCTTTATCTCATTAGCAACAGTACACTGACATACATTTTTAAGATTCAAATTTTTATTTACAATTGATAGTACAAAACAGGAAACATTTGTTATAACTAAGTGTTACATAACACTGGTTCACTCTCAACAAAAGTTGAAAACTGTTAGGACAAATTAGTTACCCAGCCTTATAGAGATGTGTGTGTACAGGTTTCTGGGGTATGAATGACATCTTGGATACACAATCATTGAGTTGATGTAAGAATGTCTCCTTCCTCTCATCATCATCATCCATCATCAGTATATCCTGGTGTACAAACATCAAACATCATCAGCATTCAATCAAGCAACGAACAAAGAGCAAGAGAGAATAATTTTCGTCACAATAAATTCAGGAACAGTTATTTTTCAGGTTGATATATTAACATAATCAAAATAGAATTTTCAATGCTTATAGTTTTTCCTATTATAAATTTTTGTAAGTACCAGCATAAGGTAAGAGATGGAGCCAAGGTTATCTCCCCTTTGACCCTGACATTGTAACACTGATCACTGGTGACATTGTGATGTCACCAAGCAATGGCTCCCTATGTTTGAAAACTTTCTTACTGTCAACTTATGGTAAATTTGCAAAAAATTAAAATGATAAATAAACATTTTCTATATAGGAAGCCCATCTAGGCTTAGGTATACACAGTAAAGACGATCCATATACTATGGTCAGTAAATTGGCGCCAAGGAACAAACTTCCTACTGAATCTTGTTTCTGTAGATTTCAAGACAAAACAGTTAAACTTTCCTTACATCCTTAAGGTCATCCACACAGAGGTCCCAAGTTCGCCCATCACGTTCCTCTGGTGGTACCAACTCTAGGTGAAGCTGCTTCAACTCCTGTACCGCATCATGGTGATAATGTAGCTGAAAAATGTCATAGAGTTACCATGGAGATTATTTCTTCCTTACTACAGAGTCATCTTCATAAAAATAAGCAAGCGGCTACAATGTTTGGTGGCAAAAATGCTTCACAAACAAACTGTCAATGAATTATTGTTGATTCTTGCTGGCAGTGCTACATAATATGGAATCAACTCCCGACATGCAACAGACAAAATACTTTCTCTGACTGAGAGATGCTAATTCTCATTTATTAAGTAAGTAAACAATCTTTTAGTCAGGTTAGACAAACCAGTGTAATATTTCTGTGGCTTATAACCTTCACTAGGCAGATATTTGCAAGAAGCAAACTCCCAACTCTGAACTAAATCCAGCAGTCAACAAAAGATCCTAACAAATGAGAATTTCAGCATTTTTCTCCAGAACAGAAATATTAAAGCGTGATGCAGACAGAAAATATGTCAGTTACCTTGGGATTACACCTCTGGAATATTTCCTCATCAGTTATGTAAGCATCTATAGGACTGGACGGCCTGTCTGGGGTTCTCATACCACCTATAATCTCCTCTAGTATATGTCGCATCATCTGATCTCCTTCCTTCTTCTGTAGCTCTGACTGCAAACCAAGAATAATTGGTTATTATATACATAACAAAATACTTCAACTTTCTGTTACTTTACATTTCGTAGTTATTTAGGTTACTATTTATTTTATAAACTAAACAAAGTTTAAACACCAACTGACGGACTGCTGCATACACCAAGAATAGTTTCACACATTTGTACATAGTAGTTGATGTAATTTAAAATTTCATTTTATAAGACACAATAACAAGCTTTCCATCATTATACAACTGAATTGGGAATGGAACTTCAAATGTCTCTTTGAGGTAAAAAGTAAAATTTTATTTGTTGTCCCTCAATGCATAGAAAATTGTCTCCCTTTAACACACCATGATTCATGGATTTTATTTCCGTCTACCAAACTTTAGTCAATATTCCTAACTATTATTCTTAGACTTCCTGATAAAAAAAAACCTTATCCCCTTAGCACAAGTATATGACAATTGGTTAATCTCTTCACATAAATTTCGATGCCAAAGATCTCAGATACCGTGACCATGCCATACAGCTAAGCCTGTTATGATTACATTTGCGGACTATTTGTAAACCTACCTCTAGTTTGAGTCTCTGTCCCTTGTATTTGTCCTCTGCAAAAGCAATACCTCTCAGTGTGACAATCAGCGCTGCACCACCACACACTACTGGACGGGTTTCAAACTGCCATTGTTCCTGGAACACCCCGGCATTTGGGGACTTGAAGACAAATGGGAACTTCACTGTCTCCCCTGGTAGAATGACACCACTACTGTTGTTGAAGTAAAACCTTTGTACACTTGCCTGGGCTAAATCAAAAGGATTCTCCTTCGGCTTTTTCTGAAATGTAAAGAGCAATAGTCTAATAACTGTAGAAAGTTGAGGCCCCGCTAGCTTTCCTACTCGCAACCACCACAGCACTGGCTTGTCAAAGTATTGAATTCGTAGTTGAAATAATGTAATAAAATACATTTTGTAATACACATTGATTAGAAAATCAAAATTATAAAAGTAGTGAAGATAAAGTGAATCTAACATGTTCATGAGTTGTGGATAAGGAAATCCCACCCAAGGGTTGAGATACGTCCAAAAACGAGGCTCTGCAGAGTTTTTTTGGACATATCTCAACCCCAGGTTGGGTTTTCCTTATCCACAACTCAATGGACATGGTAGATTTATTTTCTCACCGTTTCAATCGCATTTTCACACAAATAAGAAGGATGGGGATGAAAAAATGAAAATCAACTTTTTCTCGAATTTTACTTCAAAACTGCTATAGATGGATAGAAAATGATCTAAGAAAATGAATACCAACAATCCTATGTTAATTTCAAAAATAACAATTTTACAGTCATTTTTCGATTTTTATGTCTGCTTGCATTTTAAGTAAAAGTAGTCCGATAGCGATGTGAGATAAGGATATCTATCACCAGTAAATGTGCAGAAATATGTATATCATAGGTGAGAAAGAAGTTTCTCAGTATATAGGAGTTCAAAAACATATCTAGGTCTCAGGAGAGGGGAAGACATGCATGATCAGTTCTAGCTCCCACTTCACTGTGTGTGACAGGGTTATAGAAATTATATTTGAAGCTGCAAATAGAGCACCATGACTACAATGTGTGCTTGCCATACCTTCCAGTCATAGTAGACGGAGGTGGTCCCGTTGTTGATGATGGTTAAATAGCTGGTAACCCTGTCCCCAGAGAATGTCTCAAAGTTGACGCGAGCCTCGATGCCAACCTGGTCCTTGAAGTTGTAGCTGTCCCCAGTCCAGCGTGCTGCCTGACCAGCAAACTGTATAGATGGACCAAACACTGGAGTCGGATTACTGTCTGTCCTTGTGTCACGATTATCACTGAAACAGTAATTCAGTAGTGCTGATACCCTGTCTCTTTTATAACAATGAGCGGCGCAATTATTTTAGACTCGGCAAGGCAACCACCTTCTAATTAGTATTTTACCCAAATTGTAGGAAAGTCTTACTGTATCAAACTATATAAAGTCTTGTATCTTTACAACACCAGCCTGATCACAAGATGAATGCGATTTTAAGTAAATCCTAAATTCACAAAAACACACAAAATCCTGCAGAAAAAAAAATATCTTCAAACAAGTTCAAACTAAAAATATTTGGCTTCCACGTTAGATACTATTTCTTTATTCTTTTATGAATTTTGAGTCTACCTATTGCAGTACTTGAACTCAATGTACTTGTATAAAGATGTCTTTCTGAGACAAGAAGGGTGGTAACTAACCCAGTGATGTCAGCATCTTCCTCATCGAGTATTTCCATCTCTGTCATTGGTTGTCTCTCCAAATCCAACAACATCTGAGACGTGCCCTGACTCATGTCTCCTTCATTAACATAAGGGTTGGACCTTCCAATCACTTCCAAACCATTAAAGTCCTGAAAATACAAGATTTTGAACAATTATTTGTTGGTTATCTTAAACAGGGTGTACAGTTACTTCCCATTAATGGACAGCGGTGGTGCAATCAAGTCTCTGTAGGTCTGCATCTTTGTTAGTTTGTACTAGTTTTTTAAGTGTTCAATAATTTAGATTTCTGTACATGTTCATGTACAGACAGTTTATACTTACAGGTTTATGGATCAAGTTCATGTACAGACAGTATATACTTACATGTTTATGAGGATCAAGTTCATGTACAGACAGTGTATACTTACAGGTTTAGGGGCAAGTTTATGTAAGTGTATACTTACAGAGTCTCATGTACAGACAGTGTATACTTACAGGTTTATGAGGATCAAGTTCCTACCTCAAATTGCTTCAGCTGTTTCTTCCGTCTGCTCCAGGTACGACGGTACTACGGTATGAGGTCAGTTCATGTACAGACAGTGTATACGTACAGGTTTATGAGGATCAAGTTCCTCCTCAAATTGCTTCAGCTGTTTCTTCCTCTGCTCCAGGTACTCAGACTTGTGCCATGGATAATGCATAGGACGTGTGTGGGTAGGAGCCCAGTGCCAACCTGCAATCACAACTTATTTGTATTAACCAGCATTTATCTAGCATACTGTAAACCAACTAACATTGTAACAACTGACACAACACCTAGCCCGGGATTCCCTGAGTTTTCACCAGTTGGTATTGTATAAAATATTATTAACTTAATACTGCCAAGCTCAAGTCAGAAAATCAAAACATAAATTTGAAACAGACGAACAGCCATTCAAGAAGTGAGAATGTCACAGCTGCAAATGTGTGTTAAAGCTGCAGATATCACTTTTAAAATGCCATTGCTAAAGATACATCTTACTTGACAAATGAAGTCGTGGGTACATACCTTTTTCTTTCCTAATTTTTTCAGGGATGCCAATATGCTCAATTGGTGGTGGATAACCTTTCTCTGTCTGGGTCAAGGTCATACTGAAATGAACAGAAAGACATAAAGTTTCTTTTACATTCATTTTTTAAACACATAAAACTGAAAGACTGCACACAATCAAATGAGACAAACACCTTAAATACAATTAGCTACAATTCTAATATTTGGTAATTTTGATACTGGAATAACTCACAACATGTAAAACGTTTAAAATACTTTAATACCTTATCTGTTGCTTTCAAGAGATTTTAAAAAATAACTAAAACATACTGTACTATGTGGTTTACTTACATACTTGTGGTGATTACATAGTCACACCAATCACATCTTAATACATTTTACTTTCTAATTAAGATAATAAATGTGTCCTGTTTTTCTGTTAATAAATGTCAGGATTTAAGTGTAGTACTTTAACTTTCACATTCAAAAGATTGACTGTTTTTTTAGTCACTAAAAATTCATCTAAACATGTAAATACCACGAACTATGTTTGAGGAGAAAGTCATAGTTTACTAAGACATTGTGGTGATTACATTAGTCACACAAAATCACATCTTAATATTTCATTTTATCGTGTTCAAATCATAATTATGGTATATTCAAATAGACTTGAAATTTTATCTACATACAAACTAGCATTTTGTACACTGATATTTGATTTATTTACAATTTTATTCTTCATGCTGCCTATTTTTATGAATAAAATTTACAGCAGCTTTCTGTTGTTTATATTCCACAACATGCACATATAACATCATGCACACAATGATATTACAATGTAAATAACATACTAAAGGATCTAATGCTGCAATAAAACTGTGAATCTAAATTATAGAGTGTTTTTTTTTCTTGACAATGTATCTTTTAAATATAGGTATTGCTAGGAATTAAAAATTTCTATTACTTTCAGAAATTCAAGTAAATAATTGGAACAAACTACCAAAGGTGGTTTGGTTTTATAATATATTTAAAATTTCGTTTCGACCTTTCACTAGTACCAAATCTTCATCAGGAACTATTTTATTACTTGTAAGCTACTAAGGTAGTTATAAAATGCAGATACAATATTGCAAAGTAAAGCAAATTCTTTTGAGAAATGCAGCAACATTTTTGGACAAAAGTATAACTAGAATAGTGTACACTGGAAATACTAGCATCTGCTGTATACTTTGGTGTTACATGTGGCTAGTGAAAAATAATTCAACATTTTGAGTGATGCTAAAATACTTTTTTTTTTTATAACTATTAAGGTATTTTATATACTGATGAAACTGATTTAGCTTGTGTCTTCATCTGGGAATAACTAACTATGCCTTTCAAGGGATCCAATTTACTGGTACTTCTAACTTTACTCCATCCGGATCTATGGATGTATCATGTTTGTAACTTATGTTTCTAATCAAATAAATATGTCATGTATGAAACCTTACTCTTTTATTTAGTTATATGATATATCATGTATGTAACTAACTGCTTCTAAGTATAGTAAATGCATTGCGTTTGTTACCTTAATACAGTAAACTCCCTGAAAACCTGACCCTGTCCGGACAAAGGAAAATGTCCGGTTTTCTGAGAGTTCAGGTTTTCTGAGAGTCTGATTTTCAGGGAGTTTACTGTATTTCCCATTGTTATTTAATAATTGAATCATTGTTTAAAACTGCTATTCATTCTGGCTATATATTTGAATATACAATATTAAGTGAAAAAGAAACATGCTATGGTTGATAACAATGGGATGACACCATCAACTTCACCTGCGGCCAGAGGCAAGGGTGTGGATCCACAGGGGTTTCACAGACCGTCTAAGACAGAAACAACAATAAAACATAGAACATGTACAAAACACATAGAGAAAACCCCTTTCCCCCCAAATGGTCATTCACTGAATTACACAAGTAATAAACAGAATTGTTAACTGGTCTATGGTACATTGTATATCCAAAACCTGCTGAGTCAGCACCAGCATTCAGGTATAATATTGGTAAAAATACTTGGTAAAGAAGTAACATAAAAGTATGGGCTAAACATACCATAAGATTACTTCAATACTATATAGGCATATTATATGTAACAACCTTGCTTTTTGTCACAATTAATACTATCGTTCTATGTTAGAAACCCTTGAAAAGGAAAAAGTTATTGTTACTTTTCTACAAGCTAATTTGTTACAGTTACATTCAAGCAGAATCTCCTGTCCCATTGAAAAGCGATATCTATTTGTTAGAACATTTTATACAATTTAGAGGTATTAGATATAACTCAAAGAATGTCCCTGCATAATAGAACAGCTGAGGAGTTGACAATAAAATCCTGATGTACTGAAAGAAATGTTTGTGTATCAAACAAAGTCCCTTGTTTAAAGTCTGTAGCAGTTGAATTTGAGTAAAATTAACGGAGTCTAATTCAGAAATTTTGTCTTTTTATGCTATTTCAGAATATGTCAAGTCCTAAACTACTTAATCTCAGCAAAAAGGCAACGGGACCCCAGTATAATTTATAACCTAAACTATATCTACAGTTACACCCTTACTAGAAAGGAGCTCTGAAATAGAATCATATTATTTTATAATAACAACATTACACAGCGAAAACAGATTACTCCATCAATTATTTTTATTTCCCCTTTAACAAGATTTAAAATGTAATTAATTCAAATACATTTAAAGATCATCCCAGAATTTATCTTAATCTATTTACAGTGAAACTTGTCATATCCGTCACCCTCAAGAGTTACGCGATTGTGACAGTTAAAACAGGTGGTTGGTTAATAACGTCAGTATACGTTTAATAAGACCAAGTGACAGTACCCAATTATTAAAGACTGTTCTCCATTATGATCAGGAGCAGGGTAAGACATACAGGTTTTACTGTGTAAAATTTAGAGATGGAGAAAGTAGTCCTTTAAAGATTACTGTTGAACGCATAGAAATAAGTATATAATATAGCATATGTCACATTGGTAAATCAGAAAATTGTCCCACACCTATTACAATATAGTTGAGCAGAGAAAGTAGTCCCATACCAATAAAAGAATGAAGGAAGTAGTCCCATTCCAATAACAGTGATGACGCAGAAAGTAGTCCCCTAGAAGTTACTTTTCCTGTATTAGATTGAAACAGGACAAAACATTTCCAGTAAATTGACAGGTAACTTTATTAATTTACTTACTGTACTCCAGTCAGATCATCACCAAATTTTTCCTGTTGTTTCCAGAATTCACTACCAACACGGACTGAAATATTATGATACATTGTGGACCATTAGAACTTTCAAGCAAACATACAAGCCCATAAATCATGAAGATTTGATGACTCTTAAAAACACATTTAAAATAATACATTTTGACATCCTCTAGGAATTGGTAAATTTCAGATGTTATTTAGAAGTAATTGTACACATTATCTCGCTGGCATTATAGTTGAAAATTTTGCTAATATTTTATATTTAAACATAACCACAAACAAGTAAGAACAAAACGATATCACAATCATACTGCGATAAATTCCTCTTTATCATTAATTTTGTATTTTAATACAGTGCAGAATTTCTGAGGAACCGAATGTAAATTTAGACATGATACATTTTCAAACATATACAGTCACACATTGTGAAAAACTTACACCCTTTGCCATAGTCCACTGCGGGTATAGTCCTGTCTACTATATACCTGTCTTCCTGGATCTTACAGTAATTATCGGCCTGGTTCATCGCCAGATCTTCTGGATTCTTCTGTAACAATTCTGAGAAAAGAAGTTACACATGCATTGTTAGTTTGAAGTTAGAGCAATATTGGAGGGAATATAGAGATAAGCAGTAACACAGGGCGACATTTTCATGTTCAATGTTGGTACAATGTATTTCAGTTATACTAGATTTTTAGCCGTTTACAAAAACTGCTGATGCACATAGAAAGAATCAAGTTGATACTATTTCTTGATTGTTATTTCTAATCCTTTGTGAAGTCATTCATGCAGTCAGGTGTTTACTTGTCAAGTTTTAAAAATAGCATGTACAACTTAACCTGTTTTTAAAAGCCACAAAGTGAATACAACAAAGTGTTGACTTCCAGGGGTAAGTTAAGCTAACAGGCACACTCATATAAAAAACTTGATGTAGGGTATAGTCATACTGCTGTTTAAGTTGGTGGCAACTCATTCAGGTGGCAACTCACTCTGGTGGCAACTCACTCATGTGCAACTGTATGCCAAAAAAAACTCAAGCATTGCTTGAATGTAACCAGTATGATAAACTGAAATTACTTGAAATATATCCTTGTTGTTTTTTCCTTTCAAGCATTTTTAGTTGCCAGTTGCGTAGTGCATTGCTCTCAATGCTGCGTCCCCATTGGTCATCGTCACGACGACGCCTCTTTTTCTCATATTTCAATGTTGGAGCAGTTGGTTGCATGTCTTCTTTCCTTACTGCAGGAATATCCTGTACCAGAACAATTACTTAATTAGTTTATTGACAAATATCATGTATACAACAGCTGTTACAATAGTGGTTAAAGGATCTTTAAGACTAATCCATGACCATAACAGATCCAGTAAGCACAGGCTGTTTGGATCTATCCTGGTCACAAAGGCATGGATTTGATATAACGTGGCTCAAATATTCTCATCCGTAGAGTTTTTCATTTACATGTTTCAGTTGAGGATACAGAATACCCTTTCTAACTAACATATATACATGTAATGTGTATTACAGCAGCATGTCTTACCATGAGGTCGCCACGTGTCACGGCTTCTTGGTGGAACTCATCATAGTTGCCAAGAATGCTATGTGCAATCACATTTCCTGATGCATCATACCTCGGACCAGCAAAACCTGAACAATATAATAACAATAACCATTAACATGACGTTTATACATACAGTTAAACTTCGTTCGCTCGAACTTCATTCGCTCGAATACAACCGATCGCTCGAACTTGGCCGACGGTCCCGGCAAAATCTTTATGTAATTCATATTGTTCCACCTCCGAAACCTCGAACCCCGATCTCTTGAACCTGTCTGGCGGTCCCTTCAGACCAATTTCATTGCCATTTACATCCTTTTGCTCGAATAATAAAAGATGTCAGTCTCAATTATCGGGCAAACAATTGTACTTTTGATCAATCGTTTAATAGACCGGCGTTGTTAAACGGTGCATGTTTTTAACACCTAGGGAAATGAGCAATAAAGGGTAATCTAAACTTCTTTTACAATGTTGATAAATATAAGTAGTAGATTGGCATAAATTTAAAGGTTTTTTTTCACGAAAATGGATAGAATATTTTAATGATTGACTGATTTTTCAGAAGGGCATGTTGCCGTTAAAAACATTAAAAGAATTAGTGCAAGTTACGTGGTAGAGATTTTATCATTTTGACTTCTAACTAAAATTAGAAATAGTGACTAAAGTTTTCGTTTTATGACCTTTCCAATGATATAAAACGTTTTGATATGTCTTTCGATTTAAGAAAGTCAGGTATACCTGTATTGGACATCGGCTTTTCGACCCTACCGCTAAGAGCTCTTCAAAAAGGAGTTAGTCAAAACAAATGCAATCATTAACCAAATTTCGACAATTTAACCATTTTTTCATGCTGGGACAAATTGTCTGAGGTTCAAACTTGGTGTATAATACGCACTTATTCAGGGAAACAGGGGTAAAAATGAATATCATATTCAAGTTCTACATTATAAAACCCATGAATGGCGGACCTCGATGGCTCGAACTACCGATCCCTCGAACTAAAATCGACGGTCCCTTCGAGTTCGAGCGAACGAAGTTTTACTGTACATGTAACATGCCTAATTTTTCTCTTTTTTTAACTGATCAAAAATGGACCTTGTATTTTCATTTCGGGTCACAGATTCCATGCAAATTAAAATACTTGTAACCCAAAGTAATATCTGGAACATGGTTTCTAACATTTCTAATGCAATGGTTAACATTCAGAAACATCCTGTTTATGCATGCATGAGCATACAATATCATGTTTATATTTTCTTAAGAAATTTATCTTGTAATAGAAACCATTTTACATTATGCAAGTTTCCACACTGAAGTATGTGTAAGAAGTGACTTACCTGAGAATTCCATAGGTTTCACATCAGCGTCCTGTGGGGCAGGTTTAGCTACAGTCACACTGTAAAAATATTCAACATTTCTTATTGCAGCTTGTGTGAATGGACCATATACTAAAGGCATGTATCTAAAGGCAAAGTGTATCAAGATGTGGTTTTAAAGTATTTCTGAATTTTACAGAAACTTGCAAAATACAGGAATCTGACAATTATCACCATATATCAGCTGAAAATGAATACATTTGGCAAAATCTTACTGTAATAAGCAAAAAGAACTCATTTGAATGTATCAAGATTGTCTAATTTGTTCATACATCTAATACTGAATTTGAAAACTCACAGTTTTGGCCTTGGTCTATTGAGTACCTCTGCAGGTTTCATTTTTCTAACACCGACTCTCTCAGTCACTGGAGATTTTCTGTCTGTCTCTGGTGGACGAGGTTCTCGCACCTGAAATATGCCCAAGGTTATGAACATTTCCAAAAATTATACCGGAGGCTATGAGCATTTCCAAATATGCAAGATGTTATGAACATTTACCACTTATACCATATATACAGTGACAATGACTGAGATCCCTAAACCTGGTTACAAAATCAGAGTACAACACGATTATAACTTCAGCTGAGCCTGTGAAACTAGTCACCTTGATGAAGAAGATGCTTGCCAGATGCAACAACACTGTGCCAGCCTGGTTTAAAGTGCATACATCAGAGCAGCAATCTGCTTCACGTGGTTGCTTAGAAACTTCATCCCTTGATTGGATGCTTAAAACAGGTTCAACTGTAGAACAGTGAGAACTTTCATACACTTTTTCCTTGAACTCTAAAATACAGTGAAACCTGTCTTCTCAAGCAGCCATCTGGACCACTTGATCATGAGGATAAAAGCAGAGTCCAGGTAAACAAGATTTTTCAGTATTATAGCCAGCTACAGGACTGTGCTAGATGATATGGTTTTCTGTTTAAACCAGAGGTTTTATTGAATAACAGTTTTTTCGTTACTGTAAAGAGCTCACCTTGACAAGTTCATCATCTTTGATTTGTAACTTTTCAATTTCCTCGTTCCAGATGACATTACGAGCTGATGCGGCAGAATCATCTGGCATTGCATCCTGGGAAGGCGTACCCGATTTGTCTGGGGTTCCATCTCTCTTTCGATTCTTTAATTTATCTGTAGAAGTTGAAATAAAATTTTTTAGTTAGGTCTAATAAATAAAAGTACCATAAAGGAAATTTACATTTTGCACATGTGAACTTTACAGAATAATATTGTGCTAGAATAACAAAATATAGACTGCTTGATTGTCAACGAATAATAGATTGCATAAAAATAAATAACAGACGCCATATACCCAAAACAAACGCATCCTTATTTTAAATTTAATTAATTATATTTCCGTGAGGTTTACAACAGTTTCTCTCTCTCTAAAATAAATTAATTCTATTTGAATACTTACGACTCATTTTTCAATCCAGCTTGGATTCATTAGAAACATTTACTTTATATTAAATAACAATTAAACTCAAATAAACTACTGAACACACTGTCAACAAACTACAAAATCCAAAATTCAAAATCTAAGTGGAACATAAAACCTGCAGCAAAATCAAATTTGATTAAGCGCAGACAAACATTTCTTTATTAAAATATTATTTCTTTGCTGCTCAAGGTATTCCAAAAAAAATCTTCAATCCAGGCTTCCTGATAAGGGGTTAAGTTAGCGCCAAACCACTTTAACTAACTGACATAACTTTAAATCTTAGACTTTTCAACCATTTAAACTGTAATCAGTAAAATATAAATCTGCTACCCCGCTAGACTATATATCCATTTATACTACAAAGTCTTCAATGAAAAGATAACAATCTTGATTCTTTTGTTTACCAGAGCAATTCCACCTCCATGGCAATGAATGTTGCTAGCTGGATTTATTGCTTCACAGCCGATAAAAGATCACCATTATAATCAATTGTGCTGTAACTCAAGACTCCCAATTAGGAAAACTGTTAAGATACAGTAATTGTATGATCAATACACGGTACAGAATTGCCGAGTGACAAATTAGCGTTAGTGCAAAGGTACTGTTTTTAACAATTAAATTAATCCATTATCTTATGTTGCAGGATGGAGTGAAAGATCCAGCAGCATTATATAGAACAAGCAAATTCAGTTAATTTATATCCCTTGCCAAATGAAGCAAATAGCTGCAAAGGAACAACTTGAAATCATATTGGTCTGTCTGTTTCAGATTTTTTTTTTAATTTCACCATCCCACTAGGGCCTCATCTCCAAGGTGATATCTTTTTTCTTCAAGTTAGTCATAAAGAACTTAATTGTAGTAATTTGAATTAAATCAGAACTACTACTTTCAGACAACAAGAATTCTCAAGTTTCTATATAGAATAATAATGTAAGAAACCACTACATCCCTTTGAGGGCCTCAAATCTGTAAAAATTTAAATTTTCCATAGTTAGAGAACACAACTTTAATTATTTGTGCCAAATAAAATTCTGACAAGCCTTTTCAGCAAAAAGAAGCATTTTTAAAATTTCACCACCGCATTTGGGCCTCATCTCTGAAGTTCTTTTCTCTGTATCTTACAGTGATACAGAACTCAGTTGTTGTAAGTAAAACAAGTAATATCTTAAAAAAAAAAAAAAAAAAAAAGATGGTCGACGTAGCTGACGTAATAAACACATTTTGTGTTTCAGAAGGCTCCCGGCAGTACACTGCTTATTCCGGTACCAACGCTAGCCAATAATCAATGCGCTAGATGTCCGCCCCGGAAAACACCTCGCTGAATACAAAAGTTGATCTTCGTACTGTCCAGAAACCTTGACATAACGTGTTCTGTTTTTTCTTTTTTGCAACATGATTTATTATAAATAACTATAATATAAAAAATATACACATTTTGTGTTTCAGAAGGCTCCCGGCGTACACTGCTTATTCCGGCACCAACGCTAGCCAATAATTTGCAGATTCCGATTGGTCACATTATAACGGTTGGTTAGCACGCGTCCATACCAACGGAAGTTCAAATCAAAAGTATACGACTACGTCGAAAAATAAATTAAATCAGTACTATTAGTTTTATTAGTCAGAAAACACAAATGTTTAAGTTTATAAATAGAATATCTAAGAAAAGCGCTACACCCCCTAAAGGGATCTCATTTCTGAAAAAAATAAGGAAGTGTAGGGGGTGAATATTTGAAAGAGGTCAGAGATGATTAAATTATTATTAACCGCTTTCAGAGAAACAGAATTTTAATGTTTTATATTAATATATATCGTCACCTTGGCGCAAAAAGTACTGTAACTGACTTTTTGAAAATTTTACAGGAGACACAAAAAACTGATTTGTTTATATCCAATAAATCTTTTTCATACCATACTGAAGTGTGAAGTTAGTATTTGTCATGTACTTTAAGTGCTTTTAAAAGATTATATGCATTCATTTCAGTAAAAAAGTTATTACATATTCTTTTTACACTTACATGACTCTTTGCGCTAACTTTATTACACGTAAAAGTCATGTAAGTGCACTTACCACAGTTTTTGCGCTAACTTTTTAACTGAAAGTTATATAACTTACAGTATATCATACACATAATGAAATTGCTGTGAAGATTGTTATACCATAACTGTGGATTAAAATTGTGTTCATTGTGGATTTACTAATCAGTTGATTCATTAGAAAATATAAATTGAACAAAAATAACCCAATTTTTAATTTTGATTGATTTCGAACAGTTTCACACAAAATATTATACAATGGAGTAATTAAAGAGTTTTTCTCTGTGAAATAAAAGAGTTGTGAATCACATTTTGAAACTGTAAATTACTACTTTTTCAATCTTTTAACTCGGATTAAAGTAAAAAGTATACCGAGCGTAATTAATACTAGAAACCATGCCATGATGAGGTTAAAATGACGTCATTAGGTTCTATGTTTTCAGATAATCCCGCGATTTTCGATAATTTATAGAAACAAACGCAACAAATGTGTAGTGTTAAAACCATAAATAAACAGAAAAATTGTTAGTATCGATGCAATTGTATAATGTTAGTTTCACTCCGGAAAACAAAAACAAAATTATTTTTAATTGTGGCTGCGCCACTTGGGAAAATATCACTTTTGATATCCACTTGGTGAAATTATAACGTGATATTTCACCAAAACCAACAATTATCCCCTATTTTATGTTCTAAAATTGAAATATATCTCAATCTTCCACAGAATTAACCAATTTTTCTATTTATTTCATCTTCAAAAGCTTTGATATTTTATTGAAAGGATATCTAAAACAGTGTGGTATAACGTCTGTATTTTACGTCATAGTAATGACATCATTGACGTTTTAACCCTTTTGCTATTAATGTTAAAATTGTAAATTATAAAGTCGTGTATGTCACTTAAGCGTTTAAAAAAATAAGTTGACATAAAAAAATAAGCTTCGCTTCAAAAGGCGTGTCTTGTTTGTTTATTAGAGCTTATTGTTGGTACCGGTTTACCATATGACCAACGCCCAAAAACAAGGTTAGTTATTTTAGGTTTCGGAGGATAGTGAAAGATACAGAAAGTGTCACAATTCCAGAGACAATCCTGGTTTTTATACATACCAGGTGTATAGCACCCATACATGGGACCTCGGTTTTAAAGTCTCATCCGAAATTCTGTTAGTTATTTTAGTTGGTCAGCCCCGGGAATTGAACCTGCAACCTCGAGATTTCAAGTTTCATGCTCTACCAATTGAGCTAACCGGGCTGACTATGTGTCTTGGTAATTATGGTTTATAATTGACACAAAAAGAATAAGTGTTTAGCTTTTGATCATATTTTTATGTTCTTTACTGTGACTTTGCAACAAATCATAAGATGCTATCAATCTTTGCTACAATTTTTAAGTCTGAAAATCAACTTCCGTATAGATCTGTAGTAAGCACATAATTAAAATTTACGAATAAGTTAGTGTTTATTAAGTCAAATGTTAACAATTAAGAAACCATAAGGGTGCGAGAGGTAGCAAGCGACAGGGGTTTCTTAATTGTTAAAATTTGACTTAATAAACCCTAACTTACTTAGTGTTTAACCTAATTTGACCTTTTGCATAGCTTAAGCGACATGTATTGTGGGTGGAGCTAAATTGCTTTCTATTAAGATTGAACTCTTAATAATTAAGTAATTTCAGTAGTAAGTTTTAATAAAATAGAAAGACGTTTATTTGAAAATCTGAGCGATTCGATTGGTGTGCAAATGGGCCCAAAATTGGCGGAAGATGTTGTATACTCGTTCCCATACACTTGCTAAAAGTAAATTTCATTATTAACAACAGAAATTTGCCCTTTATTTTTAAATACAATTTTTTGAAAATGTTTAATATGTTTTATAAAAAATATAAGTTGTTTAATTTCTATATATGACATATACTAATAGAAACCAACAATATTCATGATATTTAGCTGGTAATATGTCTCTGAATTCATTTATGGATATAACGTATGGCAGTCAGATAATCTCCTAAAGAACAGCCCATGTTGTTTTTTGTTTGTAGTTATTTCAGCAAACGTCAAAAATCCTGAAATTACCAAACCTTTTCTTGCAATAACCCTTAACCTTTGCAATTTTGCCTAACATGGACAGAACAGACGCACATCATGTCATATGATTTTAATGAGCAGATAATTGACCAATAGTGGACATTAATTGAAGACATTCAGTGGTTTATAAATTTGTTTAATCTGTAATGCACCATTTTTCGTTTCTCAGTTAAAATGAAATGAAATAGGAATTGATCAATCATAAATTGCTTTAATAATTTTGATAATTTCATCAAATTAAACAAAAGGTCAGAAACAACACTAACATAATAATACTATTCCTTTTTTAGCTCTTTGCATATACATATACATGTATCTATGATGGCCATATCCATTAGTACAGCTTTCATACATTATAAGTTGCAACTGCATGGAAAACTGTAAAATTTAGACAGTTGCGCTTAGATAACACATTGTCAAACTATTGTCTCTAAATTGCTATATAACTGCATTTCCAGATTATATTAGAATAGGCCTAAAATAGACACTTGGCACTCAATTTGTATACAACAATAGGCCCAAAAAAGGCCCATGGCACAGAAATGGTTAAGCAGAGCTTTGTTGATTTTTTACATCAAGGTCTATAAACGACATCATTGTATGCCTTGTAAACAATAATTATCTTATCATTATGATGTCATCAGTAGCAAAAGAATTATTTTTAAAAAATAATGATAAAAAATGAAGGGTCCATAAAAAACAAAGAATAACAGGTTTTGGTTTTAAAATATTATAAATAAATATTGATTATTGTTGATGCAAAAAGTATGGTAAGTGCAGTTACAATACTTTTTGCACCAAATGATTTATTGCAAATTCAAAGCTCTTCAGTGCAAAAACTCAAGTAAATGCACTTACAATACTTTTTGCGCCAACAAATTTTAAAGTTCAGTTACGTGTTTTCATTTTTTTGGCAAAAAGGTATTTTTCATCAGAATACAGCTTCCAAACTTTAATGACTGATGAAAATTGATATTTGTAACCTAAAAATGCCAAAAAGTGATTTTCGCAAAAAAAGTCAGTTACATGACTTTTTGCTCCAAGGTGACGATATTTCTTCATATCGTATCAAATATAGAAGAAAATAACAATTAAATGGCAATAACTCTGGATATACTAATCCAATCTTGATGAAAGTTGTGTGTGCGCCGCGGCATAATGCAATTGTATACTCATTTTAAGTTTCATAAAATTCTATCATTAATTTTGGTTCTTGAGTTATGACTTCAGACCGACAGACAGATGGACAGACAATGCCAAAACAATAGCCCTCCTCCTTTGGTGGGGGCAGTCTGTAGATGATAATGAACCCAACCTGGGGACTCTGGTGTTGTGGGTGAAACACCGTCAGCTGTGAAGATTTTTATTGAAGATATATTTATGACTGAAATCATAATAAAGAGGATTATGATATTATGGTTAAGACATAATCTGAACTTTGATATCTGAATCGAGACCTTGACCTTTAAGTTTAAGGCGAGACTGTTTTGCACAACAAATCTTCCACAGATGCTCTGTAATTCTGTGAAGTTTGATATAAATCTGAGAAACAGTAACACATGGCCCAGACATAATCTGTCAGACAGCCATAAGGGACATGAACTCAAAACAACAGAACTGGGACTAGCTAAAAAAAAAACTAGCTCATTTTTTTTTAATGATGTTTTTTATACATATAAAATACTTGAAACAACAGATTTCAAGTCTAGAACAGAAATATCAGATGTTTGGTTCCCATGAAGTTGAGAGTCTATTTATACAACAGTACCTCATCAGCACTTCTACAATAAGCATTATGGTTATCAGATAACCACATTATAACATGAAATAATCTCAACATTCCCAAACCCTATCCGCACAGGGTGATGATAGTTTGTGTGTCATAGTGTTCTGGTGATATAATTATAAAAAAATTATGCAGCTCATTTGTCAAGTTTTTTTCCCTAAGATAGTAACACTATGCAGTAATGTCTTGAATTGTTCTTATTAAAGACTTCCACATCATCAGATATAGCTATAAGATCATTCTTTACACCTTCAACTCCAAGTTCTATTTGTTCAGCAAAATACTTATTGTATCATATACACTTCTAAAACAAAACATTACATCAGACAAAAATAAAGTGTCAACATGAGATTTATAGTCCTGCCACACACATAGTCAATTCATTATGTCTTTTCTCTTATGTCTTTTCACTTATGTCTTTTCACTATATTTAAACAGACAGACAATGACTAGAGTCACATGAATCAACATAGAAACTTTCTGTGATGCGATCAGCATTCTGTTATTTGACAAGATATCAGAAAACAGAAAGGATCAACAGTTAACGCAGTGTCAGAGACAGCTTCTTCACCCACAGTGGAAATTCACGACATACTGAAAGAAACCTATTTTAGGTAGTTGAAAGATCCAGCAAACAAGGTTTAACTTACGTTTTAATAGTACTATTTGTTTTAAACATAAATGCTTACCTCTACCAAAAACAGATGCCATTGACGTTCTACGGTCTCGGCCGTGCGAGGTCTGCACCGTAAGCCTCGCAGATACATCCTTACTGTTTCTACGACTCATTCTATTGCCTGTGTCATATTTTACGTTTATTCCAACAAAATCATTGTCCAATGTTTAATAGTTGTAACAAGTGAAAAGTATGCTAGCTAATTTACCTACATCATTATATCCTAGTACAAAACAGGCAAAAAATTAGTCAAAAATAAAAAGTTAATCTATCATAATCCCCGGATAATTCTGGTTAATTCTTTAAGAAGCAATGCTTTAAGAAATATTGCTAGATTGCTCTCACTTAAACATTATAATCTGATGTCAGTTTATAATCTCTCACTAATTAAACTTCAATTTTGTTTCTTAGAAATTTTTTTTTTTTTAAATACTTCAAAATATCTCCACTTTTTCCAAACTGAGATGGGTTTGTTTATAAGCAATCAGCTTGTGAGACTGAACTAGATATGTGTGAAGACCTCTAGAAAGATGAGACACCCTACCTGAAGCTGTCAATGCAGAAATAGTATCAATATGATCCATTAAAAATGAACAATAGAAGGACAATTTTTGTATCGAAAAAGGAATTAATAATTCATGTGAAAATAATAAATATGTCTAATACAATTGATTTATTGGTAAATTAGAAATGGTACAGTAGAGTTTTTCTGCCAAAGCTTCAATTAACCTGCCGTCTTGACTACTAGGCACAAAAAAAATACTTGAAACAAAGACAAGCACATTATCCTGACATACAAATCAGTCAGAGCCGCAAAACTGCAAGGAAATCAATGTAGCCATTTTACAAGACAGATTTTAATTCCATGCCCTGCTAGATTTCCAACTGAAACTATCCATTTTTGTGGGTAATGAAAATTTATGAACTGAAAAGTGCACAGTGTAGACTAAATTCAGACTACATGACAGAAATATCCGACTCCAGCAAAATCTTATTTCTGAAACTGATCTGAGAACGTGAAATTAACTCTTAATTATTCAAGTGCTGTAACTGTGAAAATAGGACCATCTTGCAGACCAAACATCGCAACACCTTGACAATAACAATACTTTAAAACTTCTTCCTATTGATTAAAATAGTTGAAGCGTGTTTGTTTTTAAATGATTTACTTAAATAGTAATAATTTACTAAGGAGGCACCATGGTGTGGGGGAAGAGTATTGGATATCTAACGGGGTTCGAATCCCATAAGTGGACCTTGACAAGAGATCTGCACAGTTCTGTCTTTCAGCACAAGTACTGTAAAGACCTCCAAGAGGCTGTCACAGGCAGTAATCAGTACAAGTTGATAGAACTTCAGTCTATAATCAAGATAATATAAATAAGTCAAAACTAATCACCCAAGGTCCAGGGTTTATCAATAATACCACTTTGTGTAGAAAACAGTCATAGCATTATAACAACATTTGTCAACAGAGGGGTATAACAATGTTATTCCAAAAATAATATTTAAATAAATCCATTTTCTTTATTATAATCCATTAAGTTATACAAATAATAAACATTTCTCGTCCTAGCTACATAATACGTAAGCTTTTAGCATTCACTGTAGATCCAACTATTTTAATTATCTTATTCCGCAACTCATCACACCTTCTTATGTCAAACTAAAATATTCATTTTATTCTGTAAATTATCACACCTTTTTACATCAAACTAAAATATTCATAAATCCAAAAATTAACTGATTAGTGTTACATAATCTAAGTATTAAGCATTAAAAGTTCTTGTAAAAAAAAGTCCAGCACTATTAACATTAAACTGCTTTCCCACTGCAAAAACGGCCCCTTTCTACTCAATACCCTCAGCTGGGGAAATATAAGAAAGATATGCCTCCCAAGAGAGAATCAAGTATTATTTCCTCTTTCAAAAATCTTGTCAACTACTTCATATTTCATTGTAATATGAAGACGAGTGTTCAACATCTTTTACAGTTATATCAAAATATCAGATTATTTTCTATACTGATTTTGATTTTACATTCAGTCTCACAGCCACATTATTCATAAACTTTCAATACATAATTATTAGAAAATAATTGATTGATTTTCATCATGAAACTTTTATAATAAACTGCGCCATCAAATTTGCAATTAAAACTTCACAATTACGCTAGTTGAATGACTGGGAAAAAGTCATTTATTTTTCATACGATGCTATTGAATACAAACACTGGAACTATTCATTACTTTATAAGCTCAGTTTGAACTTCCACTATTTATTAAAATGCCAAATTAAAATAACTACAGTATTATGTATTAAACCCAGCTGAAAATCTCTCCTAGGCTGTTACTATATATGAGCTTCATATGCCTTACTTTTAAAATTCCGTGCAAGCAACAAAACTAACTTTCAAATCACCAAAATTCCAACAACAAAATCAGTCTATTATAAAAGTATTGCTCAACAACTGTTAAAGATCCACTCTAACCTTGAACACCAGTGTCATTTTATCACTACACAGAGAATTAGCATCAGCTTTTTTATCATTAGCTTTTATAATAACAAAAAAGTAATACTTCATCCAAAAGTTTTAATGCACTAACAAAGTATCTTAAAATAACTTTTCTGAATCTATTTAGCAAATCATATTCAAATTTACTACACTAATATTCAAAATAAAACTCTTATTTAATTTTTGCTTAGTTAACTTTAATAAGTGTTTTATTTAAATTTCTTACAATAAACATGTATGTCACATGACCAGGGTTATTCTTCTTTGACCTTTGTTTATAGAATCATTATATGGATGAGAAATACGTACATGCAGTCATCACACATACCACACAAAAAGTACTGTGAGATCAATTATACCAGTGTTAAAAAGCCCGACAAAATAATACCTGAATAACCATTCTTTGCGGTGAATAGACCTTGATGACTGTCTGATTTAACAATCATTATGTTTTATTGTTTAAGCTATGAATTATTTATTAACTTGTAGAATGCCAACAAAGAATATGAATATGGAGATGCAAATGATAAAACTGTGAGAACAATTCCACCCGTGAATGAACTGAGCTATCAATATTCTGAACTTATGCGAAGTTCTTTTTTTTTTCCTGTTAAAATCAATCAGTTTAGTTACAACACCATTTCTATAGATTTGCATGTTTTTGTTTCATTATTAAATGGTACAAAGTCTTACTAAACTGAAAGCAATTCAATCGGGAACTTACAACTGACGTCCGAAGTTGAAACTAGGACAAGCTTTTCATTTCAGAAACAGTTGAAAATGTACAGTTACATTATACAAGATGTGGCAAGCACTAAAAATGGCAAGAGATTCGTTACAAGAACTAAAGATTGCACAAATTTTAGGATAACAACTGATCTGGTAAGTTTTTTCTCTGCATTTCATCTTAACATATATAAATTTTCCAATGATTTCCCTGAAGTCCATTCCACACTCTTAAATAAAGTGTTTACTTGGTGCCAAAATCGTGAAATATGGCTAAATTTACTATACATCACTATCATCATTTTAAATTTAAGTGTCAGTCACACCGGACTAACAGACGTGCAACAGATATTTTTTTCTTCAGTTGGCATTCATTCGCATACGTTTCTCGTCTGTTTCTTTTACGGTCTTTGCGGTCCTTGTCCGGCAATATCTGTTTGTGTCTGTTATATCCGTTGGCAAGTTTTGAGCATGTTCAAAACTTTCCAACAGATAAAACGGATAAAAGTTATACGGTAGTCATCTGTTTTATTCGGAACTTGTGCGTTCCTTATACATTTTGTACTGTGTCCTGTATTTGTCCGGTTTATATCTGTTGATGTCTGGTGACCCGATGTCGCCACCAGACTACTAATGGACTTGAAACAGATGCACCGTATATACCCCGTATGTACCCGCTGTGGCAGTCACGTGACCGGTGCAAATACGGTCTTGTCCATTTCTTGTACGGTACATATGCGTTTTCTCCGGTACATGTCCATTAGTTGTAAGGTTATATAAGTTCCTCATACATTCATCGTAAGGTGATGTCCGTTAATTATACGATGATGTCTGTTAAAAATCTGTTTATCATCCGGTATATGTCAGTTATTCGTCCAGTCATTGTACGTTTCATGCGCTCGTTACATGGATCACGAGGCCAAAGAGAAGCGAGACTCCTGACAGGCGTAGAGAGACAGATGCAGATACAAGAGAATCTGGGTACCAGACCCTAGCTCTTTTACAGACCCCTTGGTTCTTTTACATGACCAGTGTATAGCACCAATAAATGTGAGACTAACTCTGGGTTTCTAACCCGTCCATCTCTAGATGGGTAGGAAACACTGAAAAGCATTTCTGAAATTCCAGCGCCCCGGCCTGGATTCAAAACGAAATTGCAGTCAGGTAAATTTCTCTTATTTTTGGCTTCAAAATTTTGTCTTTTAGGCATGATGGGAGACATGCCGGGGTCTCATCCCGATATTAAGCTAACATACATGCTCTTTGGGACGGACCTTGATAAAATTCTCATTAAATCAAATCAAATCAGGATTCAAAATGGGGGACCTTCGGATTGCAAGTCAAAAGTGTCAACCACTCGACCACCACGCCTCCCACCCATGACACTAAGTTCCTTATAATCCAAAAAACAGAGCTTAAAATTAACTTACTTAAAATACTTGACTGTGACATAACACTCTCAGCTCTTGCCTTGAATTTTGCTTTGCCTGAATCTTTTTTCATTCTGCTTGATACTGTCTTCAACCACACATATGATAAATGAGTCTATAAACTATCTGCAGATATATTTTAGAATTCCTGTTTCAGACTTTCGAGTCGTTTTCAGCATTTAAAGCAGTTTCAACTACTTTTCATACAGAAAAAACTACCTTCAAAACTTGTCTGCAGTTTGCATTACTGTTAAGAACCAAAAGTTTATAAGTAAATTTTTCCAAGACACTATTCTTGAATTCAACTATCAAAAAATCCATGAAACACTAAAATTAGTAAATATTCCATTCCATCAATTTGAAAACTTTATCTTTTATTAAAATGATGAGACGTTACAGGCATATTGTTCAAAGAGGCCTAGTAACCACTTGACTGTTAGTCTAGCTCAAAATCTGAAAAAATTTATTGTATCTAACATTCCCTCTTAAAGCATTTAAACAAACTGAAGACTTTTCAAACAATTACTCTAATGAAATTTATGCTGTTATAAAAACAAATTTAGAAAAAAAGATCCTAAATGTAAACAAGAAAGTACTTAAGTCATAGTAATCTACACAAACAATGTCACATAAAGTTGTTACATTTAGTGTTGGCAAGTTTTTCGCTAAACATTAGCACTTTTACAAGGTTACTCAAAGTAACTATCAGTATTTTCATGTTTACTGGCCATCTCCATTATCAAATTTAATGAATTCTGGTTCATTTCTCTGAGAGATAATGAAGTTTAATCGTGCATTTTGATTTACTGGCAATTTGTATGATATACAGTAAACTCCGTATATAACGACTCAGGATATAGCGAAAATCTGGATATAAGGAACAAATTTTCTCTGTCCGAGTTTTTTTTTCTTTCTTTATCTGATATGAAATTGCAATATGGATATAATGAACTCCGGATATTAGGAACACATTTAAATGGTCCAAAGGAGTTTGTTATATACATTATTGTTTATCTGCAGGTATCAGTAATTGACAAAATGTTACAAATGTTTGTATATTAATATAAGAAAACAACAATGTAACATGTGCTCTTCTTTAGCAGAAGTTTAAAAAGAACACTGAGTAAGTAAGTAGTATTAATGAAGTACAAATTTAACATGATGATTGACAGCGACTGTTTTGTGGGCATCTGTGATGATTTTGTAAGACTATGTTACTATGCCAACCATTAAAGAAGTATTAACTGGACCATAACCATCTTGCAAATACAGTTCCAATGAACTGACTCTTGTGTGGAACATGATCTAACATATACTGCTCCTATATAATATATATATTTAGTGATTGGCCCCATTTGCCCACCAATCGAATCGCTCAGATTTTCAAATAAATGTCTATCTTTTTTATTAAAACTACCTACTAAATCACTTAATTTATTAAGAGTTCGCTCTATATAGAAAGCACTTTAGCTCTGCCCACAATCACGGACCTTTATACACATAGGTCTGTGCCACAATACATGTCGGTGGCTATGCAAAAGGTCAAATGAGGTTAAACACTAAGTAAGTTAGAGTTTATTAAGTCAGATTTTAACAATTAAGAAACCTTAAGGGAGCAAGCCTTTTTCTTAATTGTTAAAATTTGACTAATAAATCAAATTTACTGGGGTAAATTGTTTGCAAATACCATTTTAGTGGGCTTAGTCTAATAATCATCTACTTAACACAGAAGTCCATGACCTTGACTATATTTAATAAACATGTTACAGCTACCTTACATTTTTCATATATTCCTGTGTCATGACTATTTACTTCACTATAAACATTGTCTTCATGACCATTTAGTGGACTGCAGTATAACTATCTACATGTATCTTGCATTGTATCCAAAAGCATTTAGTTAACAACAGTTCTCAGGCCATGACTATAGATAATGAACAATAACCATCCTGCATACAAAGTTTCAAGACCATGAATATTTAGTGCACTATAACCATCTTAGTAACCATTGTACTTTACAATGCTCCTGATCGTAGCGTTATGGCTTATCAGTTGCAACCAGAGTTATCTACCCTTGAGATTTAAATATCGAGAAGCAACACTTACTCATCACTACTGTATTACCACTTGTTCAATATACATGTTTTTAGTTGTAGTCAATAAATTGTTTGAGCACACAAAGGTGTAGTTCATATATAAACCCATCATATAACACTGATATATGATACATTAGAACCACCTTCCATTTTACCAAGTCCATGACTAATTTGTGAATCATAAATATCTTGTGCAATTTTACTTCATTATCGCCGCAGATTACAATAAATAACATGAATACAAATACTACAATATAAAAAATACTTTTTGTACTGACGTTGAAGAAACATGAAACGTCTATGTACCTTGCCACTGTTGTTTGCCATAGACACTCTCATGAATATTGCATTACAAATCCAGCTGTACAACTGTGCCTTCCAGTATGCAATATCAAATATTCATTTAGCATTGAAGACATTTATTCAACTGTTAGTGTAAAAGAGCATAAATTACTTGTATCTGGCAGTGAAACTTGTACGCTGAGCTTATTTCATATCACAAAGAGCATAAAATATATAAAAAGTGAAAAATATTATGGGTACAATGATAAGGTGAAAGCCGTACTGCGATATATTGTGATACAGCCAACCCATATTGCAATACGTATTGCGATATATTGATGTAACAGAAAAGCTACGAAAATAGAATAAAACTTAATCATTACCATAAATACAGTGCAACAAATAGATCACAAACGATCCCGAAACTGCATATTGAAGGCTTGACTTGTGCTAAGGCTAATATCATTTATTTGCAAGCATAGCAATGTGTAAAGTGAGTTGTTCATTTAACTCTGAATATCGCGGTACAGAATTTCATACTGTGGTACTTCTCGGCCCTGCTCACTGCCAAGAATTATGATTTTAATGTCCGATACTGTATCAAAGAATATTTACCCTTACATAAGCTATTCAACACAAAGAAATAATGAATATTTGATCTTCAAAAACAAGAAATAACACTTAACAGTATTCCGTTCACGAGTTTAAGTCTTAACATCTTTAAACTACAAAATCAATGTGAAATGACTGAATCACTTGATTGACAACTTGCATCATTTTCATTCACCAACATTTTCAAATAGAAAATATGTAAACATGGCTGCAAGACCTGATAGTATTTATCAAACTGTAAAACAATCAGTTTTCTCAAAATAATGTTCTGCAATCTTCCATGGTTAGAATAACTTAATCTAATATTATTGTACATAATCCATACGCAGTAGGTGCACAACCTCATATATAAGATCTGAGAGTATCTTAAGAGCTGTAAACTCACTTGCGCTTCTCTTTCTTCCCTCAGATGCAGTGGAAGCAAATGATAACTTCCTGTCTGAAACAGCGGGAAATGTTGCTCGTCTTCCACCTGCGGACGGTGGAGCAGAGTTGTGTTTTGGAGCTGATGTGACCTTTTGTACACTTGCAGAGACTACTTGCATTGACATACGTCTCCGAGAACCAACGTTGCTTGCCATTTTTAAATCATTAAAAGTAATTCTCCGGTAAAATTATACAAAAAAAAAATGGTTTCAAAATTTAAATAATCTTTTTACAAAAAAATATTTCCATGATATCCTCTTATACGAATTTAATGGAAGAAAGAAAGTATCCATTTTAACAACATTCTTTGAGAATTATTGCAGTATGTAAGTTATGACACGGTTATGCTTTCACTGTTTTCTGCGTTTTCAAGGTACTTGGCCCAGCAAACAACTATACAAACAAAAGTGCTAATTTAAATGCTAAGTGAACATTGAATTAGTTGATTTGTTATCCATTAACATTAAAATGTTTGTTTTGTTATGCTGTTCCTTCACTTTCTTTACTCTTAAAAGCATTTCAAACATTGTATATGGTAATAATATATGGCCAAATATTAGTTTTAAACTTTGTTTGTATTCTCTTAACCCATTACTAAAGGACCTGAGAAATTCAAATTAAATTTATTATTCAACGTGCTAGATCAAATTTATTTTGTGAAATCATAAAACTTTCAAGACTTTTCCTCAAAATCTAAAGCGATTTGCGCGAGACAACAATGTTTATAGTTATATTCCCTTGACAATGTAAACCTTTCTTTGAGAAAGGCTTCAATTCCACAGTCTATCTCCTGGAAAAACACCAGTGCTGATGTCTTCTCCAGTATGGACCTCCTAAAGTTGGTACTCTTACCCCCAGTTCAGTGCAATCTGCAGCCTCAATTCTGATCTGCTGTACAGACAGACAACTGCAATCATTGTATGCGACTTTGGACAAAGTTGCTATGACAACAGTATATATACACAAATTCAACTGCTAAAAAAAGGCTAATATTTGCTAAGACACTTAAATAGACTTTTAATTAATTTCATTCCACTTGATAAGTGAAATCAGTAAATATTGTCAACTTGAATGAACAAGATAGCTTTGAATGCAAAAGTGTTGAAATTGTTTGCCTATTCTAACGAACACACTTGAAGTACTCTACAGAAAACAAAGAACAAGAAAAGTGAATATACAAAAATGTCTTTGATAAAGAATGATGTGTTTCCAACTGGAATAAAACTACCAGTACAGTCAAATGGCATATGTACATTTTAGTGACCTCTTCAGGTGTACATTGTATTTATAAGGAAGTAAGTTTTAATAAAACAAGAGCTGTCAGTAAGACAGCATGCTCAACTTTACTCAGTACTTGCCAATAAAACAAAACTTTTACAGTAAATAGCAAAACAAAGTTCTATTGACTCTCTAAGTATAAACTAGTTGTTTGATACAATTTTCAGAGCACTTTTGCCTTAAAGATTCAAATAACTCCGTTACAGGTGGTTACTGAAGTAAGTGCATGGTAGTACCTTGCATGCAAAACTTTAACCAAAATTCAACAAGGGCCAAAATGTGTTATAAATTCAGGCAGAAGTTACCTAACCTGATTGTTTGATACCTTTAAAGACTATATTGAAGTTTTAAATCAATCCGTGGTTACTGAGATATGTGCATGATAATACCTTGCATGCAAACCTTAAACCAAATTTTCTAAGTCAAAGAAGGGCCATAAATTTGAATCAAATTCATACTAAAGTTATCTAATTTGACAGTCTGAGACCCGAAGTTTGAAATAAAATCCCATAATACTAGTGGTTACTGACATATATCGGTGATACACATGTAGTACCTTGCATGCGTAACTTTAAACAAAGCTGCAATGCAGACACCAATGCCTACGCCAACGCACAAGTGACTACAATAGCTCACCATATTCTTCAAATATTTGAGCTAAAAAATCAATCCAAACTATATAATTATTTTCAGAAATAATATTCAAAGATAAAACCAAGGAAAAAGTCATACTAACCCAAAAGACTGCCTCCCTTACTTTTCTTCATCATATCTCCCAGTTTGGAACTGAGCGATGACTTTTTGTCATCGCTAGATGTGGGTGAAGGCTGCTTATCCACAGCAGCCGCATTTGCTTTCTTCATGGCATTCGCCATTTTTAGAAAGGCAGCCATTTTTTAAAAAAGCTTTAATGTCCAAGATATCTCCAAAAAGTTCCAAAATCTTGCTAGAAGATCAACAAACAACTTCCCATTCTACATGTACAAATAAACTTATGTCTTGTCTTAGAAAATATGAAACATTTGAAAATTATTTGGAAGCATTCTAATATGGGCAGTTTTCCCACCATAGAATATGAATTAAGCATGCATGTATATGGTCAAGTAGATTACAGTAATCATACAATATTTAAGCTGATTGACTCCACTTCTCTTACAATCCAAAATAAATCAAAGCCAGACGATGAGATTTGGACCACTGGTGTCCTAAATCTTATTAACACTGACCTGATAACATAAAGGAAAACTGAAAAACTATGCCTAAATGGAGACACCAAAAACATACTAAAAAGTAAACAAATGTTAGAAAAATGTCTATGGCCATTGCAAACTGAAGAATTTTTTGACAATATTATCTTCTGGACAAACTGTTAAGCCATACATTCTGCTACTGATAGCATTATGAACTAAGCGTACAGGCAGACGGAACGTTGCCAATTTAAGAAGATAGTGGTTAAATCCAACTACAGCCAGAGAGAAAAGTAGCAAACATTTCTGTAAATCCCTTTTGATCCTTTGCTTGGATTATTTAATATTATTTCATTAATAAATTAATCTTCATTAATTACAATTTGTGTAATCCGGTAATTTTCTCTTTTCCTTTAAGCTACCTGTACACAGAAAAATAACATCATACTGAACAGGTAAGTTTTTTTTCTTGATATTAAAAAGAAAGTAATACTAAGTTGTACTGTATGTATTACTTACTAACAAAAAAAATCTTAAAAAATGCAAGTTGCAATGAAATTGCACTTCAAAAAAACTGTATTTGATAAAAAAAATTAAATCCAAAATATATAACTGTGAAGGAAACAACTATTTCTTCAGTTTGTTTTAACTATAGAAACATTGAAAATAAGAAAAAGATCAATGTTTCCTTTATCTAAGGACTAAGTAATTTTTTCCTGTCACAAGTAAAGTCTTTTTGTGATACTATTTGGATACAGAGCTGTGCAAATACATCTAATGGCTTCAGCTAAAATAGCTTCTGTTCTGGTGTCAGATAGTTAATTCTAACTCTTCCACTTTTTGAATGGTCATTGATTTTCGAATGTTTACAGTGATCTGAAACCATTAATGTTAGCACTTCAAAAATAAACAGTCTTATAAGGTCGGAATCTCAGCCACGGACTTGAAATTTTAATTAACCAGTGTGTATGTGCTTTAGAGATATTATGATTGGAGATCAGCAGAGATCTGTGCTAGGGAAGCAATGGCATATCCAGCATTTGATCAAGATAGAATGCACACCATGAATAGTTTCTGCACAGGATGATACCTTGGTAAGTCAGTTTTTTTCATATATCAATTACAGAAAGTTTTAATGAATAAAGTGAATTTCTGAATCAAAATTTACCAATTTCAGATAAAATATACTGTTATAATAATTAAATTAAATTAAATAATAATATTGTGGTAATACCAGAAGATAATTCTATATCAGTTTTTCAGTGCTTGTCTGTAGGTTTGCAATTGTGTGGCTGACTTTGCAACCCAGCAGAAATAGGTTCAATTCCTGGTTAAAAGTCCTTTAAAGTCCCAGGATCACTTGAATTTACTGATATAAAGAATTAATTTACTGATATGATAATGATAGAACCATGTTCTATTCGCTCTAGAACAGTGTTGAAATATGCCTTTCTTTCATATTCAAGTCGCTTCATCATGACAAAGAGTTGCCAGATAGTCTTTCTTATTTTTTGCAATATAATTGAAAAAAAATACTGCTCTATATTTCATACATTTACTTATCAATTGAAAAAGCAAAGTTAGGAATGTATTTGGTACAAATAAAGGTCATTTCCATTTGACATCTTTACCTTGGTAAAATAAGAGCTACTTAATTTTTATTGTGTTTCTGGGACTTTTAGCAGCACAAGTTGTTTATTCCATGATACATACTGATTTAATATTACTATAATTATGAACTCACGATTTTGTCTCAATAGAAAAGAGTAGAACAATTAGGTTTTATGATGCAATAAACAATGTTTTGATGCACAGGCCAGAATGACGTCAAAAATAATGTCATATAACTATGCTGCAGGACATTAAATAAATAAAGAAAATAACCCTTTATAGTTATTCAGCTTTTGTAATATCTGGTCATGCTAAAATTGAAATAATATCATTTTCAATTTGCTATCATCTAATGGTAACAAGAGGGCCATGATGGCCCTTTATCGCTCACCTGAGTACAACTGCTTTTAACAAAGTTGCTAGAAATATAAAAAACCTTTCTGACAAATTTCCAGGATTTTGGGCTGAAAATGAAACTTCTAGAATATTAAAAGGTTTTCCATATTTGGGCTCTGTGACCTAGTTTTGACCCAGATGACCCATATTGAAACTTGAGCTAGAAATCATCGAAACACCTTTCTGACATTTTCAGGATATTTGGGCTGAAAATGGTCCTCTAGAGTGTTACAAGGTTTTCCACTTTGGGCTCTGTGACCTAGTTTCTGACCCCAGATGACCCATATTCGAACTTGGGCTAGAAATCATCGAAACCCTTTCTGACATTTTCAGGATTTTGGGCTGAAAATGTTACCTCTAGAGTGATAACAAGGTTTTTCCATATTTGGGCTCTGTGACCTAGTTTTGACCCCAGATGCCATATTCGAACTTGAGCTAGAAATCTCGAAACACCTTTCTGACAAATTTCCGGTTTTGGGCTGAAAATGTACCTCTAGAGTGTACAAGGTTTTTCCATATTTTGGCTGGTGACCTAGTTTTTGCCCAGGTGCCATATTGAACTTGAGCTAGAAATCAACCAAACACCTTTCTGACAATTGCCAGGATTGGAGAAACAGGTCTAGAGTGTAAGTTTTTTTTTGGGTCATGCCTAGTTCTCAGATGCCATATCGAACCGTCAGTAATAGGGCATGAAGTTTTGGAATGAGGAAAAAGGCCACAGGGTACAAGCATAAACAACTTTTTTTAGTTCTGATGCTCAGTGATAAACTATTCAGGCTTCTGGCCTTCATGGTTAATTTTTGCCCATCAGAACTCAAAATCATTGTTTATTAGACAATGAGCAGATGAACACCACTGGAAGGGATATTATTTCATAATCATATTATCATGATCTAACAATTGTGTGTATTGAACACTATGCTTCCAATATATGTATACATATCGTTTGTCGTTTATATACACATTTTTTTTCATCACCACTCAATTTCAAGATACATTGTTTCAGCAACATAGCTTTTCAATATTCTTATAACCTTGTCTCAAAGTCAATTATGAAAGCTATGGATTTCAAGATGTTTCAGTGAAAAGTATGAACAGAATGACACTATTGAGGTTCCATAGTTACCAGTAACTGATCATATCATATTTAGAGTTTTAAATATTAGGTACTTATTTTTCCTATGACCAATGCCCCAAGAAAAAATTAGTATCATATAATACATTTTCCAAAATAAGGTGAACATTAATTTTGTGCCTGATGAAATTCCTGAAGGGGGTTAAAGAGATATGTTAAGTGAACATGAAAACCTGGACCATAATTTAAGTTATGATTTTACTGAAAAAGGTGAACATCATTTTGCTTTTAATTTCAAATCCATACCAGGCAGCAAGAAATATAGAGAATGTGACATCAATGCAATCAACTAAAATGCCTGATAACAAATCAAACCCAAAGTTTCTGCCATTAATTCTAGGCACTAATCCAATAATAATCATGGTAGATAAGGTATCAGTTACTTTATCTATTATGATTGCTGTTGGTTCAATCCCCACTATTAAACCAGATTGCTCAGCCTATTCAATGTACAGTTTGCTAAATTAAGTGATGTGATTCAAATCTTCATGCCAGTCAATATCTTTATAGGAAAAAAGGTTGTACATGAGTTATTCTTACCATGCCTCAGCTTTCCCCGCTGAAAGCATCCTCATCCTATTTCAACTACATATATAATTAAAAGGCATTTATCCTGCATTCTAAGTATACATTGTATTAAAATCCCATGTTTTGAGCCCAAAGTATGACCTTGACCTTGAACCTAGTCACCACAATGACCTTGTGTCATTAAGACAAAAAACATGTGCAGCGTTAAAATTCGGTCCTAGCATCAAAACCAAGAGTCCAAGACACATAAAATCAGAAAGATTGATAAACAAGAAAGCAAACATTTTGTCCAGGCAGGTTTCTACGGCCAGTAGAAGACAGTACTGCGTTGACATTAAACAGATAATAAATGAAACACCTACTAAACACAGAGAGTGCCTGAATCGTATGCACAGAGCCTCGCAATCTTCTTATTGCCCGACCTTGCTTCTTTGAATCTTTCTCTTTTAACTTCACCTCTGACCTTTTAGGCGACTTTGAGTCAGAACCAGTCCTTGACCTTTGACCTTTGCTACTTTTTGTATCTTTACTACTTTTTACATCATTCTTGCTTTCAGATCTATTCACTTCCTTTTGCTTTGTTTCAACTGTTTCTGCTACAGCATCTTTGCTTATGTACAGTTCCTTATCTTCCAAGCTACTTATCTTCCTCATATTGTTTTTCTTTTCATCCAAACATAGATCACTGGGATCAGCAATCACCCGTTTATTTATAAATCCTGATTTTTTTGTCATACTCCAGGTTTGCAAGCATTCATAAACACCTCAACTTTACAATCTTTAACTTTTAGCTTCTAACATTTTCTTTCAACAAAGTTGCTAAAGTGGTTTCTTAACTGCAACACTAAAAGAATTACCAAATCCAATAAATACAACATGTTTCTGTTGCTCAAGCCATCAATTCTGACCAATTTGATAAAAGTCTGATTTATCAAGTACTCAATTTATAAGGTCATGAATCATCGATCACTAAATCAATAGATTAAGCATCCTTGAAAATTGATGACCACAATATAAAGTCACCTCTTCTATATCCTATCATCTTTCACTAAAACTGCTGTAATCTTTTCCGATAGTGTTTAATATTAAATCCAATCATTGTAGTCATGTTGCAGAAGACATTGTCTTAATATTTGTATTAAAACAGTCTATATAAATATTCATTCCATCCGAAATTTAAAAAGGCAAAAATACTGTAGTAAACATGGTGTTTGTAGTCTTTTTCATTCTGCACTTCACAAGTACTTAAATGTCTATATCACTTTTTTTTAAATAAAAAAAAATGAATATAAAATTATAACTTAAAACCATTCTTACTACAAAAATGCCATTTTTTTCATTAATGCTTTTCACATGATTGTCTTGTCAGATTTTGGAGTCGTTTAATAATTGATTCATCTTACATTTTTTGAGAAAGTTCAGCATCAAAAAGCATGTCTTTCAAGAGTAAACAAATTCACATTTTTCATTAAGAAATTCATTTTAGTGAACATTTTCTGAGGCTAACAGACAGTGAATGTATTATGTGACAGAAATCAATCAGAAAATTTTTCAATAGTTCTGACCATCGTAGTAACAATCAATTCAATGATGTCAACTGTTTGATCTCAGCTCATGAATGCCCTCTCAGCTGATGAATGTGGCTCAGACTTCCTGTACATCGTCATTAACCCTATGACTCCTGGCATTACAAACGTCAAGTTTTCGTTACAAGTTGAACTCTTTGTAATCTCTTTGGACACCTTGATGTAATCCAGCAGTAAACAATACACAAAAACACTTAAACCCACTTGTTTAACCACATTGACATCCTAATCTTTCTCCTAATGAATTTATATTGGCGTTTTTTTTTTAATTCTTAATGGATGAAGAAGTGATCATGCTGGAATTTATTTGCTTAAATAATGATAGAGGTAAAATATTGATTGTTCTTAAAAATCCTGAATTTATTTCCATAAACAAACAGTTGAACTTAAAAAGATGTTCTACTTTAATAAAAAAACAGAACTACAATAATAAAAGCATTCAATTTGAGCCAAGGTTATCACTTACCTACCAGTAATTTTATATACACAAATTAAACTGTAAGTGATTCAGAATGCTCTAAAACATAAAAAGACAGAATGTCTGTGAAAACAGGCACTTAAAGAAAGAAATTGAAATTGTCTCATCTTTTAAAGGGAAACAGCTAATTTCAACTTCTATTTATCACTAAATTTATCGAATGATTGGCTTTAAAACATTTTGAGCTTGGCAATTAAAACGAATCAAGCCAATAGTAAACTGAAATTGCCAGTTTTCATTGGAAGCTTTTCACAATTTGTTTTTACAGATTTCTTTTGCCACCAACACAATTTTATAAAGAGGCAATTACCGGTAATGTACCAACCAAAGAATAAGAAAACTCATTGAAATTACATTCTATAGTGAGCCAATTTTCCTTAACAGGAATATCTAAAATGTTTTGTACTACCGTTAACAAAAAATTAAAACTGTAATGATAATTATGCTGTGCACGCTACCAGTACAAGGTGAAAAAAGCCTTGACCAAAAGTCCCTTAGTAAAGTGTGCACAAGAGCGAGCCCTTCGTTTACAACCATGCAATTTTTTGTAAATGCAAAATGTATAATATTTACATTGATGACTGGGCTCAGACACCAACTCAGCAGTAATTATTTGTAAAATATGTTATCACTTTTGAATACAGTAAAAGTTTCAAATGAGTGCCATATTTCAAGATTTATTGGCTCTTACAGCGGCTTGTCAGTTTTCATGATAAGGTGTTAGTTTTAATTTCACTGATAACAGTAATACATAAAAGGTGTAACTCAGATTCATGAAACTATCTGTAAATAACACTATTTCACCTATAGCTCATTTATTTCACTTTCATAGACCTCTCGGCACTGCTCAAGACATTAAACTCTGCTCTAACTTTAAGCATAAGGATGTTTGTCTCAAACACTAATAATTCTTATATTTTCTCATTTGTGATTATTTTACAGAGCACTTTGGTTTAACATGCAGTGTACACTGTCAAAGAAGCAACACACATTCTGCATGCTAGTAAGTTACAAATAGCATCAAGGAGTGATACAAATGTGTCACAGATTCACAGAGTCCAAATGATGTAACACTGAGATTTCACAGAAACAGCAGCAGCAGCAACAACAGTACTACTGGTAAGTGTCATAAACGATGCTTCTATTCTTTTTGTTTTAAAATTTTCAGAAAATAAAATCCTTTTTTTTAATAGATTAACTGCATTCAGTTTTGATTTTATTTAGTCAGCATTGACCCAGCACACTGAGTATTCTCCCTGTATCTTTTTACAGCATCACTTCAAATCCTAAACAAAGTGAAGCTTGACGATGCTGTTCATACGATGCAGATCTAGACATCACCCTCTCAGCATGTACAAAACATAATGACGGCTTGCTCAGATGAAACAATCGCGGAGGTGACATTGCACAGTTAAATGTACATCAACAGCAACATGGCAGGTATGACTTCTTTTGTTAGGAAAATTTATTACCAAAATTGATCTTTTAAATTTACTCTATCCAATTATTGTCAGTAGTAATATTTAAATAAATAGATGAAGCTATTTTCTATACTATGTAAACATTATAAAACATAGGTAAACAATTTTAGAAATTGATTCCACTAAACTTAATTAAAAGTATTTTAATCAATCAATATGGTAACAAAGTTCAAGACCTTTCATATCAATTTTGAATATAAGAATTTAAGTATATGGTAGTGTTCCTTATTGATGCATTTATGAAAATTAATTAGTCATGCGTGACACATCCAGCGACACCATCTTATTGCAGAAAAAAATAATTTCAAGCATAAAGACGGTAAAATACTATAATGAAATATGACAACCAATGGGAACTTTTGTTGTAATACCTGGACGGGCTGCTCGAACACAGGTTTCACTGTAAATATGTATACTGTACATGTATATGTTTGACCAAACAGAAGTTTAACTGTTACTTCTTCCTTTCCATTTATCTATTACTATCAAATCTCTTACACTTATTGAGACACTGTTGAACAATGGCCAAGACATATATTTGCCAAATTGTTTGATGTATATTGACACAAGCTCACACATCACACTTTGTCTTTGATCCCCTCACTGATCTATGACTGGACATAGAGATTCCATCAGATAAAGAAGTAATATATGACCATATCCAGTGTTGGTTTCATTATACCACCTAGTTGAAATATTGACTTAATTTCAAAGTCTGTGAATAGCATTACAAATTACCAAAGACACTGTTCATTTGACAAACTGACACACACTTTATTACACACCGCAATTTTAGCATTTAGCTTTCTACAATCATTTTTGCCCTAGGTTTTTTTCTATCAATCAAGTAATATTTTGAATGATGCATGGTTTCTATAGTAGAATTAGAGATTGTTTTCCACAAAACAACAGGAGTCTCTCACCCCTATGACCTTGACATTTGATCTTGTGACCCCAATTATAATATGCACAATGCACAACTAGACTTGACACTGATGCTTCCCGCAAAGTTTTATGAAAATCCGTCAAGGGGTTATTGAGAGGAAGTGTGAACTTAATTTTCTGTGTTCAGGTCCCTTTGACCTTTGACCAAGTGGTCAAAAATTATAATATGCACAACTAGACCCCATACTGATGCTTCCTGCAAATTTTTATGAAAATCCAGCAAGGGGTTTTGGAGAAGAGACATGGACAAGATTTTCTGTTTTCAGGTCCCTGTGACCTTGACCTTTGACCTGGTGGCTCAAAATTATAATATGCACAACTTGGCTTCCTACAGAATTTTATACCAATCCAGACAGATGGACAGACAACACAAAAACAATGTATCTCCACACCACCATGTGGCGGCAGAGATACTTAATTATTTTGATTGGCATTTACATTTACAAGTGATCTACAAGGCAGTTTTTTTTATACTACTACTAATTTATTTTAGCTCAATTGTGAAGAAAGCTTGTAGCTTATCGAGTCACTCTTGAGTCCGCTTCCTGGAAAAACTATACTGGTATCATATCAGGAGGTAAGATCGTGAACCCAGTGTTTTTCAAGCAAACTACTGCACTTTAATAAGAGCCACAGGAAAGTTTCTTGGAATATTCAACCATTCAAGAATCATAGGTATCAGGTTTCATGGCTTAAGAATCTATGTGGTTTGAAGAAACTGTTGACACAACTACAATAGCCAACCATGAGCACCACGTGTTCAGGTGATCTAACAAGAGAATCAAAAGGACCAGTATCATTCTACAAAATTGACTGGACTGTTCTGAGTAAGTTTTTTGAAAATCTTTTGCAATCAGTGACCTTGACCCACTGACCTAAACACAACAGGGATCATCTACAGGTTGCTTGCAACCTTCTTTCATAAAAGTCAAATGAAAATTGTGACCTGTAGAGTGTTATCAAGGAAAATGGAGGCCACTGTAACCTTTACCTTTGACTCACTGACCCAAAACAATAGGGATCATCTATAGGTTGCAGGCAACCCTATGTGCAAGTTTTATTAAAGTCAAAGAAAAATTGTGACTAGTAGAGTAATGAAGGAAAAGTTTATGAAGAGACGGACAAACCAACATTGCAGAAGCTCTGCTTGACTTTGTCTAGTAGAGCTAAAAACCACCCTTCTTGGACATAAAGGAAATAAAATGTAAGCTGGCAATATGCTGTAACAGTGGGCAGTAAACACTTGTAATTGTAAATGTATATTTATATAATTTCAACATGGTAAATACAAGCAATCAATTAAGATTTTCTCATATCTTATTATTTATTTAAATATCTTTAAGTAGTATCTTCAACTCATGCTATAGCGCTAAACTGCTGTTTGCACAAAATTTCATTTTTGTAAACTCTAATGAGTCTACGCTTATACTAAAAGGAATTTTAAAATCAAATTTTAAACACAGACCAAATGAAAAACTAAACAGAACTTGTAGCCTAAATTATCACCAAGGTGCTTTTGTAAGCAAGTTCTTACAATCAATCTTTACTTTAAACTTAGATTTTGATTTAGATCCTGTGTTGTATAAGTAGTAATTTTGTCATGAAAAAAACAAATTTTAATCTACAAATTATGAAAACTTTTCACTTACAAAAGCCCCTCAGCTTAATTTGTATGCTTACTTTTCGATACAGATTGCACTACATTAGCTACACCAATAACATCTGAGAATGAGAATACATAGAATACGTGAAAAAATGTGTAATCAAATATCACCAGTCACCATCAACAAAATGTACGGTGCTACTAGTTGTTAGTAATAGAAAACCCAACAATTATGGTAATACTACAGACTGTTGTTCTGTAGACTTGCGTCACTTTAAAGTGTAAATGTAACTTTCACAAGAATGAAAAAAACAACTACGAACTATGTAGTGAAGTTTGTTAACATCAAGAAATATAACAATAGTGTCTTTTTGTTTAACAATATGGCTTGTAACTGGAAAACCTCATGGGTTACCAAATTTCACTGAAAAAAGAACTTCTGTTGGAATCTTACTTTATCAGCCTGTCTTGCCAGTAAGTGACCCAAGTTTTTATCCAAAACTTATTTGGACACAAACGATTTTAACATTAGCATTAGGTACATTCAGATAAAGTATCTGTTCTGTTCACATTCCTGAAATACACAGACCTATATACACACGGATTGGCAACTTCTAAAAATTGATAAAACTATACCAGGAAAGAAGTTACCCATAATGCCTTGCGCCCATTGAAACTGATTTGAACTAGACAACAAATACAGGCAGAAAGAAAAATACAAAATTATATTTGAGCAAAAATGTTGTGAAAAAAAACATGATTAAACTGATTTCTTTTAAGCTATTTTCCTTGATTCATTTCATTATGGCCGACAACAGTTGGATGCATTCGGATAACGATGGATATTTTCCTTGGATGAAAAATCTTGCTTAAGTCTCGTAACTCACAACAAAAAAGCTTGAGTTACGTAGGAAAATACAAGAGTTACCAATCCTTGTGAGGTCTGTGTGAAAGATGACACTTCTGTCATGTTTTTTTATGGTTTTTCCCTTGGCTGACCCAATTATCATTATTTTATATTATCCATATGAAGACAAAAACATTTTGATTCGGCTAAAATATTTTGAAAAATAAGTCTCTATATTTCTTTTCTTTTGATCATTTCAGAATTGACTAAGTTCAGCCTAATTTGATGCAGATTGACTGGCACTGAAATGTTTATGGTTGCTTCACATAGAAAATATCTCTCAGAGTTACATGGCGATATGACAAATGACTGATGAGTACAGTACAAGGACTGATCACAACTGGCCATCTTGAGCATTTCCTGATCAGGTGAGCTAACAAACTGAAAACTTCTAAAATTGAACCAGAAATAAAACACCATTACCTTGAAACAGTCCTACAAGTAAAGTACAAGAAAAACTAAATTCTTAAATGTTTACATTACAGTCATACTCAGTAAATATCCTTTCATTGAAACTGACATTGTGCTTGTAGAGTCTGGAAAAGTGAGAATACACTGATGAAATTATGCATCTAACTATTTCAGGACGAAATTCATCCACAGACAGAAAACAAGTAAAATACAAGATTATCTGTATTATGCAGCAATCAGGCAACATATAGATAACAGACACCAACAACTAGATGTGCAGCTCGAAACTTAAAGAACATAATAGTGTTATAATGAAGGAGCAAACAATTACTGGAAGTAAATGGAGAACAAACTGTAGCACTATGACTGAAGCAGACACAGTAGATGTTCTTACATCTTGTATTTCTGGACATGACTACTTCATCTCATTTCACCTAAAATCTAAAGTCTATAAAGTAAAATATTGCCTATGTTTTTATTGTGCATATATGGTTGTATGCAAATACATATTATCACAAACATTATTCTAACTGATTCTTTTGTTATGCAATACAATCAATAAACATAGTCACTTAGTGTCTTCATCAAATCTTTACCTTTGATACAAGACACACATTTTATTTTCAGTCAGCATGGTATATAACATGATAACATTAGCTTTGTTTAGCTAGTGACCAACCAATTTTTTACTGCGAACAAAAATGAATTTTTAGTCCTTTGCAAAGTAAATGAATACATGGTGCATTCTAATGAATACTAATGTCTGTTTACAGAAACTTTTATGTTTGTACTTACATTTTAAAGAAAATCAGCATTTTAAAAACATTCAGTTAGACTTTTAAAGCAGACATCAGTTACCATTTATCACAATAAGTAATGTATCTATATAGTCACAATCATATTTTTAACCTAAATGCACTACTCATATCTTCCTCTTTTGTGCTGTTACATTACTGTTTTGAAACTTGTAACATAAAACTCACCAAACAACATACGGCTGTAGGGCTAAATGTAACATAGGGATGTAGGTTTCTCAGTAAATATAGTAACCATCCAAATATCACGAAGAATACTTAATGATGCAATGTGTAGTGATCTTTATTCTTTCAGAACTTCTTCTCTCAATTCGTGCTCCCTACTTTGCTTTTCTATTTATAGGTCAAAGTTTTATCTAGTCTAACTATTTCGACTTCAAAGGCAAACCGAATTTATAGGCTGATATTTTATAGATGTTCACCTTGACAGTTATAAAATATCAGATCTGTGAAAGGAGTCACACTGAAACGCCAAATTACTTAGGCTAGGTTTTATCTTTAAGGTATTTGACGTTTATATTTATGTTTTATAATATATATTTTATATGTGATGCAGGGTTCCTCCATTTCATGACAAAACCTTGGATTAATTATGAAATCATGTATATTGAGGAAACAGAGTGAATCGAGGAAACACAGCCACATGTGTAAACAAAACTTGGGACAAAATCAAAGGGAGACCAATACCAGTAAAAAGTTTAAAACATAGCCTTACAAGACATAAGTGTATTTAAACTATGATGTTATATTCGGATGGTAGATAATGACTGTTTGCTTATTGAGTGTTTTAGAATACCTTTCTTTGGAATAATTTTAAGATAAATCTAAACATGATAAAATCTGCTTCAAACTGACCAGAGGACTTGGGTCGGTCCCTTTTTGACACTTTTGGGTTTAGTTTAGTACTCATGGCAACAAACTGACGACTTCTCTGGCTCTTTATTTCATCAAAGTCGGAGATTTGGTGATAGATCTTTATTTTTTTTAGAAATATAGGCTTGTTTCTTGGCAACAGTACGCTACGATGAACTTCCGGTTTCACTTTTGTTTAACATAACGATAATATCAATAGATATCCGATTAGAAAATTCGGTGTTCACAAAAAAATATGCCCGTACATTTTATCCTACTAACAGGTGCGTAGGTTATAGACCGCTAAATATAAGCTGGTTTTGTGAGTCGGACTTTCATGGGGTCTCATCCAAATATTAAGCTAACATAAGTGCTCTTTTGGACGGACCTTGATAAAATTCTCATCAAATCAAATCGGACTTTCATAACGTTTTCAAAAACGGGCGCACACGGCACATATTGGTTTCGGCTTTGGAAACAATGAGATTAAATTAACAAACATCACTCTATTTCAGATGCCAAGACGTTTCACCTCTAGTTATTTCACCTCCCATTATAGGTATGTGTGAAATGAACTATTGTTTTACTTGATTAATATGACTGATGAATAATGTGACAAAAATATAATAAATTAAATGGAAGTGCTTAAACCGATAGAATGAAATATACACTTTTGTTGAAATGGTGAAACTAAAAACAAAAAAATATCATAAAATGATGCCGAAATGAAAGATTCTTATTAAGGCTGTAATCGAATAATTTCTAATCCTCCTTTTTAGATATCCAAGCATCATATTCAGTTATGGAAGTTGAATCATCTAGGGAGGACTAGGAATGAAACTTCTGTAATTTCAATTCATAATTTGAAGTTGCTCAAAGGAGATTAATTTCGTTCTTTACATCAAATACATAATGTTTTCATGCTAGCTTATATTAACAAATGAAATCAGGGGCGTACCTGCCCATACGTCTATATGCCCGTGCGTATAAATAGAATAACGGCTTAAAAAAATGAAAATGATTTAAAGGCAAAACTCCAATAAAAATCGAATCCTTCCCCGGGTTAGGGGTAATCTTTACACCCCTGACGAAATTATAACACATTTCATATTCTCTACACCTACTGAAGCATTCTATGCAATTTTTCGATGTCCAGTTCCTTTATTTTTGCTAAACGTATATGTAAATTTTGCATAATCTCGCTGTTTATCTACAGTATCCGATTGATGTTTGTGAACAGATTCTCCTGAGGGGGAATTTTCGAAATTTCGTCTCCACCCTATCCTGATGTTTTTTAAAAAAATATCCTGGGAGCATCATGGGAACTGAGCGCCTGAGGGTTCTACAAAACTATATAGCCTGAACAAAAAGCAACCACCATCACTATATAATGTAAACATCCGTATAGATGCAACGTGCCTTATTTGTTTTTATATATTATTTAGGACCCAGATGGAAACAAAATGTTGGCAAATTCTTATTTTAATAACATGTAATAAATTACTAGATTTGAACCTTTTATTTAAGAACGTTTACGACATCTGTCCATATAAATATGTTTTATTTATTCCTAAGCTCGCAGCATTGTTGGTCCGTTTCGACACCATATTGTGTTATGAAACCTCTTTTACAAGGGCTTTTTGTGACTTTTTGTGCATTATCTGGGTCCTGAACAATATTTAAGGACCCAGGCATAATATAAAAAAATGAAGACTCGTTTCATCTACACGGATATTTACATTATATAGTGATGGAGATTTCTTTTTGTTCGGGCTGTATAATGTAGTTTTGTAGAAACCCGAGTCAAAAATGGACTTAAAAATCACAGGTATTTCTTTAATTAATGCTTTTTTTATTTTGCTGTTTAAATAGTCGTCAAAGTACTTATTTCATAGTCAGACATCTATTCTAACAGGAGCGAGAAATCAATGTAGTTGAAGTGGTTGACATCTTTGCAAATAGAAAAAAGTCGCAGGCTTGCACTGTGTTCAAAGTCAAAAGAAAAAATGACAATGAACATATATCTCTATGTGTGCCAACTATCATGTCATTTGTTATTTTACGAATTGATGATGATATTTCGTTATGTGATTTGGTGTCTTTTTAGCAAAAAACCCCACTAATATTGGCTCTCCTAGCACCCATAAAAGCAAAATTTACCCAGGGGAGGCCCCACGTATCCCCACCCTACATCTGTAGAAGATTATGCAATATTTTACTGAGTACTCAAGTCAGCCGATCAAATCGTTTAATTGATAGATGTAAGTCGTTATAGATAATACCTGAATGCTAGAACTTTCAAAAGAACTCTGGAAATAAAGGAAAAGAAAATTTATTCCAAATAATCACCTACTTTAATGGAATATTTTATTTTCATAACAAGTTCAATTAACTTGCAGCCTTAAATATTATTCGCAAAAGCTACAGTGCAAGCAGCATACGTCATTTGTCTGTAAACAAACAAACTCATTCTTCGCGCCTTTTGTTTAATTGACATTATGACACGCTTCTAATGCTAGCATGTGATTACTACTGAACTAGCTATACAATTATAAGTGCTATATCAAGACAATAAAAAGGGCAGCGTATCCTCATAAAGGGAAATGTGGGACACTTTTGTGTGATTGAGGACTTCAAAATCAGAAAATATCACATAGAACAGAAATATTTCTATAAATGACGCAAAAGCTTTTTATTAGGAGCCTTATTGTAAAAATGATGAAAAATGCTTCCTCGATTATTTTTTAAAGATTTCAATATTTTCTGTTATATGGGGTACAACAAAAGGGCAACAGGGATGGGACGGGGGGCAAAGAAAGACCGGTTGCACCACCCTGCTTAAATGCTCTAGATATAAAGCTAATTATAAATGATACACAGATATTTTATATTATGTTGGAGTGTCGAAACTTTCAAGTCTCTTGGTTAAAATTATTTGCATATAAGACAGAAAAAGGGATACACATGTACATTTTATCTCTTCTTAAAAAAAGATATGGGGCAAGAAAATTATCTTTTGAAGCGTTTCCCTTAATATTATTAAACCCTGTTAGAATAAGATTTTAATCTCTAACAGCTTTTAGGACAGCATTAGTTCATCGTTTTCATTAAGGTCACTTTCGTTACCCCATTATATGAATTGAATCTTCTCATTTACAAAATACTTTTGCTAATAAATTTGATCTCTGTATAAAATGATAAAAATTGATTTTCTTTTCTTCGTTCCAAAACGAGTTTCCATCCTAGTTCCGATGTATTGGTTCAAACGAGTAAAACTGTAAAGTCAAGACCTTACAAGTTTTTTCTTTCTGCTAACTAAGCCATGTTGGTCCAAAACCTACCGACATATCCAAAGACTGACATAGAAGAAATTTTTTATTTTACATTTTGCGGGAGATGATCCAGGAACGTGAATTTTAATGCAAACAATGTTTATGTATGCAAGCGCGTAGCTGCCGTTACGCACAATATGCACGTGCGTATACATCGCAAGCAAAGATCGAAAACTTAAATGCAATAAAAATGAAAGTGTGAGGGGGCTGAGAGTCACAAGCGATATTTACGGATCGTACCTGTTTGTTCTCGCAAAAAAAGAGACCAAAATGGCTTTAAAATGCTCAAATTTTCCTCGCTCGCTTCGCTTGCTCAAGTAGACCGATATGGAACTTCATTTTAATGAAAGCCTGCAATCTTAAAACATATAATTTTCTCAAAGGACGAGCAGATCCTACATACATTTTCTCACTTCGCTAATTAGAAAATCTCATAGAATGTTGATTTCAAATAGATGTACTATAAGAGAAATCTCCTTCCGTGAATTTGATATTAGCGAATAAGTTTGTCTGCTCACAAATCGGGAAGTTTTACAATATCTCAAAATTGCTCACTGAATAATGTTCCCTGGGAGAAGTTCTAACTGAACATCAACTCACCGTAAGTAATGCTCTTTGAACAGTGTTCACTGACCATACTCACGGTGAGAAGTAACCACTTGGCAATTACAATGCAAGTAGTGCTCACTGCTCAGTGAACAAAATGCTCAAGGTAAGTAGTGGTTACTGAACAGTACTCACCGTGAGTGTCGCTTAATGAAAAGTGGTCACCGTGAGAAGTCTTCACTGAACAGTACTCACCGTGGGTACTGCTCACTGAAAAATGTTCACCGTGAGAAGTCTTCACTGAACAGTACTCACCGTGAGTGGCGCTTAATGAACAGTGGTCACCGTCAGAAGTTTTCACTGAACAGTACTCACCGTTAGTACTGATCACTGAACAATGTTCACCATGAGCAGTACTCACTGAACAGTAATCACAGTAAGGAGTACTTATCGTGAGTAGTGCTCACTGGACTGTACTCACTATGAGTAGTACTCGCTGAACAGTACTCGCCATGAGTAGTGCTCATTAGACAGTTTAGTGTTCAGTGTACAATGCTCATCATCAGTAGTACTCACTGGACAGTACTCACCATGAGATGTGCTCACTGAACAATGATTACCACCAGTAGTACTAAGTGAAAGAACTCACTGTGAGTAGCGCTCAGAGAACAGTTATCAACGTGAGTAGTGCTCACCATTAGAAAAGCTCACTGAACAATACTAACTGTGAGTAGTGCTCAGTGAACAGTTATCAACGTGAGGAGTACTCACCGTGAGTAGTGCTCACTGAACAAGGCTCACCATGAGAAGTTCTTACTGAACAGTACTCACCTTAAGTAGTGCCTACTGAACAACGCTCACTGTAAGTAGTGCTCACTGAACAATGCTCACCATGAGAAGTGCTCATTGAACAATGCCCATTGGCCAATGATCACCATGAGAAGTACTCCCTGAATGTTACTCATTGTGAGTAGTACTCACTGAATAATACCCAATGTGAGAAGTGCTGACCGAGCAATGCTCAGCGTGAGAAGTGCACTCTGAACAGCATTGTGAGTAGTGCTCACTGAACAATGCTCAATGAACAACACTCACTGTGAGAAGTGCTCACTGAACAACACTCACTGTGAGTAGTGCTCACTGAACAGTACTCATTGTGAATAGTGCTCACTGAAGAATGCTCAATGTGAGTAGTGCTCACTAAACAATGCTCAATGTGAGTAGTGCTCACTGAACAAAACTCACTATGAGAAGTTCTCACTGAACAGTACTCATTGTGAGTAATGCTCACTGAACAATGCTCAAAGTGAGTAGTGCTCACTGAACAATGCTCAATGTGAGTAGTGCTCACTGAACAACACTCACTGCAAGAAGTGCTCACTGACCAGTACTCATTGTGAGTAGTGCTCACTGAAGAATTCTCAATGTGAGTAGTGCTCACTAAACAATGCTCACTGTGAGAAGTGCTCACTGAATAGTACTCATTGTGAGTAGTGCTCACTGAAGAATTCTCAATGTGAGTAGTGCTCACTTAATAATGCTCAATGTGAGTAGTGCTCACTGAACAAAACTCACTATGAGAAGTTTTCACTGTATAGTACTCATTGTGAGTAATGCTCACTGAACAATGCTCAATGTGAGTAGTGCTCAATGAACAACACTCACTGTGAGAAGTGCTCAGTGAACAACACTCACTGTGAAAAGTGCTCACTGAACAGTACTCATTGTGAGTAGTGCTCACTGAACAATGCTCATCGTGAGAAGTGCTCACTGAACAACATTCACCGCGAGAAGTACTCACTGTGAGTAGTGATCACAAAAATGTATTCACTGAGTAAAACTCATAAAAAACAAAGATGGCGTTGTGAAAAAGGGGGATCCTTCGTTAAATACAAATTATTTTATGTTAATAGAAATAGTTTTTGAAAAAATGGGACAGTTATGCGACCGTGCGACCACATACACGCATCACAAAGGAAACTCCCGATTTCCAACGAAATCGGGAAACAATTGCTAACTTTAGTAACCTGTCAAGCCTCCCCGATTGGGATCTGCTAACCGGTTAATAAGTTAACTTTTACATAGGTAACTTCGATTCTTTTACTACAGTATATATAGCAGAATTTGGTGACATTTCAAAGAGTAAATAAATTTTAAAATATCAATAGATTGATGTTAACATTAATTTATATTTTTATTTTTAAATGAAATTGCGCCATTTAAAATTTTTAAATGTGAAAGAAGAAAGTGTTTTGATACAGTCATTTTCGTTGTGCTTGTACGTATCGTGTACGTTTAAGCTAGCAAATAACACTTTACATCGTATACAAATGACAATATACATGTTACATCGAACCAATTCAATAGTAGAACGAATGTGAAAGAAAGGTGTCAATTGAGTGCTTTTGTTATGTCAGAATAAAAGCTTAGGGACAGAATGGAACACTCTGCAATGAAGTTGGTCTTGTTTAAGAAGTAAGCTACCAGAGACCCAAGAGGGCTGTGGTTTTTCTTTCGAACCTCATATTTGGTCTCGCCATTGACTTAATAATACCCAGTCTAATGGTGTAACGTCGTCAACAATATAAAAAGAGCACGTGCGGTACTGGCTGCAGGTATTTTGATGCTTTTATCTGCTATATCATAAATATATGTGTTTATAATCATTGGAAAGATCCATGAGCGCTGAAATATTTTATATACTAAAATTCATTATGACACATATCGCCTGTACTTGAATGTTGAAAGTCGAAAACTTCGTCTGAGTATTATTTTACGCTAGTTTCAAACATATTGTGACAAGGGGAGCAAGTATGTACAATTTTCCCTTTTCTTGTAGTAGTTATTTCCCTTAGACCAAAGCGCTATAAACGCTCACTCCAACAGCTCCAAAATATACCAAATAACGAGATTTATAAAATATTGAACAAAAAATGTCAGAATCTTTAATGCAATCTATTTGAACTAATATATACTATAGTCCTTACAACCGATGCATATGCGTTTAAAAAAAGATAAGTAAGTTAAACGAATATGGCATATTACCGTCAGCTTTTAATTCACACTTTTACGCCTGGACAGTATTGCGGAAACATAATAAATTTAAGAAGTTGAATCCTTTATTGGAGCTCAGCAAAAATGAAAATGTATAAAGGGGTGGAGGGCGGGGAACAACCAAACCATAACATAAGTGATGAAAATTATGCGTGAACATTCATCATAATTTTAAGTCAAATTGCTGTAATCCTATAATTTTTGCATGTGTCTACAAATAAAAAATAGCGTCTTATTTTTTCTGCGATATATGAAAGTTTTTATCATTTTTTCGCAGCCCTTTGCACGGAATTCCGCAAAAAGATGTGACCTGCTACGTTAAGGTCACTGTAACTAATTGATGCTTTTGTGTGACATCAATACCGCTCACAGCTATTCTATAAACAAAGCTCTAAGACACAACTAAAATTTAATGGCGTCACCAGAAAGTACTGAAAAACGGACGATGGTAAAGTTTTGTGTGAATCTTGGAATAACGCTTACACTGAGATAATAGTTTCGCTGGCTAAAGCAAGTACGAACAAAAATGACACACACGATTTAGAGAGAGCAGACGATAAGAGTTATAAGGAGAAAAGCAATAACGACGGCGGTTGTAATGTCTTTCGCGGTCAGTTTTAAAGAGGATTCATACATCACTATCAGGGAGCTGAGAGAGGGAACCGTGGCCAGTTATTGCATCGTATGTACATTTTTGATGTATTTGGAAGCGGGTGATAGACATTTAGAACGACGTATCGTTTAGACACCGTCAACGGACTGCCCCGGGGTAGCGAAGTTGTACATTTCACCGTCAAAGATGCATAACGTCAATAGCGCTTTTCATATCAACGTGAAAGTTGGTACACCCATGATATATTGTACTTTGTGCTATACAAATATCAAAGAAATTAAACAGTAAGTAAAACTTATGACAAATATCTATTGGCCGTGTCCTCATTATGAATTTGTCTCCAGCATACGCAGTCATCAATAAATACATTCAAAGGGAAACTTCTAGTGTATCGTTGGTGTGCTTAGGGGAGTAGAATGGATACTCTTCTTCTCTGATAATGGCAAACCGTTAGAATTGATCTGAATCTTACGAATGTGAAATTACTGTTTCTGTCATCTAATACAACAAGTTCTACAGTAAAAAAGCTTCTGGGATCTGTTGTGTCAAATATTATGTAGAGCAGGCAGAGATAGAGGAGATCCCGCAAGGGGAAGTAACCACTGCGTAGAATTTGTGCACACATATTGAGACCTTCACATGACATGAATTTTTTTCAGATCCCAGGTGATGATCACATGACATGTCATGTGACTACTGAAAATGGTAGATGTCAATAAACAAATCTCGTGACTTTTAGTCAGTTACTTGTGATTTTTATATAAAATATTAAATGATAACCACGAGATATCAGCTTGATACATGCTTCGTTATCAGATTTTCATCGTTTACTGTACAGGTCAGTTTCAAAACATTTGTTATTCTACCATTTTCTTCCGGGGTCATTCCGTCAACAGTCAGTGTTTTCGGTACTGTCAGTCGGAGGTGTCACCGTTCCTTTTTATCTCTATCTATATACTTACCAGGGTCCGTTGATATTACGGACCTCCGTAGCTACTAACTAAGATAGGATTATTGTGTTGACCAAAAGTACATGCCATTCTGTTATAAATCAACAATATATCAAATGTCAATGACTGAATTAGTTTTCCAAATGCACAAAGAACATGAAAGATCCTTTGATAGACAGTCTCAGCAGGGGAGAAGTACATCTATGTTTTCCAAGCAAAAAGTTGACGAAACTTTGTGTTTGATAGCGGTCTTACATAAGGACACCTTTTTTTTGCTTTACCAGGGATTTAACTCTGATGTGCTGGATTTAAGAGTGAAATGTTTTGATCACTTATAATATATAAAAGTTGTGAAAATCTGACAAGAGTGGCAGGAAATTTAATAAAAAATGATTTACTTACTTTTGCAGGATTTTCTTAGAGGTCAAGAATAGAGTCATATTCAGGGCAGCTGCTGGATTTTGAATAAAGTAATGGCTTGAGTTGTGGTGAAGGAGTTATAAAGTGACAAAATGACTGAAGTGTTGTTTAAAGTATTAATCATTGGAGACCCAACTGTGGGAAAGACATCATTTGTACAGAGATATGTGAATAATTTATTTAGAAGAGATTACAAAATGACAATAGGTGGTAAGTGCAAAAATACTATGTATAGTCATTTTATGAGGTTGCTTTAGGTTAGAACTTGAAGAGTAAAATTTCTTTACCAACAAAATGCAAAAGAGATATGAAGGAAATCTTCTAGAATGAGTTTCAGTTCACTAGTTTCAGTTGGGAGTTAGAAATGTAATCTAGAAAGCAGTCATCTGGAAATGATTTAGATGCAAAAAGTAGTGAAAGTGAAAAAAATATTTTAAGTTTCTGTCATATTAGAAAATTATTTTGATATAATAACTAAGTGTTGATTTGTTTATAATCTAATTTGATTAGGAAATTACATACCTAAAAGGAAACTTATAAAATAATAACATCTTATAAAGGTTTTAAAATTTATGTATAACTAACATCCCTTTCCTACATTATCTGTATACAGTGGAACTTCCGAAAACCGGATCTTCCGAATACCGGAAACTTCTGAAAAACGGACGATTTATTAAGTCCCGAAATTGTCTCCTCTATCTTCTATGTTAAACGTACTTCCATACCGAACTTCCAAATTCGAATATCGGCGATATTTTCATAAATTTTAACTTATCTCAGTACAAATTGTTTCCAAAAACCGGACCTAGAAACACTGGATCATAAATTAATTGCCTCTGGCAAATGTTGCCATTGTTCGGCCAATTACGGTTATCGTTTATTTTGACACGTGTTAGAATCACACCTGTCAATCAAAGGTTAAGAATGTAACTAAGACATTATGATATCGAATAAAGAAAGGATCGGCGGTTTAGTGTTAGGTGATTGAAAATTGAGAAAATTAATTTTGCGAAAATATGTAGCATTTTGAAAAAATCCAGACAAGTCCAAACGTCGAGAATTTAACTGTCCCTAAAGGCCAGAATTAAAATAATTTGTGAGTCTGAAGTGGTTCCAAAACCACTCTTGAGGTGTGCGTTTTTTTTGAAATTTATTTACATGATATTGAGCAAAACTTTCTTGAAGTACAAATGTTCTTTTTTCCCCAAACACGTCGCAATGACTATGTTTGAGAACAGTGTCCTGTATTTCCTTTTGTGCTGCAATAGCTACACAAGGATACAATCACTTCAAAACCTTTGACTTTTCAAACATGGAATCTTTTGATTTCTCTCTTTTATCGTCCTAATGCTCACTTCCAATCTTCCACCCTTGCAGGCCAGTCGTATAATGTAAGGTAGCTATACAGTTGCTGATAAACAGAAGCTAGTCTACCAGTGACCAGTCATGTTAATTGACCCAGCTGTGAATCCGCTGTGAATTCGCATGGCTGACTAGACCCCTGTTGTGCATACCCCACATTCCTGTTCAAGTGTCTTTAATAAGATTGTGACCTTCCAGTTTTTGATATCATAGGTATATGAGTTAGTGGCCACCTTGTATGATTCCAATCTAAATTAGTAGACAATCAGCTTATGTGTGGTTGATATAAGTCAACTACACCCTAATGTCAGTTATAAAAAACCAGGAAGAGATCAATACACTGATTTCAATAATTATAATCTGTATAGTTATGCAGTGCTGTGTAGTTCTGTGAAATAATATCTTGTGTTCTGTATGCCTAACATTCAGAGATAATGAGTTTAAGTTTTCTTTGTTTCAGTTGATTTTGCCCTAAAAGTTATAAAATGGTCTGATTCTCAAAATATCAAGCTGCAATTGTGGGACATTGCTGGTAAGTCATTACATAAGTTATTGTTTAAAGTGTTAAAAATTTATTTACCAGGAAGTGCTTACATTACTGGTAAGTCAGGACATGAGTTACTGTTTATAAACAAGGAAGTGCTAACAGTTTGCAAAAATAAATTACATAGGTTTTATCAGATAAACACAGTGTGTTATGACAGTTTAAGATAAAATAGTTTGAATAATATTCAGTTACTATTTACATTAAATTCTATAGTTTATTTTTATTGACTATTGCACACTAAGGGTTATTGTTACAATGTATTATATGTTTACTATCTTGAGAGTTTGGTTCCTTTGTTTAAAAACCATTGTAATTCTCAGACAAGCATTTTGTCAAATAATTATATGTTATAGTTATTCATAGCTCAAAATAAATAACCATATAAAATCGTGTAACACAAGACTAAGGCTTCTGAAAATCTGCCTAGGAAACTGTTCAGTCTAAAAACATGTGCATCTAATATGTGTCACACTGATTTTATATTCAAAGAAATTTGGTCTGATAAGTCGTATGGAGCATATGTAGAGTTTGGAGCAGATGCAGGTTGAAAGAAGATATTGTGGGGCACACACTGGAGTCAGATACACTACCTTTCCACTGGTCTGGACATCTTCAACATCAAACACAGTTGCCAAATATGAATATATTTGTAGTCTATGTGCAGGCAGAATACATGTATCAGTAATAAATGTATGGGGTTTTACTTAGTAACATTGAGATTTGACTGCATATCGTCCGAATAATGTTCCCTGTTTCACTAATCTAGGTCAGGAGAGGTTTACTTCCATGACACGAGTATACTACAAGGACGCACATGCATGTATTGTGATGTTTGACCTGACACAACGTCTCACATTCCAAAACACAGTTAAATGGAAGAAAGATTTAGATACAAAGTGTTCATTACAAGATGGTTCACCAGTACCATGTCTGTTATTAGCTAACAAGGTTAGTAGACGTCTGCACGTACCGTGTTCATTTGTTATAATTGTCACCCCTGTTGCAAGGTCAGCCATTTCTGACTGGTAAGATCCCTAATAAAGGGGTGCTTATTGATGTCTACATCCTGTCCTTAAATGTCGAGCCCCAGCCAGAAGGGCAAATAATGTGTTTACAAGCCTGTGGTCAACCAACCATGTATATTTGAATGTTTCCTGCTGGACAGGGAAATCCCTGAACCAGCAACAGATGCCTCGACCTCTTGGTCAAGGAAAAAGTTGTTATTTGTTTTAGGTTTTATTTTGTCAAGGAATGTTAGGAAAATGATTAGGTATTTGTTGCTGATAACAGAAAACGTATGAATAATTACTGAAACAAAAATTATACACAGTTGATTCATCTTGCATAAGACATTTAGCTAACAAATATCTATAAATCTGCATGTATTCATTTTATCATTAAAATGCAGTATTCATACAATGGCGTCAGAACTTGTGTAGGGTCAAGTTCATTTTAGAAAGTTTTATCAGGGTATGAGTTAAATGTAATGTTATTTTTTCAGTGTGACCTGAGTCACAGAGAGGTGGAGCAGGCAGAGATAGAGGAAGTGTGTAAGGAACATGACTTTGTAGGCTGGACAGAGATTTCTGTGAAAGAAGGTCTCATGGTTGAGGAATCTATGAGGTGTCATATATAAGAAATTCAACTTAGTAAAAATGAAACCTTGATATATTTTGTTTTTAATTATCCTCGAGCAGTAATACAAACTAACAGGTAAATGTTGAACTTAAATGTCAGTACTAAATGTACTGTTACTGAAAATTAAATGAATTCGAATGAAACTGAATTTGTCCACAAATCTGCATTATTCTCAATTTGATCATAACTTCAGCATTATGTTTCAGTTAATGTTATACTGTATAAAATTATGTTTCAGATTTTTGATAGAGGAGATGATGGCAAAACACGCAACACTAGATGATTTCTCTGAGTCCTTACGTATGTCCAGCTCCCCTACCATACGCCCCTCAGCCTCTGATAAGCCACAGACATCAGGATGCAGCTGCTGACATAATGTACATGTAGTATGAGTATCAACTGAAGTCCCAAACTTACTTTTATATAGAGGGTTGTGAATTGAGGAGACTAAACATTGTCATTTCAGCATGTATATTGTGTACATGCAGCATACGTCTGTTTTGACACTGCATCCTCAACAGTGATATGTTAGCAACAATTTTGTATCTTGGCTTTACTGGTTAGACTTTTCATAATAATTCTACAGTTTTGTATACAACACACAAATTTTGTGTTTTTGTAGTTACATTTTGCTATTTCAGAAAGAGATAGCGACATTGGTGATGTATGTTGTAGAGAAAATTGTACATGTATGTGGTCTGATTTAAATGCACATGTCTGTGAAGTGGTGTTATATCATACTGACCAGGCCTGATATTAAGTATACAGTCAAATATATTTACAGGAAAACATGATTTTTAGTGTGACATAGCTAGTCTGACTGTGCAAAAACCAGATCCTTGTTGGTTTTTAGCTCTACTGGATGAGGTCCAGCAGAGCATATGCGATGGTGGTTTGTCTGTCTGTCCCTAAATTCTTTCTTTGATAACACTCTATGGGTCACATTTTTCATTTGACTATCATGAAACTTGCTAAGAAAGTTGCCTGCAGTGGGTTCAAAGTTCAAGGGCACAGTGACCTCCTGTTAGCGTTTCCTTGATAATACTCTACAGGTCGCAATTTTCATTCAACTTTCATCAAACTTGCTACCGGTAGATGATTACTATTGTTTTTGGGGTCAAAGGTCAAGGTCACAGTGACCCAAACTTTGAAAATCTTTTCTGCTCGATATGTTGAGATCTATATCCACAGCCTTTCAAGTTTCAAAGGTTAATTGGTCTTACTGAGTAGATGATCCCTACTGCTTTTAGGGTCAGTGGGTCAAGGTCACAGGGACCTCTGTTGTTATGCACTGCCACTCGAATGTTTCTTCGTCATAAATGAACGGTTTGTGAACCTACTTCTTTTGTAAATTATTTGTGATTTCTTGAAATACCAGTTAAGAGTAAAAGTGATTTACATTATAAATGTACATGGTACAACATTGGAATGCAGGGAAGTACTTTAGAAATACTAGTAATTACACAGGGTGTTGTCTGAAAGCTTCTCCATAGTTCATATATTTCATGACAGATTCAACCGTCTTTTACCATGTATAATTCACATCATTCGCTGCTACAGACTTTATTATCAATGGGACAAACCTTGGTTTTTTATGTTTTGACATGTCTGTGTTGTGTTCATAACTTGGGAACATTTTTTTTTATAGTTACAGACTTTTTAAAGACAATCATTGTTGCATTACAGTTTGTCAACTAGATTTCTATTTACTTTTGTAGAGGAAATATGCATATTCTACCTGATTCATGTTTTTATGTACCAAACTGCATGTATACAGTAATGTTGTGGTTAAATGATAACTTAATACAGGAAGTAACTGATTTGATAAATTGAGTGCTTATTGTTTGTTGATGTAGCTTGTTACGATTGTTGGTTTTAAGTTATCATATTTTTATATATGGCTTTTGATTTTATGTAAACAGTTTTTAGTTTTATACAAAATGAGGAACGGCAGTTACTTTTAACAAACAGTTTGTATATTCCATCCAGGCATTTATCTGTAAGTTTTCCCTGCTTGTTCTACCAATTGTTTGAATTGTTGCTCATTGAAAATGTACTGCCATTTAAACACCTTTGTTTACTAACCACACTGGCAATAAAAGGGGGTGATATTTTGATAAACTTGATGTATGATTTTCAAAGCTTGGTAAAGTTCGGGGTTTTTTACACACGAGGTCAATTTTTTTATTTTTCCAAATTCAGACTACATCTGCACTATGTTAGACAAAATAAATGGATAAGAAAATCATCATAGTGAATATGATGTTAAGAAACTAAATGTATGCTCATTAAATGTAATATCTGTAGAGAAAAATTAGTTACCATAATTCAAATGTAATTGATCCATGAAATTACCTCAACTTATTTTTTACGTATGGTTCATTGTACTTGTATTTTACCATATTTTAATCTGTTAATGTTTCATCTACCATCCATCAAATTGCAGACAGTGACTGGGCACATGCCATGGAAGCTTCGCTTTTAATTAAAACAATCTTATTCAGTTTCTTACAGAATATGTCGCATTATGAAATTCTAAGTGCTAGATTTACCTACATTTTATTCCATTTTTGTACAGAGTTTATCAGTGTTTATAAGATAAGTTTTTGTGTACTGTATGTTGTTTATTTTCTGATGAAGACATGAAGTCAAAACATGTAAATTGAAAACTTTGTGTTGTCTTGATTTTATTTATACTATGTCAGATAAGCTCAGCTGTGAGTGCAAAATAAAACCTTGTAGATGCAATAGAAGATTTATTTTTGAGACAGTATTGATCAAACTTTTACAAATTGTGTCCTTTGATAAAAGCTTCGCCTTTTTACATCTTTTGCAAGCCATGAACAAAATGTTTATTTTTATCCCCCATCAGTTCACTAGGGTTATTGATTTGCGGTCACTGTTTAAAAGGTCAAGGTCAGAGTGAAAAATGATTTCCAATTGATAACTCCAGAACTGTTCATGAAATATTCTTTGAATGTCTGTGTAATGTGAAAGATTCAATACTTGCCAGAACCATTTTGTTTACAGTGCACTCTCAAAATTTCATTTGAGAGTACTTTAAGAAGATGTGAATAACCGCTAATGAGTTTGACGCTACCCTCTTATATGAAGGGTAATGTTGACCAAGTTCTTTGTCTATATTTAAAGGCAGAACTTTATGATAAAATACTTTAGCTTCAAAATTACATACATATTTGCATTTTTAAATATTTTTACTTTATATGATTTTTAATACCAAGTCACTGCATGTAATATCTAAATGAAATTAGTGAGATAGTAAAATCAACAGGGTATTTCATTATTTATTACACTGTGTTTTTAATTTATTATTAAGCATATAAAGTATAATTTCATTATCACTACTTTATTTCACCTCTTTAATAGCAAAAACAACTACTATTATTTCCATTTTAAATGTGCTGTAGGAAAGCTGTATCAGTGTGAAAACCTACTTTAAATGTCTCTTTGTTTGATTTTGATTTGAAGCAAATTTTATAAAGGTCTGTCCATAAGAGCATTTATATTAGCTTGTATTCTTGGATGAGACCTCGGCATGTCTCCTACCATACCTATACCTAACAAAATGTTATTTCTCTAAGTCCAAAAAAGGAGAGATTTACCTGACTGCAATTTCCAGTCAGTTTCAGCCAAAGACTGAATTTGATTGGTTGCCCAAAAGTAGGTCAATCGTGGTGACCAATGAGATCTGTGAGTGCGAATGACCTTTAGTTAATGTGTCTTTGTTAAATATTTATTCCTATTTATTGATTTTATCTTGTACGAGTTCAATCTTTTATGCCACTTTGTATGATATTGTTGGTTACTTTTAGTGCACTAGGATGGTGCATTTTCCTTCTTTTGATCGTTAGAACATTAGACAAATAATAAAAAAGAAATTTTGAATTTTAACATATTTAACATTAATCTAATCTGAGTGAAAAACATCTGCTTGAAGTTGAGTTCCTGTTCAGCTGGATTTAAAGTTAGGTAAAGACGCACTTTTGTAAACAGTTAGAGGTCATATTGATCAGTAAGACAACTTTTACACATTTGTTTGATGTACCCCTATGTACCCCTATAGCTACACTCCACTGACTCTGCTGAGTAAAAAGAAACATTTTTAAGTTCATATTTATTTTCTATACATATCAATACATCATTATGACTAAAATCTACCAGACATACGATAGTGTTATGGTGTCACTCTTCCAAACATACGATAGTGTTATGGTGTTACTCTTCCAGTGCTGTTCTCTTGAGATGACTATGTCAATCAGTGTGGACTTGGATTGCAATGCAAAGGCAGATCTTGATCTATACTTGTTTGAAGGTACAGATACAATGTTCACACAATCATTATAGAAATCAAAGATATCTTCGTTGCATCAGAAATCTTGTTCAGCATAAAATTTCAATCAAAACAAACCTTTTGTCACATCTAATTCAATACAGTTGTACCATTATAGACATGCAATTTACGTAATATTTGTTTAAAATATCAGTGTCTTTTCCATATTTCATACTTATTATTTGTCTTAGCTGATAATGCCAATAAAACTTGAAACTGAATCTGTTTATTATATACTGGATTTTTTTCATCTAATAAAAAGTAGCATTGGGTATACCTTCTATTTCTGTCGGTCAAGTCTTTTCTGGAGAATAATTCAAGAACCATTGTGTGTACATTCTTCAAACTATTGTTGCTCTTAACAAGTGGATGACCGTTACAAATTATAAGGCCACTCTTGTAAGGGTCCATATTGCAAAGACTTTGGTTTCAGGACAATAATTTCAAAACCATTCAAACTACATTCTTCAAACCTCATGTGGTGGTTGCCATTAAAAATGGATTAACTTCTATCAAAAGTTCAGGTCATATTGACCATGACACTTAAATTGTTTCTGGACAAAAAATGATGGGATCTTCTCTTGTGACAATTTGTGACCGGCAAGCCTTATAGACACAAATGGAGATATTACCCATGTATATCTACAAAAATTAGTTCAGTATTTCCCAGGATCATGTCAAATTGGTTTGGCTAACTCTTTTCCAAGTTACTTGTTGCATCTAGGCAGGGATCTTCTGTATATATGATCTCTTATCTAGGGGACATTCCATTCCTACAAACAGCTCATAGATTTTTTCAAAGCAGAATTGTTTTGAACTGTATATTGCTATTATTGTTACCATAACAAAAGTTTCTACTATTCTGAAATTCAGAAAAAGTTACCAAGGTCCATTAAATCTGGCAAAATGTTCGAAGAAATACCACCACTTATTTAATCTGGGTCCTTATATTAGGACCTAGATTTAATATACCAGGTCCGTATATTTATATTCCAATCCGTTATTTAAGCAAAAAAGTACCTGGCCTATATCATAGCATGAACCTATAACAAGACACCGTCTGTCAAAGTGACAGAGATTAATTTTTTTGTGAAAATAGTACTTGAAAAACATGAGGAAAATGGTTAAGAAAGATCCTTTCAAGGAAAAGCCAAAACCACCAAATCGAGCACAGATTTTAGCAGACTTAACGTCTGCATCAAAGAATGACGTCGTGTTTAAACAACAATACGAACACTCTGGTAAGTTAATCTGTTACAGATCTTTCTCCAAAATTAGTCAACACATAATGCATAACCTGTTAGGAGTATGTTAACCACAAGCACCTTGTTCCAAGTAGAAACCTGAATCTCCATATCCCCAGTCCCAAACACAGAAGAATTACTTTAACAAGCTTTCCATACAGGGTAGGCTAGGGTAGCCTAGTCAACTGTAGTCAAAGTTGGAAGCTAGACAGATGGCTTTCTTCTAAGGTTTGACAGCTATGAAAAAACGGGTCATTGTTATCTTTTAATTTGATAATTTGCACATAGTTCAGGTTTTCAACAGGTTCTCTGATTTTCTCTCAAAGTAAAGCCTTCATACACAACATCTGCACAGTCAGTTTAAAAGCTTGCATGAGGTCATGTTTGTTGTTATTTGTACTTTTATTTGTACCTTGTAGTCTTTAAATAAAGATTATTATAGTCAGTGTAATTTTAACCACTATTTTCCAGACAAAGTACTTCCCACTTGTTATTAGTGATGAATACTTGGGAGTATCAAATTGAAGATGTAAATACATGTTGAACTGTTTCGGCAGTAGAGAGACATCTGAGAAGCAATTTCTAAAAGCTACCACACATCACTGGTTCAAACAAGAAAAAACAACATGAAGTCTTCCCCTCTATATAAAATAACTGCAAGATGAAAAGTTTTGCAAAAGTTTAAATGATTTTGTTGTCAAGTTCAAAACAGATGTAGGTTATTGTAAGGGTATCTTTGAATTCACAACTTTTTGTACAAGAATTGCCTTTTGACCCTCAAAATTTGTAAAAAACTACATTACTGTCAGACCCTCAGAATACAGTTGAAGGGCCATTTTTCGTTGAAATAGAGAACATAATTAGTTAGAAGCCATGTAAGTTAAAAAGAGTCATACCAGTTATATTTCACATTGCCCTTGCAGCTTGTAGGACTCCTTTTAGACAGCAATGTACCTGATAAAACAATACATTGAACACCAAACATTATAAAAGCCATTATTACTGAAAATTTGGCAACACCGATTTTTTTTAGAGAACTAAGATAAGGTTTTGTAATAATTATATATGTACAAGAAACTTCTTCTGTTAAGTTAGTAGAGATATAAGTTCAGTATGCTTGTAAAATCAGTTCTTAAAACTTACAACTTTTCATTTCAGGCCCAACTGTAATACAGTCGTCAAAAGAGGAAATGTCCGATCCTTCCGATACTGTTCATGGACACAATACTGGACACAGTGAAGCCACAGACAGAGTTCAAATTAACCAAACATATGAACAAGTTACTAGACTTATACAGTTGCATACACAACTTGCTAGTGAACCAAAACTTTTAAATGAAAAGTACGAGCATCTGGAAAAACTAGGACAGGATGTTTCAGATTCTATATCAGAACTTAAATCAGCAGCAGACTCTATTGTAAAAACAGCAATAAAATAAGTAAAAGAAAAAATTGTCTTTCTTTTGAAATGGAACCCACAATTCATTCCAGCTTGGGAAGTTGATGAGTCATTCTAATGCGCTAAATGTTGCAATGTTGATACAGTCTCAAAATCGAATCGAGTGATCTGTACAGTAATCAAAATGATCTGTAATTATCACATTTTAGAGCAATGTGGATTAGAGTATGGTTAAAAGTTTAATAATTTTGACAGTTGTAGCAATATTAACAAATTTCAATGAAGCTTGTGAAGTGGATGAGCCATTTAATGGTTCAACAAGTACTCATGGTAGTGGATGTATTGTTAGCTAGGGCACATTGTAGAGTTATGTACCGGCATGTGCTGTATAAAATCCAAACCATCTAATTTTATGTTGGAAACCACTTGTTTTAGAACCAAGTAGAAAAGGTCTAGATTTTGTAACTGAAATTAATCTGAAAATGTATTTGATCATTCTAAGGCACTTGCATTGTAACATCATTTTTATTAGGTCAGCTGTTCGATGATGCATAACATGTACTGCTTGAAAATACGAGTTACCTGTAATCTTGCAGGGTTAGAATATGGTAATCTGTTAGAATATTGTGGGTTACATGTATTTGAGACAGTACAAATGACTTTTCATGGATGCTCACAATTTCAACAGCTGCTTAAGTTTCAGAAATAGGAAAATTTGTAACCATATTTACTGTCACATAGGAACAACTATACAGATGAATGTCAGAGCTTTATGAATTAGCTGAGCCAACCTTTTCAACAATCATTGAATCAATGACATTGATGCAAAACCACATTTTGCAGAAATTTAATTCAGGAAAGGACTACAGCTTACTTAAAATCTAGGGGATTAAAACAGAAATTGAACTGAATCAGTATTTTGTAAAGACCCCGCAGCAAATTTCATTGAAATTTCGAGTGAAACATCCTCAATATAATATGAATACATGTCGTAACAATTCTTGCAAACAAGTCGACAAAGTTAGATTAGATTACAGTTGTATCTACCCACACATCATTATCCATATTTTAATATGCCCATGTTATATTTCCCTAGTACCACAATGGCTACAACCTCCTGAATTATTCCTCCAATCACATAACCTACAGGAGATGCTTCAGTTTTCAATAAAGCAGTGACTCCAAGACATCGATTATTTCTTACATACTGCTACTGTGTTTGCAGGTTTCCATGCAAATTATGTCAACACACACTTCAAACTGCAAAGTTAGTATTTTATGGAGAGCAACAACAAAGTTAGAGCTGCCTTTGTGACGAGAACAATAAAGTCAAATGCATGTTTTCAATATTTTTATTTCAAAATATCCTTTATTCATATAATAATATACAAAACTTGAATATATTTTATAATAATTATGTATATAATATACTGTAAATTATTTGTATATGTAAATTCAATGATATTGACCAACACTCTCATCCAAGAGAATATATACAGTTGTAGATGAAAAATGTGTAATAAAGCTGCATATTTATTGCTTATAAAGCTAACGGTGTATTTTTCAAACAGTACAGTTAGTCAAGGCCTTCTGTAAGAATGAGAGAACCGACATGGAACATGTACCAAAGTTTTCTCTTGATGAGACGAGTAGATGTACATGAATGAATGAATGCTGCTGAGACAAGCTGTACCAATGCTGAACTCGAAAACGGAGGAAACAAGTGATGTGAAAAGAAGCACACATATGCAGGAGAAAACTACACAACTGGCAGCAGTATACATGTACAATGCCTCGCATCACACTCTTGGCATATATGATTCTTTAACTCCAATACCGGACACTACAAACTGCCACAGATGAAACGAAGTGAAAACTAGTGTTAACAGTGTAAAATGAAACATATTAATATCTTCAACATAAATCAACTGAGCTAGCATATTTGACAAAATGTCCTTTCCTCACCACATGCATGCTTCCTCCAGGTACAGTCATTTGATTGGTTAATGAATGTGTTTGTAATACTCCTTTCAGTTTTAAGGTAAACATGATGGTATACCCCTTCAATATGCTTAATATCAGCTCGGCAATCAAATTGTTTGGCGATAATGAAGCTCGTAAAGATACTGTAGCTAACAGAATCTCACTAACTAGTGTTTTAGATACCTTGTATCAAATGAAAAGTGTTAAAAATTCAGATAAAAACTACACTTAATAGGGTAACTTGCACTCAAATTTTACCTTTGGAGAGCTATGATTTTAAATTTGGCTACTCTTATCTTGAATAGCAAACACTAAGAACAATTATTCACAAACTAATTCAAAACCTAACCTAGAAACCCTGAATATAAGTCTAAAATTAAAAATTTGATCAATTTTTACCCGTACAATAAAACACTTTCGGTCACCATATTGCTAATTTGTTAATTGAATGCTCTAAGTTTTCTAGCCAGGTTTCTACATTCATAAGACTATGTTTATTTAAAGTGTGATACTATGATATTTGTGACTTTTCCTAATGACAACTAAAGATGTAAACGGCTGAAATAAAATCATCTAAGCAAATGTGCGAGACAAATGTAAAACACAAGTAAGGCCGTCAGCTTCAATTATTCCTTCTGTTATGGATATGGTAACTGTTACGAAAAATGTAGAAGAAATAATGAAAACTGACTCACGAAAGTAATGATGAAAAAATAATCACAGAAAGCTATAAAACATAATCTCCGGTTAAAACATCACAGGGTGCACTGGCACTTGGAAATGATTTATTTCAATGAGATGTCGATCACATGCACAGAAGTACAGTAGCTGTGGATTGTACTTCGGGATTAAAGCATCGTAAGGCTTGCTGAATGTCACACAGCACAAACTGAATACTCGCCTTGCTATCTTATTTTCTTTTTCTTATAGAAACCTACATGACATGGACGGATAAATTAATCACAACACTAAATGTTGATGCCCTGCTGCTATACACAATATTTTCTCTTTAAAAGGTCAATGTAGTCTGCACTGGCTTTGGCAAAATTTGATCCGAGAACTGGATCATCACCTCGCATCATTGGACGCATTTGGTCATGTGGTGCTGAAAATGAAAACAAAACAGCCTTGATTATGTTTATAAACAAGAGCCCCAAAACTCAGCACTGAATACTAGTTCCCTCCTCATTGATGTAATCAAACATGTTTTTGAATGAAATGTTATACTATCTACAGTTTTTTTACACAGTTTACACATAAATACAATGTATTGTCAATGAGTGTGCCAATTTTGAAGTATTTTGCCAAAAAATAAAGATTAGATAATCTTCCACCATATCAAATCAAGCCTATAACTACGTAAGGTCTTTATGTTTAGTTTAAACATATTTATTCGCCAATTCTTACAAAACATATATGTAATTACAAATCATTGTGCAATACAAAAAGCAAGTGGATAGAACCAAAAGCAAACTGCTTGTTAAAAGGTTGGTTCTTTACGTTTAATTTGACCAATCAAAAGTTGGATGCCTATAATGTTCTTTATGTTTAATTTGACCAATCAAAAGTTGGATGCCTATAAACACCGAGATCAAATTTGGTGAAGACTGGGTAAACATGACCAAGCTAAAGGTGGTCAATACTAAATCTGCACTCAAATAGCCATAACTCTTGACTGTCTTGGAGAAATCCAGCTGGTTACTGAATTTGGTCAAGATATGCTTATAAACCTGGGAACAAGGTTTGATAAAAATTGGACAATATTTTACCAAGTTTATGAGCTGAATTTTAACAATGAAACATCTGCAACCATATATTCAGTGTCTTTACCAATCTGCCAAGTTATCTAACTTTCCCAAGGTATTATGCCCATAAATATAGTGACCATTATTGTTGATTGGATAAAACTTATTCCACTTAGAGAGCAGACAACTGGATGCTGCCCACTTCTGATCTGATGTCTAGAGACTGTGGTGTAAACATAAGGATACAACTGCAAATATAAGTACATATCCACTGTCTGAAATCATCTACAGATATGCCACCAGGACATAATATCTCTTAAAGTATAAAGGGACATAACTAACTTGTGTGAAGATATTTTTTTCAGCCTTACAACAATGAGAGGGCAATGATAAGTTACTCCTGTGTTCTAAACCTACCTGCTTCTAAATGTTTTGCTATACTTCTATCAAGTTCAGCACGTAATCTGTTGCTGAGTGCATCATCTGCCAGACTTCCATTTATTTTGCTGAGGTCCAGTGTGTGACCATTCATAGACAAGTTTGTAAGGCTGCCATGCATTCTAGTTCTCTGTCTCTCGGCACTGTAAATGACAAACCAAAACCCATACACTTGCAAACTCTTCTTTACACTGTGCAAAATAACAAGCCCTAAATTCTACACTATCTTGGCATGGATTTAGTTAAGGTACTCAGCAGTAAGAAGTTGGAACTTCCAAGAATAACTTTCACATTGCTAATCAACTTATATTGCTTAGGGTAGGCTGTTCTAACTTTAGGAACAGTCTAATGTCATAACCAATTGACCTGTTCATGGAATATCATCATATAATATTTGAGCAACCGTTTAGTATGTTTCACTAAGTACTCGCTATGAAGTCCAATCTGTAAGATGGGCAAGTCCATTTTAGAAATCTAGCACAGTCAGGGATGACAGTGATATAAGTTTGTATCCTACATTTGTACATACACTAACTTGTTTTTGAAGTCGAATGCCTTGTCTGTTGACCTGTACAACTGCTCGCTCAGTCTCATCCTCCATTGCATCTCACTCTCATATAAATCATGGTAACGTTTCGCTTCCAATTCTTTAGTTTCAAGTTTTGCAGCTGCTTGTTCATATTTTATACGTAACTCTATACATTCCTCCTGTAGAAAACAAGGAAAAATTACATCAGGCGAACAACATGTACATTCAAAATAGGCTCAATATGACTATGCATGCTTTTTGAGGGTGTGCCAATGAATATTGCAAAAGGATAAGTAACATGTTTTTCTGTTAAAAATGGTAAATTTGCTCAAATTTTGGACTGGGATTGCAATTATTCTATTATATAGTGTTCATATAGAAACTGGACTAGCTCTAGACATTCTCTGCCTATCATAACTTGTACAAAATGTAAAAAAAATCAAGATCAAATATAGCCCTCACGAAGGAACACCACTCAAAATTTTTTTTGTAGATAGACAGACAGATCTTTGTGCAAAATGAGCCACTGACAGAGAAGAGGGGTATGATAAAAAACCTTCAAACACATCAAGTACAAACCTCAAACTTTTTCCTATCACCTCTAAGCTTGGATTCTTGTTCTTCTCGGCTTGTGTCCAGACGGTGCCGGCTCCGAGCCTGTTCCTCTAGGTAGTTATTTACCTCGTCAAGTTTACGGTTCAACTCCTGGCGATACCGTGCTTCAATGTCTTTCTTTGCCTCATCAACTGTAGACTTCTCAGTGTATCCAGTCTCTACTGAATTCTGAAATATATTTTCATTACATCGGTACAACAGCCCGGACTTGTAGCGGAATCCTGCCAACAGTTTGGCAGTATCATAGGAAACAATAAACAAACATACCATCACTTTCAACACACACCCTCCAACTTTTGTTCACTGTAAAAGAGTACTATTTGTTTTAAAAGATTAAAAATTTAAACAAAAATTCTCTTAACAGTTTTAAATATTACGGTTATGAGTACCAGTACACAAATAGCCATCAGACTCTCGAATAAACATTCAGAAAATTCACAAGAACATTGCAATTAAGCTGTAAGCCTTTTATCACAGAAATTGAATCATACATGGCATTCTGATATTCTCTACAAAGCATTAAGATCGTTAAAAATGAGTATATTGGTAAGTAAGCAGAAGTATTCCAGCAGTCAATACATGTAACCATGACAACAGTACCAGTGCTGAGACAAGGTATCTCTTCCAACAAAACCACAGAGTCCTACCAAGACTAGTGAGTGACTTGGTGGGAAAACTCCATATATACTGGGTAGCAAATATGTTCACTTTGCTAAATACATATGAGAAGTAACATGAGAAAACCAGTCTTATATATTGTCAGTATCATCCAACATTATTTGCATGCATTGTCTGAATCTATCATATGTAAAAAGACATTTACTGAAACTTGGAGAATACTATACTGAAAATTAACAAAGATATCATTTAAAGTCACATACATGAAGAGTAAACCAATATGACGTTACAGATGTCCTTAAATGTATATTGACATCAACGTAAGTTTTCTGTTTCACTGAACGTTACACGCTTATTTGGATCAAGAATAGAAGCAGAAAAATATTGCAAATTGGAACCTTTTTTTTAAAGTTGAATGTCTCAAGATTTTGCAACAATGGTCTGGTTTTTTTTGCGATACGAGACTGGTAAGTCACTCACCACTCTGAAAAGCTTTTAAGAGCAGGTTGCCATAACAACATGAATAATATTTTTCAATCATTTTTTAAGGGTTTCAAACATCTGTGATTGAAGTGACTACTAGAAACTATATGATATTTCATTCTTTTTTAAATGCAAATGACATTTTGTCCTTGAGTCCGGTTTTCTCATATACATGAACATATCTTGTGCATGCAAAAATGACATTACTGGTTATGGGTACCAGTATTTTGCAGTTAATCTGTGAAGACAGTCATACCACAATAGGTTAATCTATACCAAGTACAAAGTGCAACATACACATACATTCGTATTTTGCAAATACATGTATTAAAACATTACAAATCAGTCTGTTGGCATATCACAGAACATAAACACTAAACTACAAAACTAGTGAAAACAAGTAAAGAAACACAGCCGCAAATGGAAGAAAAGATGAAAGTAAAAGACACACAGAAACTTCTGTAAAGGATCCCAGCCAGTAAACACCCTGCTATGAAAACTTTTGTATCATGTGACCTTCAGCTAAACGAGTTGAAGACTCTGTCTGTACAACAATAATAAAACATGTGCAACCATCAACATGCCATGCCAGACAATAACCTATACCTTGTACACTCGGAACTCTTCCTCAAGTTTTCTCTTACTGCGGTCAATCTTTTGGACTGACCGCTCTAACTTTTTAACAGTTTTAAGCTCAGCTTCTAGCAGCTGGTTTTTCTGGTTTACTCGTTGTTTCTCCTCTACCTCGTCTTGTAGCTGTATTTTCATATGCTCCAACTAATAGTAATATCAATATACATGAAATACAATGTATGAGGTAAACAGGAAGTTTCTTGTTATGAAACAAGTAATACAAACATGGTGCTGGGTGTGTATAAAAATAATACATATCATACCAAGAAGCATTGTGAAAATTGATGACTCAATTATCTCAAATCTGAGTTGAGCACTGATCAAATTAATGAAATTATATATAATGAGGAACATGATTACATGTCAGTGCAAGACTAAATGTATAAAAAATAGAATTATATCAAAGAAAAGCAAACCAGGCCAAATGGCGCTATACCACTCCCCTGAGTTATCAGAGAGAACTTGGTTCTACAGCTTTTTCAGAGCCCCAAACTCTCCAATGCATCATAAAACTTTACCCAATGACCTACTTAATCACAGATGACCCAGTTTCTATACTAGACAATCATTCAGTAAGACTATCATTATGACAAAATTTCATGCTACTATATGAGGATTTTCTCTGTCGTTTTATGACTTACTTTTTACCCTAATTGACCCAGTTTCTGTCTTATTGAGACCAATATTCTGAAACATTTGTATGAAGATTTGATGATTATAAAATCTGTTGCAATTTAAACAAGTTTGAGCCAAATCCACAGTCTGACAAAAAAACAATGAAGATCTACAAGTCCCTGATTTTCAGCACTGATGCCTCAGTTTTAATCCTAATACGACTTCATCAAGCATCAAGACCAACATTTTGACAAGTTTTATGAACATCTATTGAATACTAGAGATGCAAGTTTTAAGGGGATTTTTCACCATTTTTGTTATTGTGATCCCAGTTTTGACTGTGAATGACCTAGTTCCAATCCTATTCAGTACCTTTATTTCATGAACACGAATATTCTAACCAAGATTCAGAAAGTTTCAATGAAAGTTGGTAGTGGTAAGAAACAAGGTCAATATTGAAGGATGGACAGACAGACAAAGGGTGATCATTGTACCTCATCATGAGCCTTTGGCTCAAGTAAGTTAACAACTATCTGCAATAGTAAAATTATCATGGGAAAGCTATTAAAAGGCAAAACATTCAGTTTTTATGGGATATCAGTATTTGGTTTAGCGTTTCGAAATTCAGCTCTTTATTTTGTATATCTGATAGTTTATAAAGAATAGCTATAAAATAGTGAATTTTTCTAAGACATACATTTAATTGTTACTAATAAAACATGCCTGAAAATCATCATGGTAGCTAAATCAGATAAAAGCGGTATAAAATCCCATAAAAACTAAATTCTGATATGGCAATAGTTGTTAGATGTGTTACCTGGGATTTGACGGAGACAAGCATTTCTTCCATAGCATTTCTCTCCTTGTCAAATGCAGAGTGAAGATTACTCATTCGGTTTTCATTAAAATCCTGCACCTGTAGGGAAGGGAGGTAAGCACAAAGGGTTAGTGAAGGGAGACAACTATCACCAGTGATATAAGATTGGGTAAATAGAAGTAGTGTATATGTCATTCCTTTAACAGACTTTATATACTTGTCAACACTCCATTTCTCAAAATATAAAATAGAAATTGCACATGGCTGATAATTGTCAGCACTGTGAATTTTGTTTTGCTTGAAGCTTTATGAAGTATCAATCCCCTAATATTTGCATATATTATTCGCACATAATCATTTTGACTCTTTCCATTATGTGAATTTGGACTTAAGTTTCACATAAAGTTAAGAAATGACACATACTGTATTTTTAAAGAAATCATAAAGAATCAAAAGTTACTTGAAAGTTAAAATTATCAGTTACAAAATTAGTTACAGTTTGACAAGCTAATAATTAGCTCATAAGAAAATGTAAATCTATCAAATAAATTTAGTAGAAAGCATTTCAAAGTTAATAGCGGAGTTGCAGGTAAATCAAGCAGTTATATATAGCAAATATCTAGCAAACCCATGCTTACTGATCAACATAAACAACACATGATACACACACAACAGATCAGAACCCCCTCCCCCTCCCCCTCCCAAATCAATTCAGGGCATTGTTTAACATACATATGGCAGTCACAAGAAATAGAAATTACTACTTGTGATTATTTGGTCTACTTGTTCATTATAATAAGATGCATGAGACACCATTTACTACATATGGTCAACTAAACACAACCAGATGTAGTCACTGGAAGTGGATATGAGGTAGCATGGACTGAGTTTTTGCTACTAATGTCAAAATCCATACAAGTTGTGAATATTCACATTTATATACCAGGTAAAACACTTTGATTTGTCTAAAGTCTGACTAAGAAGAGGAATGTGTCTACTTCAAAACCAAACTATGACCTCATGTGTGACAGTGTCTCATGCATCAGTAAGACTGATCAGAATCAGTCTGAGATAAAGTAACAAGTCAACATGTTAAAAAACAACTAAAACTTCAAAATACATAACAACAACTATCAAACTGAAAGAAAAATCAACAACTGAAAATTCCAATATCTATTACTATCACTATGTTATGTATCACTACACTGGAAAGAAAAACTGGAAAAATAAATAAAATGAGAGAGAACTGCTACAATATCTAAATACATACTTCATCACCGCCAGGCTCCTGCGTAAATTAAACAGTTAAATAATGAAAATCATAACATGCATCTTGAATCATTTTGAGATTATTTGTTAAGAGGTTACAGTAAGTGAGTAGGGATATCAAAACATTGCATCATACATCTAATTACGAAGGCTTTTAAATCAATGACTCGCATTTAAAATGTATCCAATATGTAAATTTTATAAGAAAGCAAAGATGGCCCTATATTTCTTCAGACTACAGCAAACTCTGTACCTCTGTAACGCATGCTCACACTTTCAGACTGTCAGGATTGATTTGAATGTGAAAAAAGTCTGATCACATTCAAGTAATAAAATGTGGCCTTTAAAGCTGCTCGCTCTCAGTTGCCATTGAATTTTTTTTTCAAAAATGACGTACCAATACATAAATACAAAACTAAAGGCTAGAATCAACAATAGAAGTAAAACCATATATAGGAATTTGCAAAAATCGATTGAAAATGCTGGTTTTACGGCACTGCTACACTATATGTTTATATTGGAATTTCAAAAGCGTTTGCAACGCTTTATTATTTGGTAGTGTAATATTTCAAATTTACAGAAATACTTTACAGGAATTTATACTGGAATCTTTTTAAATGACAATGTGTTCTAAAATACATTATTTTCATACAGTTTGAAGAACTCAATTTTTTTTACCAAAATCTGAGAGCAAGCAGCTTTAAGGGTATTCTCAAGGTCGTCTCACATAAGACCTAGTTAAAAGTTTCTGACCTCATAAGCTAGTATAGATTTGGCCTAACTTTCACACAATGCAGCATTCAGATAACCTTTCATGATGACTGCATATAAAATGTCGCCTCTAGAGTGTTCGTAAGTTTATTTCTTTGATTTTAGTAAATGACCTAGTTTTTGACCCTATGTGACTAAGTTAACTTGAAATTGTAAGGACAGCCATTCTGACCAGTTTTCATATTTTACTGGGAGTGTTTTAATGGCTTGCTTTGAATTGACGTAGTTTATTTTTGACATCAAAAGACCCTGTTCTGAACTTGATCAACAAAATCATCTTTCTGACCTATTCCCATGTTGAGTTGGTACACAATACGGTCTTTAAAAAAATGGCCTTTCAAGAAAAAAGCAATGTAAGTTTCAAAAGGATTTAATTATAATTCTCATCTCTTCTGTGCTAACAAGGTATTGTAAAAGAACAGACACACAAATGAATAAAATCGGTCAAGCCTTTGAGTCGAGTATTCTAAAACAGTGAAAGAAGAAGTTTTAAAAGAATCATAAATCATACATTTTTGCTTTTTCTTCACAATTTGACACACAGAATCAAACTTATTTCTCAAACTTTGTTTGAAAGTATCTCATGTTTTACTCGAATAAAATGTCAAACTGTCAAATGTCTGGCAAAATGTGCATGCCTAACATGCTGTAAAATATGTTTGTATGTACAACCAACAAAGTGCCATCTCTGCTGTGACTAGCCTTTCTGTATTATGCCATTAGCAACTGCCAAAGAGGAATTAAATAGAAAGAAAATATATCTGAAGATAAATCATGAAATATTGTTTTATATCTGTATCCTGGAGTACACAGGTACTGGGTAAAGCAAGCTGGATAAGTGACATGCAAGCAACATGAGATAGACTACACAGTTCTGATTATATACCATGTACTTTCTGATTAACCAACATGCTCTCTACAAATACCTACATCAATTTACAATAAATCAAGTCATTCTTAACAATGCACACATCGCCTGTCACTGTTTGGGGAGTCAAACATCTAACTGAAATAACACAGTCGAATAAAGTTGACTGGACTCACCTTTAATCTTTTCTTTGCAACCTTAAGATATCCCTTCAAGTTAGCAACTTCCTTCTGTAAGTTCTGGCATCTAGAAAAAACACAAAACTAGAGCTATCACTGTTGTTATTAAATGCCCCCGTAATGGCACTTTTTACATTGGCTATTTTTTTAGTTACACCACAATTTTGCCTATTCCGTTGCTATAGCAACCACAACTTTTGTCCTAGTTGCACAACAAAATAATGTCTTGCACAACTACTGTCTTTGGTATTTGTGTGTACAAACACTCAGTGCAATCCTTTGAAAACTGAAGGAAGAGTTTGTTCCCTAAACTACCTATGATACATGAAATTCATACAAATATCTAAGTTCAAAATGGCATTACTCTGCAACACCTTACTGGATACACACACAATTGTGCCAATATTCAATGCAACCCTTTTTAATCTGTTGGAGGAGCTTGTTCCACAAACTACCTATGCTTTATGGAATACATGCAATAGAAAAGTTAAATGTTCAAAGGGGCATAACTCTGCAACATATTGATGAATACACACACATATTGTGTCTTGCACATCTGCTACTCATCTTAAACATTTTGGTGCACTGACTGACTCATGTACAAATTCACTTGCATCTGCCATTTACTTCTTGGAACACCAGAATGATGCCCCAACAAAATGTAAATTTAACCCTCTGTAGAATGTAAAAACCTACTTGTCTTGTTCAGACTCTAGTTTTGTTTCTGCCAGTCTCTTCTGTTCCAGAGCTTTTCTGGTCTTCCTCTTCTCCTGAAAATCACAAGAAAAAATACTGCAATCAAGGTCCTAAAGAAAGAGAAAAAAGAAAGCAAGAGGCTGTTTGAAAGTACCATGCCAGGAGACTCTTACAGACCTACGTAAGCACATGTAGAGATATAAACTTCAGTGATCTATGTTGATTGATTGGTTTGGACCTGTAGAGCAAACAAACATCCTCTGAAGTCTTAATTAAGACATGCTGAACATGTCTTATATGTTTGCTCGGGTATAAACAATGTTATTTGAATCAATACTTGCCTAGAATTTCCACCTGTCTCTTTATTCATGAAATGAATATGGCAGATCTATATGACTAAGTTTGGACAAGATTCCATTTAAAAAAGGATTGTTTAGTACTCTTTCAATGGTAGCTTTCTAAAAGTCTTCCATACGACCAATGGTAAGTAGAATCAGTGTTAAAAGTCTAACTATGTTTTAAAATGGAATACAGACAGCATATTCAGTCATCAGTTACCTCCTTCTCTTGACTTCTAATATTAACAGAGAATCTACATCCCTCCCTCCTGAATACAAGTCCTAACACAATTTGAATTATCTTCTGTTTACAAACATGTTCATTTTATTTAACTTGTTGTTAAGGCCTATGGTTTAGAAAACTGAACAACATCTCTGATACCCAGCAACTGACTGATAAAGTTGAACGAGATCTGGACAAAAATGCCATGCACACATTTGGAAGGATGTTGGACCTCCACAATGTTACTGTAGTACAGTCAGCATATTCTAGCAATAAGAAAACATTTCTCCTTACCTCTTCTAGCTGGTTAGATGTTTCTTGTTTGTGTCTTTCTAACTGGGCAATCTAAAAGTGACAAAAACATCAACACTATTAACTTGTGACTGACATAAATATTATCACATTAAAACAGTTGGTATGTTTATTTGACGCAACAACTGATGTTGATGAAAAAGAAAAACAAACAGAAGGAAACATAAAGAAATGGTAAAATAAGTTAAAAGGAGAAACACGGTTAGACTAAGAGTTTGACATGGTAAGAACATGGAGGATAGATAAATCACAGAACATGGCAAAAGTAGCAATAATTATGAATATCTATAATGAAAATACCCAAAATAACAAATGCTCCTTCTCACAAGTAAATGGCCTCTCCAATTCAGTATGTTCATCTTGATAGAGTGAAAATTTGTGCCATATTATTTTAAAACTTGGCAAGTGGCGTAAGAGTAACAGAGTAGACACAAAATATTGTCAAATGTCCCTTGACCCCCAAATAAGGCTCTGACCCTGGAACCATGTTTCTTGTACATCTATTTGATGCAAGTTTCATAAAAATCCTTCAAAGTGGTAATGTGACTGACCTTGACCTAGAGATGGCATGGTTAGAACATGGGTTCTGCTTATAGTCAAAAACTACTGACTTGCTACCTTAACCTAGACCTGGCACAATTGGACCACATTTGAGCCACAGACTCAAGAAAATTCTTCTGGGGATTAAAGAGATATGGACTTGAAATGAAAAATCCTACAATAACCAACAGTATGATTCCAATATATCACGACCCAAAACTTTTTTTGTGGGAGTAGAACAAAAATATGCGTGTAGGTGTAAAAAGTTGCAAAATCCATGAAGGCTGAAGTATTTTCCATCTTTACATAAGTAGGAAGTATTTCGAGACATCACAATGACACAGACATCTAGATAATGAAAAAGGCGTACAATGTCTTGTACTGCAGTATGAATGGTGACCACCCTGTGTGTTATGTACAGCCGGTCAATCTCTGTCGCCACCATTATCCGAACTTGTCATTAAAACACATCAAGTTACTGTTCAACACCACAATCCATTGTTAATTATGTAACATTTTACATTTTTACATTAATGCTCTAAACATCCGTAACGCTACACATTTTCTTTATTTACTATTTTAAGCCCTTTAATCAGTCGCATGAATAATTTTTAACCGATTTTTCACTTCTAACACTAACAAATCAACGAAAACACAATTTTTACGAAATAAATCAAGGTTACAGCCCAAATTCAGAGTTGTACGTAAGATTAGAATTTCATGAACTTGTTACTAATTTCTTAAGCTTTTAATCTTCTTAAATACTAAAGAATTTCAAAAGCCATAAAGTTTAGTTAACCATATACTTGCAGTTATTACTGGACCGTCTACAGCTAATTTAACAAGTGTCAGAATGCCCTGATTACTCTGGCAAAATTCCTTCCTAACAAAGTTAACCTAAATCTCTACTGTTCTCTACTGCCTCTAGTTATACAGAAGACTGAGAAGAAAGGGCCACAGTGTCTTCTTGTTAGTGAGCAACATCGTGTTCCATGCTGAAGTCCCTGCTTCTATTAAACTTTGCCCTCGTGACCAAATAGTTAGAGGTCTTTTGATAAGAGGTTATTTGTTTGACCATTTTTAACCAAATGTACCCTTGTAAACACATGGAATGCTTTACAGACTTATTGTTCACAAAATTTACCCAACAAATACATTTGAGTTCAAACTAAACACAAATTATCAAATAAAGTCGACTTTAGCAGAAAAGTCAACTAAAAATTCCTTGAGTTATTTCTGACATATTGTTAACTTACAAAGCAATTCTGACGACTTGATTAATACTTCAGAATATCCTCAACAATCTACTCACTAAATTTCCTTAACAAGCAAAGCTCTATGAATGCAAAACTTTGAAATCTTTATAAATCATCACGAAACAAGATTTTTTGCATATAAAAGCGGTTTCACAGGAATTTTTATGACAAAATATAAAACAAGGAAAACTACAACTAGTTATGAACGTCAACCTGTGTGCAAAAAGTAAGGAAGTGGAAGTGGTGGAAAAAATTGCAGTGTAAGGGTGTGTGTAAGAACAGATGTGTAAAGTTAGTACTGAATTGCTTACCCGTAGCCCAAGTTTGGAACGCGATAAAACTTCCTGTTCCCATAATCCTTTGTGATCTTCTGCTTCCTTGAGGAGCAGGTTACGATTAGCTGCTTCACCCTAGTAACAAGTACGTTATCAAGAACAGATAAGTAGAAAGCTATCTAATAGTAGTGTAAAGGTTAAAGGTTAGAGGTACTATACAGTATCTACAAGAATACATGTCAGCATGCTGAAATAAAGTTATATAGTCAGGTCAAAGAAATAGTCACAAAGCTGAAAGTGAAGATAAAACATTACAGGTGACTGTATACAGCATTCATAATTATGTTGAGACCTACATCTACTGTGGTATAGCCGTACTCACATTTAGTGCCTAAAATGGTAGTTGCTACACAAGCTAACAAAGTGACTAACCAAAATATGACAAACTTAAACCCTGTACCCAGCAGCTTTTAGTCCATTCATTGTTACCAGACAGTAGCACATTGGACCTAACATTGTAGCCAACTTAAACAGAGGAGAATTCTGAGTGTTTTATTCACCATTCAGTAACTGCTTGACATATTCATTTCAAGATAACCCCAACAATACACCCCAGGGCCACTGAATCGTGTAAACTGTATTTCTAGCTGAACACCTGCCTATGCCAGCAGTAAGTCTAATTTTAATCGGGCACAAACTATATAGAACCGTGTCCTGTGTCACATTGGTGAATTATTGCAGCCCATAAAAGAAAGACAAGCAAAAGACTTGTAACTACCACAAGATAACAAACAACAAAAAAAAAAACAGCTATTAGTATCCCAACCAGTAATGTGAGTGAACATATACATGAATATATGAGCAGATCAATCAAGCCAACACAGGACAAAACATGTGTATCACATTTGGCTTGAGAAGACTAAAAACAGAATGCAAGCATTTGAAAATTTGAGCTTTCCAGCAGAAAAAATATTATACCGATACAATCAGGCCAAATAAATGACTCACATTAATGAACAAATTTTCAAACAAGGACTGTGGCAAATTTTCAATTACCCAACTTTTAGGTAACCACAAACATCTTCATAATTTACCAAAGAGCAAAAGTTGATGTCTTTTTTTCTTAATTACTAAGTATATGCTACAGTAGAACCTTGAAATTCCGGAGGGCCTTCGGCGGAAAAAAATGCCCATAAAACATTAAAACAACATTCACAAAATTGAAAGCTAGAACACATGTAGATCTACATCATAATTAAATGTCAGCATCATCCGGCGCGACGTTACAATAACACGTCGTGAATTTCAAAATACAGACGAAAACACTTTAAATTTTAACAATAAAGCTTATGTTCGTTCTGTTCAGTACTCTAAACACATTAAATTTTCGTTTCCAGGATATATTCCGACATGATGATTGTAAATCCCAACTAAAATTCCGCTGTCATTATTTACTATGACACAAAATATAAAATGAGGCTCTATCGTTTTGCTAAATTTCGAACAAATCTGAGCGAAATGTCTTAAATATTGATTGATTTTATAAATCTAACAATCTTGAAATGAAATCTAATTATCAGCACGTTTGATAGACAAATTGTATTGTTCGGCATTAGGGTCAATATACAAACTAATTCGCACTTATACTTTGTGACCGACTGCGCAAAGATAATCGCCACAAATCGTTTTCACTCCTTCTGCAAATCAGACCGCGAACGGATTATTGAGAGTCATTTTAATACACAATATCATAATTGGACCAAAACTATCGGCCGGAATTCGGAAAATTGAGGGACCGGATTTTCGGGGGAATATTAACATTAGTGTCAATGGATAAAAAAAGGGTGGAGAAAAAACGGCCGGATTTTTTAGGTATCCGGTTTTTTAGGGGTTCCGGAATTTAGGGAGTCTACTGTAGTTGCACATTTTCATCATTCATTTTACATTGTTGGGAGTCAAAACAAACAAAATCCTTGATTATGAGTGAATTACTAACACAACCTGTTTAAAATATAAATACTTTTTTGCATGGAGAGCTCAATGCTGGAAGGTTGCTATCACTAAAGCTACAGTACTAGAGCCAGCAAAAACAGCCCACTGTACTACACGTGCAGACATGCTTAGTAAACTTACACTAGCCGTGACTTCTCTCAGCTGATCAGGCTGTGTAACATAAACAGTGTGACATCCATGTTAAATGTGACATGCAAAATACATACACAAATTATCCATGCTTATTGATAATACTGGTCAATAAAACAAACAATTATCAATGTGATGTTAGATAAGTACATTGTACATGTAGACAACTATGTATCCATGCCTTCATTCTTCGAAAAAGTCATACATTAAAATCTTTATATGCCGATAATAATATATAATGTATATACTTATTTGAATGTAAGAAGTTTAATTAAATAATTATTCACTGCAACTGCAAAAGGTTACTCAAGGATTAAAAATACTGTTGCCAACTATTTTGTCATCAGAAAAAAATCTGTATGTGTAACTATTGAACAAGTCGACTAAACAATAGAGTGTTTGTTTGTTTGCCTTTGCTGGCAAGCAAGGTTTGTCTGAGGAGAGTTCCTGGCTGTCCTAACCAGTACTAGATCTGGGTTACTGTAAGCACCTGACACCTATACCACTTAACACTGAGGCGATTGTCTCCCTTCCATTATAAGGTCAGGGACACAGAAGCGATTATTTCCCTTCCATTATAAGGTCAGGGACACAGAGACGATTATTTCCCTTCCATTATAAGGTCAGGGACACAGAGGCGATTATTTCCCTTCCATTATAAGGTCAGGGACACAGAGGCGATTATTTCCCTTCCATTATAAGGTCAGGGACACTATTCAAGCCTTAGACAGTAATAACCTACAGTATTCTTTCTGTACCATAAAGAAGATAAAGGATTTTTATTTACCCCCAGTTTTTCCTCGAGATGAGCATTCGTTGACTTCAGATTTGAACACAAGGCCTCCAAACTGCTCCTTACCTAGACACAACATACAGCAACACCAGTAAACAACAGTTAGTAAAACACAGTCATGCTCACAATCCTTTACCATAGCATTAAGCAGATGATGATTAAATGACATTTTCTGATGTTTAATCAAGTTTAGCTGTTTGAAAACCAATGTCTTCGTGTTTGCAAATATTACAGTACATTATAACTGTGGATAAACACTGAATATATCATGGACCCCGATTAGTACAGACTTTTCTGAGACTCCTGCTGGCTGCAAACAGTTGGCTTTCATATAGCAAAACTCAACTGTAATTTAAATACAAATTTTCACCTGAATCCACCAAGCACACACAAATATACGTTCAAAGTTAAGCTTGTTTAATTCTCCCAAATAATAACCATCACCAAAGCAACAGTTAATCCCTGGATTTAGAACATTTTTCATTACCAAACTGCATTCTTCCCATTTGTAAAACCAAAGCACTGTTTAATTTACTGACAGGTTAAGTCAAGAAAACTGGGTAAGACAAAACAGATGACAGTTGACAAACCTTCTGCGAGTCAGCAAGGTCACGTTGTAACATGTCAGTTTTTTGTTTCTCATGTTTCAGTTCCGCATCAATTCTCACATTGTCGACCTGAAGCTTCTGGTAGTTCTCTTCAAGCTCAGTCTATAAACAGAAAACAAATCTGCAGTGAGAGTCTCTCACAAAAGGGTCAAAGTACAGACAAGGTACCCTACATGTATAAATCTGGTTTCACTGGTTATTGTATTACTCGAATAGAACTAGAAAACCTATTTTGTGACCTCCGCAGAATATACGGATGTGTACAGCTGAATTCGAAGTTCATTTTGTGGAAATTTCAGGGTTTCTATCTGCCATTTTGGCAGAATTATTATGAAAAAGGTCATATTTCTGTCCGATTAATTGAAAGAAACCAGTACCTTACACAGATACATATGTATTTTCTGAAAATAAAAAATGCTAACAAACATGTCATCACAGATCAAGTACATCTAAAACTCTGGATCAGTATTAACACTGGTCTATAGATAATTCTTGCATTTCCACAAAATTAATAACACTGCTGAAGATTGATTAACTATGTCTTTTTTGTGCAATTTTTTGTTCTATTTTATGCATTAACATAATTAAAATTTTCAGAAGTTTCAGTGTAGGAAATTATCCAAAGGCATACACTTAAAGGGTTATTATTATTATTATAGAATATGATCCTGATGCTGAATTGACTCTCATCCTGTTCCGATCGTACTTGTTCTTTTACTCGTATGATTCAGCACACAACGCAAGCAAATCTGGCATTCTGGATCATATAACTATATTAATAACCCTATTAAATTAAATTGCTGTCACAAGAGAAAATAACTGACGGTTCACTCATACATAAAAGAATTTCCAACAGCTTGCTATAAAAAGTATAGAATACCAAAGTAAATCACCTACCTTAGAAGTATTGAAAGCATGCATGGAAGCCGAGGTGTCAGCCAGTTGCTGGCTGCTGAGTAAGCGACTCTGTTCTGTTCTATCCAGTCTATCAACGAGTTCTCCCATACGTGTCTGAGCCTGAATGGTGGTTTCCTGTGCCGTGTTGTATTTCTGCTGGAGTTTCTCTATCTCCATCTTGAGAGCCAAGCGTTCCTGCTCCAACTGTTCACGTGCCTGCAAACACAGCATGTACAATTTGTTACATATAGTTCTTAAAGCTTACAGCTCCAAATATAACCACAGCTCTGATCTATGTACTTGCAAAGCAATAGCAGAATTAATGTGATATCTGAAATTCTGCCTTCTTTCAATTTACAGATGTGTTGCACATACATAAACATGCACATAAAATATTTCTATCCAATAAAGAAATGACAGGTAAACAGAACGAGGCCTATTGTAACTATACTGCCTTTGCCTTCAGCAAGTGGCAAGCATGCATACATGTTAGTTCCAAGGAAAGGACAGAAAAGAAACTAACTACTACAACTATAAAATGTTTACCTTTGTAGCCACATCAAGGGAAGCTTCTGCAATGGACAGTTTACGAATAATTTCATTCTGTTCTTGGTTCAAGCGACGAATATCCTGCTCCAAGTTGCTACGGCGATTCTCTGAGTTACGGACCTCCTCACGTATCCTTGTGATTGTGTCTTGTAGATTAACATTCTTTTCCTCTAATGATGCCCGTGCCTGTTGTGAAATTTAAAAATCATACATATTTATACTGTCCCAGAGTGAAATAACCACTCCCTAGTGCTGTAAATCACTTTGAATTTGAGAGACAAAAAGTTTACGATGTTTGATCTTCAGGTCAATTCACCAGACCATGAATTCGTGAACATGTGATCCCACTGGTTGACATTGTCGTAACAATATTGGTTAGTTCCGGAGAACTTTGAATAAGCTAAACGATGAATTCACGAAGGAGTGCTCTTGTGAAAAAACACAAAAATATAGTTCTTGCGAATATTTTATGATTTACAGTAAATGTTCTAGATGTCCGTACAGTAATCAGAGTGGTCAGCCAACATTGTTTCTGTATCAAACTTATTGATACTCACTAAGCTCAATGTTTCTAATAGTGAAAAGATTTATTAACTTAATGACAGATACAGTTTCCAGATATAGTGAATCAAATTCCTTCCTGTTCTAATAATGAACTTTATTTGCATTAAGAATCATCACAGTACATAATTAACGGATTACACAGTGACAGCTGAACTGGATACTGTAGCATACTGAACCATGTATATACATATATACTTACAAAAGAATAAATCAACCAACATATATTATTATACCTCACATGCTTTTCCCTATATAAAATTCCCATACCGCATCGGTGAACAAAAAATGATGTTACCCATGTAACATCATTATGTTACACCCCTGTAAGTCTAAAAATAGATTATTGGGTTCCCAATAAAATATCCTCTCAGGCGCTTATTAAATTCATAGCGCCTGGATCAATGAACTTTTTCAGATGTGTCAGACGACCAAAATGGCTGAATTTCAACAACATCAGTGTTATGCTGTGGTGTCGGAAAGACTTAATTCTTCGCCTCAGTTGACATTACTTTTCTCGGGTTCACAATATCTGCTATCACCCTCAAGTGCATGTGATATTTGTATAATGTCACATGTTAAATAACTTTCTATTTTTGCAGTTACTCTGCCTTAACTACAGAGTTAAGTGTTGCAGCGCTGAATAAAGTAACGGATTGGCTTTCCTCTTTACTGTATGAAAATAACTTTATGTAATTTATTTTCTCCAATATTCCCTATATCCTTAAGATACCTGGACATAGATATAATCCTGGTATAAATTACTACACTGACCTTGTCATGATCGGACTTCAGACTGGCAATCATGGTGTTGAGCTTGTCCTGGAGATCAAACCCGGCTCTATCACTGGCAAGGTGCTGAGCGGACTCTACCTGCTGCTTCATGGTGAGGTTTTCATGCTGTAACCCTGACAACCTGCAGCCAGAAAAACAAACATACAATGTTCTCAAACTGTCTTTACAGTGATTTAATACTGATAAAAGCAAGATTCAGTGATGTTTTAGTTAAACATATAAAACAATCCATCTAACTATAAGCAAAGCATTTTTTTCATTATACATAATTATATCATTTAGATATACTATCCTGCTAAATACTGCTCCTTTCTTCATTTCAAACACTAACATATACATACTTTACAATAGCTAAACACACCTCTAGTGATCATGTATTGTAACATCACAAATCTGAAATTTCTGATGGATTTTATGGTTAAGCTGATCAACAATTTAAATCTCAAAAGTTTAACTGAAATTTATACAGGCTGGCTATTGTCAGTTCCAAAAAGATAAAATCTCAACTATTATTAATGATAAGGTACAAATTTATTTATATTAAATTTCATTTCCATACACATGAATCTAACTTAAAACCATGACATTTCTAAGAGCTTACCTTTCTTGTAATGATTCTATTTTTGCAACATGTTTGGCATTCTGTTCCTGAAATAGTATATGCAAAAATACCACAACTGTTACTGAAAGTCACTAATTACATCTCCCCACTCACTTCCCCCCTTTACAAACAGTTACCATGGCTCCTAAAAACAACAATGTCATGCAATTCTTCTCTTAATGATTGTATTACTGCAGAAACATGCAGACCATAAACTATGTTGAACATTGCCACTTTTCTGCTGATTTTATGATGACCCTTTGTTATGTGATGTACAGTCGACATTGTATTAAGCGACCACCCAAGGGACCTTCAAAATCCGGTCTCTTAATAGAGTGGTCTCTTAACAGAATTTGTGATATTTCTCTAGACAGACATTTTTTTAACTGTTAATAAAATACATGTATATATATACAATGTATGTTTGTTTGTTGTATTTTGTTCCTGTATGGCATCTTGTATTAAATAACAAAATTAGTCTAAAAGAATTTTATTTTTTTTATGTACATGTACATATTTTTGATAGCAAGTCATCATCAATCATCATCATAGTCATCATTTCCAATTATGTCTTTAACGAGGTCAAATACAAACTTCTGCCTCAATTCAAACCAAAAGTAAAACCGGAAATGCGGTCGACTCTAATTTACTGACGAATATTTGAATCAAAATCAACATTAAACGTTAACATAAACTGTTCATTTGAAGTGCTATAAATGAAATTTTTATGAAAACTAAAGGATAGTTTGCTTATTTATCTTCATCACCTCAAATATTGTTCAAAAAAGATTGTGAAAATGGTGAACACTTTTACCTATTCATGCACCAAGAAAATGATTGTTCGATCGTTACATTTAATTGCCGTATTCAATGTATTTAGGTGCGAACAAACTCGCTAATTACCCAGGTGAAAAATACCTAAGTGTCAATTATTAAAAAAACGGCCGCTTAATACATATATTTAGAGTAATTGGGACCATTTTTTAATGGCCGCTGGTCGCACAATAAAATGAACGCTTAATGGAATGATTTTATATAGTGAAAACGGTCAGGAGGGATTTCAAGTAGTCGTTGAATAGTAAAGTCGCTTAATGCAGGTGGTCGCATGTACAATGTCGACTGTATCTTGTTCACTACTGTATACTGAAATGTGTATGTCCGATCTCCGAAAATGAGTAAAAGGTAATAGTAACCTTATGTTTTAAGTATTTTACCTTTTCATGTTTATAATTAGAATCATAATTCTCCTGTGCTGTCTTGTAATACTGCAGGTCCCTGTGTGCCTGCTGGTATTGGTTGGTTCTCTCCAGTAACGTTGTGTTAGAGATTTGTAACTGAAATATAATCATAGCATGGTGTAACAAGAACTGTTATATTGTAAGTTAAACTTGAACTTATGGCCCTCAACAATTTACAAGAAATTACAATTGAATTATTCAGTGACTTAAACACTCAACCAGGGTGGCAGTCACAAAATTCTGAAACTGACAAATCAAAGCAAATAAATTAATTACAGATATATAAATGGCTATATGGAAGATGACATTTTGCCGAGTAGCTTACCTCATTTTCTACAGCATTAAGTTTAGTCTCTGTAGAGTTAAGAGCATGTATGTGTGCTTGAACCTTGTCCTTGAGACTGATCAGTTCCTGCTCCTTCCTGTCCACCTGTCTTGCCCACTCTTCACGTTCATCATGTAGCCGCCTAAAATAAACACACCCACTCATGTAAAATAGACATTCCCAGTAATGTAAAATAAACACACTCATTTATGTAAAATAAACACACTCACTAATATAAAATAAACAAATCAAGTCACATCACACAGATATACCTGGTTACATAGACATATTCAGTCATTGAAAATCACTATAATCCTTACTGAAAAACTTCATAATTCACTAACATTTTTTTTCATCCAGGTTAAACTAAAGCTACAACTTAAGGCAGTTCACATTCCTCCACAATACAGTAACTGGTTGAATGATACTTGAAATGTGAATCCCTGTGGTAAAGGGGACATAATTTAAAGTTAAACCTCAGAAAAGTTAAGCAACTTGAAATTTAAATAGAACAATGCTAATATACATGAGTACCTTTGAAAACAATGCAACAGATACTTTATTATACTTAAATTATAAAAATGAAGGCAACACAACTGGCCAAGGCGTGAAGGCAACACAACTGGCCAAAGTAATTCCAATCTATAAAGCCCCCTAACCTTTGTCATGTGGGGGTAAATTTACACTTACCAGTACAACACCATAACATCATAACACAAATTATATGTCTACATCAAAAACCACAGATGCTACATTCACAGTATCTTTACTTTGACAACATGGAACACTGCAGATGAACCTTTGAAAGACTGATGTAAATATAACAGAAAATACAAATCGCATGCTGTAGAATGACTCACCTATCAGCATCGTTTCTTGCTTGTTGAGACTTTTCAAGTTGAACTGTTGAAGATTGGAGTCTGGTCCTTAGAGATTCAAGCTACAAACAAAATGTGATAGATGGAACTTACATAAGGCTTTTTATAGTTATAGCAACAGAGATGAAACAGAGAATACTAAAAATTACATGGTGATGACTTGGAATTTTAGTGTTTTTTTCTCTTTACCAGTTAAAACATTTCCACCAATATTCATTCGATCAAATGAACAATTTAGTTCAAATGACAAAAAGATCCACATATGTGTGATTAGTGGCATAATTTAATCAACAGAGATAGCCATCTTTAATATGCTTCAATTTTCTCTAAATATTCTATTCAATCTAAAGTAAGCTTATATATACCTCTGCTTCTATTTTTTCCCTTGAGATTCGCTCTTTCTCCAGTGAGTTTGACAGCATGGTGGACTCGGACACCAGTTTGCTGCTGTGAAGGTTTTGTTGGACTGTAAGCTGTGTCAGGGCCTCTTCGTGGTCCTTCAGCTCATTGCGTAAGTCATCAACACGCTGCTGTAACTTCTCGTTCTCAGTGGACAACAAACTGTTCTCGTCCGTCAGCCGGGTCCGCTGACGTTGCAACTCTGCCTGTATAGAAAATTCAAGGTTGGTAATAATGATCATCTATGGCTAACTTATGGCTAACTGAAGGTTTCAAAACATTGATTGTATCATTATGAAGAAACATCAAGGAAACCCGAAGTTATAGCCTCAAGTGGTCTTTATATTGCACCATAAATTCTACAAGATTTCAGTAAGCTTTCAGCATTTATAACAAAAGCAGGTTGTAAATATAAAGTGTAACTAGAGCTATCACTAAATGTGATTAATACCCCCAAAAGACTGCTTTATAAACTGAAGAAGTTCGTAGTAACATAATACCTTGCAAACAAACTAAAAAGAGATATTGTTCTTGGCAATAACTCTGTAATTTGTCAAGATAGAGTTATGGTTCTTGTACACTGCACTTCCTCTCAATGTGCTTGACCATTGTATGAAGTCGTATTGAATTCCAACTTGTAGTTTTCAAGTTATGCTTCGGACACGGAAAACTTACAAAGGGCAATAACTCAGTAAATACTCAAAATAGAGTTATAGTTCTTATACACTGCACTTCCTCTGAGTTTGCTTGATCATTGTATGAAATTGTATTGAATTCCAACTAGTAGTTTTCAAGTTATGCTCCGGACAAGGAAAAGTAACAAAGGGCAATAACTCTGTAATTAGTCAAGATGGAGTTATGGTTCTTGTGCACTGCACTTCCTCTCAATGTGCTTGACCATTGTATGAAGTTGTATTGAATTCCAACTTGTAGTTTTCAAGTTATGCTTTGGACAAGGAAAACTAACAAAGGGCAATAACTCAGTAAATACTCATAATAGAGTTATAGTTCTTGTTCACTGCACTTCCTCTGAGTTTGCTTGATCATTGTATGAAATTGTATTGAATTCCAACCTTTAGTTTTCAAGTTATGCTCTGGACAAGGAAAACTAACAAAGGGAAATAACTCTGAAATTAGTCAAGATGGAGTTATGGTTCTTGTGCACTGCACTTCCTCTCAATGTGCTTGACCATTGTATGAAGTTGTATTGAATTCCAACCAGTAGTTTTCAAGTTATGCTCCGGACAAGGAAAAGTAACAAAGGGCAATAACTCTGTAATTAGTCAAGATGGAGTTATGGTTCTTGTGCACTGCACTTCCTCTCAATGTGCTTGACCATTGTATGAAGTTGTATTGAATTCCAACCAGTAGTTTTCAAGTTATGCTCCGGACAAGGAAAATGCAACAGACCGCCCGACCGACCGACCGCCCGACCGACCGACCGACCGACCGACCGACCGACCGACCGACCGACCGACCGACCGACCGACCGACCAACCACCGGGTGACTCCTATATACCCCCCTAAACTTCGTTTTGGGGGTATAATTATATAATAGTAACCAAATAACAAAACTCAAGAAAGTACATTACCTTGAGGGCTGTAATCTCATTTTTGTATTTTTCTACCAGATCTCTGGAATGTTTGATATCATCATCTGCCAGCTCTAACGACCTGTTCACCTCATCCTGAAAGTACCATTACCATATACAAGAACTGCAAGGTAACACTATACTTACAATTCCTGCATCTGTACAAAATAAGTTTAAATCTACCGGGAGACATTAAAATGACAGCATCCAAATTATCAAATATTTATATTTTCAAACTTAACATGATGATAAATGACTTACTGAAACAAACACAAAACAAACTTGAAAAACAATAACACAAGAACTTTAACTATAATGTTAGTACAACTATGACCTGGCAAAGCAAGGAGAGGGAAGAAAGAACACTTTCTTGAATGAAACACAACTGTTGTATGATTTGATTTCTTTAGGGTGGAATAATTTACTTGAGGTCAATGCTGGCCCTGTGTGACTAATCGGAGTCAGAAGAAAACATCTGCAACACATCAGACCTGCATGACTCATGTACATGTTTAGTATAATGGTATGAATGTGATGTAGAAATTTTGACTACATTTTCTAAATACAGCGTGCCTCCTACAGTGTTCACTTGAGTTTTCTTAAGTTTGTCCTAGTGATTTACAATGTAGATTTTAACAACATGTGAACAACTCGGACATTTTCATGATGAGTGATTGTAAAATATAGCTGTTTGAAGTGTTATCCTTTGATTTGACCTGGTCAACTAGTGACTATGGAAAAGTGTCAAGTGTCATCCTACTTCACAAGTGACACAAAAAAGGCTTTTTTAATGAAGATTCTACTTTTCTCAGGTTAGTTTCATGAATTCAAGAGTTGTAACTATGTGAATCTGGATCATCAGACTGGATGGTGTTGTATTTCCAGATTTGTCCTTGTATGAAACCGGAAAATGAATTCTACACAAACAACTTCGTGTCAAACAGATCACATGTTACAGAGAGAGAGAGAGATGACATGATGTTTCACCCTTCACCAGTCTTAAATGTTAGAACGGAGACATTTACTGGACTACGTTACCAGTACATGATACAAGAAGGGAAGGTCAAATTAGTAAACAACAAGAACCAGACAATAATGAGCATGTTATCTAACAGTCTTAAAACAACACTGTGAGACTCACTCTTACCCCATCATCATTCTGAAATGGCACATGTACATGTTGGTTTTACTGTGATATGATAATGAGTGGAAGGACCAAGCCTTGTACGAACTTACGTAGCTTACTTTGTCATAAAGTCTGATCTAAAGTGAATTTTCCAATGGTCTTTTTATCTGATAAATACATTGCCTTATACTGTAAGTATAAATTAGAAAACACCCATACAGAGATTGGTCCTTTCATATGATAAATGGTTACAGGTAAATAACAAAATTTACGTGAAAAAACAAAAACATCTCAGGGACATACAAATCAGTTTTAACTATAAACACATACTATGGAACAAATATGGGTACTTTCCAGTTGTATGATGAGTGCAATTTAAAACAATTCATGTTACAAATATTGTGGCCAATTGGCCATAGTATATAACATTTGCTATAATGATTTTGGTAGACAGTTGCATCCTGGATTCTGGCGAGTACTTGTTTTGTAAGAAGGTATTGTTAAGTTTTAGTTAAATTTGAATTTTTTAATTTCAAAACCAATGCACCTCGAAAAGTGAAACCTTATAAAAATATGTAAAGATAATGTCTTAAAAACATGTTTTAGTGGATTTGCAATGGTAGAAACATACCTTGAACGGTACATGAACTGTAAACTGAGTTCAATAATTCTAGGTGAATCTAAAAATGATATATTAAACAACTACACAGTAATGATAAGTGATATATCAGACATTTTCGTCCCATTTTTTACTGATAATCTTTTCCTTTTCTGTATATTGTCTGACACACTAACTTTCTAAAATATGGTTGTAATCTTTTTCATTGCAAACAGGCCTGAAAATGTTTTGAGGAATTATGACAGATCGTGTTTACTGTTGACATAAATAGCACATAGAAAAGATAGTAAACACACCTTCTGTGACGAGGTTTTTAGCGACTCTTCCTGTATATGTTGCTGCAGTCTCTGTTGTTCTTCGTTTATTTTCTCCTGTAACTGACGAGCGTTCTTCTCATTGACAAACTGTCTCTCAATCTCCGCCTTCTCTTCCTCCAGCTGGAAGGAAAAACACGTCAATTCTACGACCCAAAAGAAGTTACAACAGTAATGAAACACATGGGAAGAAAAGACTATCAAATTTTGTCTCTATTATAGCTTAAAATGACATCTCAATACATAAGGGTACAACCTTTACATTTATCTTATTTAAAGTAGTCACAAGCTTATGGTAGGTGAAGGGCTTACATCTTTTATCTGGTTCTGTGAAGATCTGAGTTCCATCTGTACGTTCCTCATTGCCAGCTCTGCTCTCTGCTTCGCTTCCATCTCACTGAAAATATCAAACTTTACTGTTACAGTATAAATTACATGTAGTTAAAATTTACAGTGTATTCTAATACATCATACTTTCTTAGTACGAGCAGGATGTTATTTCAATATAAATTGAACACAGATCAAAATTAGCAGGTTTCAAACATCTGAACATAAACACCCTGTCTGGTAATAATGGAATGAAATGAAAGCTATCCCCAAGCCAGCAAGTAAAAATACTCAACTTACAGTGTGGTGTTATACTATACGGTCCGAAATACAGGAAGTGAGTATATTGTACACAGGCCTAACATGGGTTTTCACATAGTGAGGCTCAAATTGGAAAATATGAGTACATACTTAAGTCACCGTATTTAGTAAAAAGAGTGCTAATGCACACTGACTAAACATTCTGTATGAAGTACGGTATACTAAAGGAAATGATTACATACTGAGTATACTGTTCTTCCTTCTTGGTTAATTGTTCTTTGGTTTTCTTGAGCAGAAGTTCTGCGTTCTTCTTTTTCTCTTCTTCATCACTCACACAATATCTAACAAGTAAACAGTCAGCATTAGTCTACTATATATACATGCAGTAAGAATACAAGTTACAGGATCCTCAATTTTTTTACGGAATTTGCTAGCACCCCAATGCTACATGTATATATCTAATAAATAAGTTTCTAACTAACCTTCATCAGTGTTTGTTTCTTGTATTTTCATAATTCGACCTTCCTTAAAGCAAAAACTAGCTCTTATGTTCATGATAACCAGTTGTAAGACACATGAAATGGTTACATGGCAACAAACAGGAAAATGTAATAAACATGATATACCAACAGATAACTTACTCCAAGTTCCTGATTTTGGCATCCAGATCTAATTTGGTTTGTTCCAGTGCAGACTTTTGGTACTTGAGACTGTCAATCATTCTGGAAAAGTAACATAAATAAATCACACCATGTATGGGAACAACAGAAACAATGCTTGTAAAGTGATTCTAAAAACCCATTACACATTTACAGTTATGTTTCATTCACACATGAAACCAACTGAAAAATTTCCTTTTACTTGCAAACAGTTCATTTTCATTATGTAACATTTCAACATCAGTTCATTAAGTTCATACTGTTTCAACAAACATGCAAGGATTTGATATATTTCACTACATGTATTTCAAAACACAAAGTGGAGTTGTAACTTACTTTTGCATCTCAGTTTTATCTTTGGACATTTGTTTCTGCTTACTCTCCAGTAACATTTTCTGACTGCGCTCGTACTCAAGTTGCTTACGATGTTCTCGTAAGTGTTCCTGCAGCTTCAATACTGCACTGGAATCTAAGAATTGAAATAAAACACAGACTGAATTTGAGAATAAAACCTTTAAATTCAATTGACAAACTGCCAATCATTGACTAGCTGTCTTGTCTTTGTTGAGAATTCTACTTATATAATTGACAGAAGGCCAGTATTTCTAAAATACAACATTTCCATATTTTATGCCTATATATATATATAGATGTCTTTCTTCAATAACTCCTTGCTAGAAACAAAAAATGTTTCTACCTTGAGTTTCACTTTTTCCCAAAAAAATGTACAGCTGAATCTGTGCACAAAGTCATCTTCATTCAAGCGGTCACATGTCTCAAGCAGACCCAATTGTTATATCTCAGTCATTTTTTTATGTCAAATACATATGTATTAGTACATCTGTAGCCACCGCTGCTTTACAGATGATCTTTAAAAGTTAAAAGGTGCAGTATTTTCTAATTCTTGTATACCAGATGGGGATATCTACAGTTTTTAACAGTGCTGGAAAATCTCATCTTACACCCCCCATGTAAGACGACTTGCGTGAATTACTTGTGACGTAATGTTATAAACAATGTGACGTCACTTTCCCAAACACACCATCTGAATAACGTTTGTTTTTATATTAAAATGCATCATTTCGATAAGTTTGTTTTTAAATATCTATTTCAAAGTGTAAAACGGTATGCAAGAAAAAGTTTCTACCATGAAATACTGGGTTCAGATGGAAATATCCGTCACTTTGGGTTACTGTTTCGCGTTAACTCGACAGAGCCTCATTCCCGCCAAAACAGTTACCCTCAGTGACGGATATTTCGATCTGAACCTCGTGCTCATGAAAGAAACTAATATGAAGTGGAAAGTGTGAAACAGTTCCAATACTTTACGAGTATTATCTAAATAATTGTCAAAACTTATGTGAAATTTAGCTTATTGCTTTGTTTGCCTTACCATTTAGATTCATGTTAACAAGCATGTCTTTGCCGTACGGAAGATTTTCTGGTCGATATGAGCTGCTGATGTCACCGTTTTCTGTGGATGTTACTGATAAACCATCGTCATCAAACGGGACTTCCAGGCCTGATGAGTACAGACCTGTGGTTCCCGATAAATCTGGTAGAAAGGACCCACTGGATGGCCTGAATGAACAAGAAAATAGGGCAAGTACAGTACAGTACAGTAAACAGTCAGTATCAAAGGGAACTGATACTGAAGATCAATGGAATCACTCTCAGGTGAGAATCTCTGCTACAGTTGTAATTCTAAGCCAAGGGTAGTGACAAAAATACAGATCAAGAAACAAAAGGTTAACTATAGTGACATCAAAAAAGGTAAGATTTCTGCCCGGATTAAAAGTTTCTCCTATTTATCGTAGGAGGACCTGTTTCAGTGACTGACCTGTTTCAGTGACCCTTTGAAAGTATGCAATCATTTCTAAGTGCAATATTTTGGATAACTATTTATACCTGGGTTGTTAACAATACCATTTCAGCTTTATTCAGATTGGAAGAAAAGGTGCTGACAGGGACAGTTTAATCATGGGGTTCATATTTCCAGGGTAACCCCACTTTTGACACTTTTTTCTTATTACTTTTTTACACTTCCAAGTTGAGATGTAGATCTGTGGTCAAAAAATAATTTCAACTAATTTTCTTTCTTCACATGACTGTTGTCTTGTATTTTCCCTGTTTGTATGAAGATATAACTGACCAATAAGAACTTCTTGATAAAAGACAAGTTTGAAGCACGTCATCTGCTTATAGCTTTTAAATGGTAAAATGGCCGGTCTGAGAAGTGGTGCCTAACTTTCAGATGTGATATTATTGAGATAAGGTGGCAAATGCCTTTCATATTTTTATGTGATATTGTAAACAGATTCTTGTTGCATAATACAACACAATATCATTAAATTTCATATAAAAAAATCACTCTTTTGCCCACTCTTTGAACCCCACCCCTCATGCTTCATAGTATTTATAATACGATGTAACCATTAAAAAGTATGTGCTCTGTCTATCGTTATAACAAGGCTCACTCTCGTAAATAACTTTTTTTTGTTCAGTTTGTGAAAGTGAAGTTTAAGCAAATGCCAATTACCAGCTATTGTCACTTGTTTATAAATGAAGCAGGGGTCACTGAAATAGGTACGGCTGAGTATCTGTAGTGCAAAACAGGGGTGCTTGTTATTTTGTTGGAATATTTTCCTATTTATTATACATCACATAGGACCAATAACACAATAGTAATTCATAAAGAGGATAGATCTTCTTAAAAACTAGAATTGTGTCCAAAGGACACGGATGCCCCCACTGTGCAGATGTGCTCATAAACAAGAGCAAGCATATCTGTATGTAAGATTTTTATGTGGAACTTTTTCATTCCACTGTTTCATTTCTGTACATATACCTAAAATGATCTACAGGTAACCTTATGTACATGTTAAATTAAATTACAAATGTAAAATTTATATGTTCAATTATTTATATGGTATATAGTGAAAAAAATCAACAAAGGGCCATAATTCTGTTAAATTTGGTCGCAACAAATTTATATGGTATATAGTGAAAAAATCAACAAAGGGCCATAATTCTGTTAAATTTGGTCGCAACAAAAATTTCTTCCTTTACTACCATCTACACATTAAAGCTGTTCATCCCTGGAAGTTTAAGCAAAATCTGCCATCCGGTTTAAGAGGAGTTGCGTTCACAATATTTCTATATGGTATATAGTGAAAAACTTAACAAAGGGCCATAATTCTGTTAAATTTGGTCGCAACAAAAATTCCTTCCTTTACTACCATCTACACATTAAGGTTGTTCATCCCTGGAAGTTTAAGCAAAATCTGCCAACCAGTTTAAGAGGAGTTGCGTTCACAAAATTTCTATATGGTATATAGTGAAAAAATCAACAAAGGGCCATAATTCTGTTAAATTTGGCCGCAGCAAAAATTCCTTCCTTTACTGCCATCTACACATTAAGATTGTTCATCCCTGGAAGTTTAAGCAAAATCTGCCATCCGGTTTAAGAGGAGTTGCGTTCACAAAATTTCTACATAGTATATAGTGAAAAAATCAACAAAGGGCCATAATTCTGTTAAATTTGGTCGCAGCAAAAATTCCTTTCTTTACTACCATCTACACATTAAGGTTGTTCATCCCTGGAAGTTTAAGCAAAATCTGCCATCCGGTTTAAGAGGAGTTGCGTTCACAAGATATATAGTGAAAAAATCAACAAAGGGCCATAATTCTGTTAAATTTGGTCGCCGCGAAAATTCCTTCCTTTACTACCATCTACACATTAAGGTTGTTCATCCCTGGAAGTTTAAGCAAAATCTGCCATCCGGTTTAAGAGGAGTTGCGTTCACAAGATTTCGGGACGTACGGACGGACGGACTGACGGACGGACAAGTGCAACGCTATATGCACCCCACTTTGTGGGGGGCATAAAAATTGGTGATTCTGTCATTCTTAGGGTCACTGAAACTGGTACTTTGAGGACAGTAATTGCTTGTCAATGATGTCTCCCAGTTCTTGTAGCCCGTGCTGTGAATATTAATACAGTTCTATCTACATTTGGCTCTGCACTAAACCTAGCCTTATTTTTTATTTTTCAGTCATGACAGTCAAATCAAACCAAAATCTTGCAGTTTGCCAACAAAAACAGCAATATGACTTGCTAGCTGGAAACAGAATTTTGAAATATTGACCTTTACAGCTAAGATACAGTTAGCTTACAATAATTACTGTATCTTAGCAGATCAAATCCATTTATTCCACAGTTAAAAGAGATATCAAAAATCAAAATAAATGAAAAACACACCCTCCATCATGAACAGGAAGTTGAGCTTGTCAATGTTGTTGTTTTGATGACATCACACTTTAATGACATCATCAAAACTAAGGGAAGTAACTCTGGATTGCATATGATATGTTTTCAGTGTTTATCTCCCATGTGCTTTATTAAACTACTGCATTCAATCTCTTTTGTTTTTTAAAGGGCAGGTGAAAAATTAACTGTTTTTTATACAGCAGATGAAAACAAGTTATTTGAAATCTAGTACATGTACATGTACGTCAAAGTAAACAGTAGCTTTTCAAAGATATCAAAACTCACTTGGTTTGAACAGGAATATCTAAGTCATCATCTTCAACACTTTGTCCATCACTCTGTAATGACATTGCCTTCCCAGGCGGTGCTGATGTAGGCAGTGGTGGTGGCTCACTCAACAACACTGCACCATTTCTCGCACTTATTTCACTACTGGCAGGAAGTTCAGTACTGCAAGAACAAAACATGAACAAGACATTATTCAATGATCAATTGTAACAATTGCACTTCTTAATTCTAAATAATGTGTCGAGGTGGTAAAAAAAAGTTTTAGGATTTTTTCTTTCAAACAACATAGACAACCCTCAACTCTAATAACAACAACACGGAAATGTATTTTTTTTCCGAAAAGGTCTGGTATACAGCAAATTACCCTGGCTCTTCTATCAGTCTGACAGGTGACAACACAGTATTAAGCACTATGCATCCCCTGTCTCCATACAGTTCATCCCCTGTCCCTTTGAAAGCTGGCAAGCTACAAATGCATTTAAGTTGAGGTAAAATGCATTTTCATTTTAGACAGGAGGTGCTCAAATGCCTAAAGTTAATGACTTCATGTTTAGATGCTTCAAGACATAAACATTGGTGTCAAATAATCTGTCATGCACAACTTCCCTTCACATGAAAAACTCACATCCACATTACCTTGCAAAGTATCTCCCTATATTACTCCTAAGTAAAGCATTATATTCCTGCCTCGCTCGACTCAGCCCCGGCGAGGGCTCACAACAATCAGTGTAATCCATTCCTTAACACATTTAATGCTCCCCTGACAGGTTATTCTATCACATATTTTTAGGGAGCCAGTCCCTTTCTGAATCCACTGTTTTTCATTTTTTCATTTATATAAAGTTACAATCCTGCATTTTCTATTATCTTCCTTAACTTGTTTGCTTTTAAAGCAACAAAAGAGTGATTTTTTATTACAAGTCGTCAGTTACTCGACAATAGTTTTCTTTTCAAATACTCATTTCAGTACATCATCTTTGATTCGTGACCTTGAAAATTTACATACAGTATCCATAAAACTTCTAAACACTTCTCAAGCAGACTGGTACATATGAAAAGCAAACTTTTCCACTGAACTGTATATATAAAGTATGCTACAAATCCTTTATTTCAACACAAGATCAATTGAATCACATACCCTTAATAGTAACACTACTGTGAATATTAAACAGGAAAATATTTGAATATTTTATGTTTTTGTACGTCAAACTTTTAAACACAACAATGAAACTTTTCTAACCTTGTTTTAATGTAAAAGGTTCAAAGGGTATGATAATTTCACCAGTGTTTGCGGACGTCTTGCGAAAGATGAGATTAACTTTGAAATAGACGCACAGACACAATATTGACACGATTAAACTGTCCCTAATCCTCTTTATCTATTTATCTGAAATACTATAATGTCATAATAATGATATATGTCTTACGTTTGGTCGTATTACTTCAACCATGTTCTACTGTACATAAAGCATCTGAGTAAAATAAACTAGAGCTATCACTAAATGTGATTAATACCCCCAAAAGGATTGCTTTATAAACTGAAGAAGTTCGTAGTAACATAATACCTTACAAACAAACTAAAAAGAGATATTGTTCTCAGCAGTTCCTCTCATTGTGCTTGACCATTGTATGAAGTTGTATTGAATTCCAACTTGTAGTTTTCGGAAAAATGCTCCAGACAGGGAAAAGTAACAAAGGGCAATAACCCTGTAATTAGTCAAGATGGAGTTATGGTTACTGTGCACTGCACTCCCTCTCACTGTGCTTGACCATTGTATGAAGTTGTACTGAATTCCAACCAGAAGTTTTCAAGTTATGCTCCGGACAAGGAAAAGTAACAAAGGGTAATAACTCTGTAATGAGTCAAGATGGGGTTATGGTTCCTGTGCACTGCACTTCCTCTAAATGTACTTGACCATTGTATGAGGTTGTACTGAATTCCAACTAGTAGTTTTCAAGTTATGCTTCGGACAAGGAAAAGTAACAAAGGGCAATAACTCGGTAAATACTCAAGATAGAGTTATAGTTCTTGTACACTGTACTTCCTCTGAGTGTGCTTGATCATTGTATGAAGTTGTATTGAATTCCAACTAGTAGTTTTCAAGTTATGCTCCGGACAAGGAAAAGTAACAAAGGGCAATAACTCTGTAATTAGTCAAGATGGAGTTATAGTTCTTGTGCACTGCACTTCCTCTCAATGTGCTTGACCATTGTATGAAGTTGTATTGAATTCCAACTAGTAGTTTTCAAGTTATGCTCCGGACAAGGAAAACTAACAAAGGGCAATAACTCGGTAAATACTCAAGATAGAGTTATAGTTCTTGTACACTGCACTTCCTCTGAGTGTGCTTGATCATTGTATGAAGTTGTATTGAATTCCAACTAGTAGTTTTCAAGTTATGCTCCGGACAAGGAAAACTAACAAAGGGCAATAACTCTGTAATTAGTCAAGATGGAGTTATAGTTCTTGTGCACTGCACTTCCTCTCAATGTGCTTGACCATTGTATGAAGTTGTATTGAATTCCAACTAGTAGTTTTCAAGTTATGCTCCGGACAAGGAAAACTAACAAAGGGCAATAACTCGGTAAATACTCAAGATAGAGTTATAGTTCTTGTACACTGCACTTCCTCTGAGTGTGCTTGATCATTGTATGAAGTTGTATTGAATTCCAACTAGTAGTTTTCAAGTTATGCTCCGGACAAGGAAAAGTAACAAAGGGCAATAACTCTGTAATTAGTCAAGATGGAGTTATAGTTCTTGTGCACTGCACTTCCTCTCAATGTGCTTGACCATTGTATGAAGTTGTATTGAATTCCAACTAGTAGTTTTCAAGTTATGCTCCGGACAAGGAAAAGTAACAAAGGGCAATAACTCTGTAATTAGTCAAGATGGAGTTATAGTTCTTGTGCACTGCACTTCCTCTCAATGTGCTTGACCATTGTATGAAGTTGTATTGAATTCCAACTAGTAGTTTTCAAGTTATGCTCCGGACAAGGAAAATGCAACAGACCGCCCGACCGACCGACCGACCGACCGACCGACCGACCGACCGACCGACCGACCGACCGACCGACCAACCACCGGGTGACTCCTATATACCCCCCTAAACTTCGTTTTGGGGGTATAAATAGAATAAAAATAAAAGTAACGCAAATTGAACTACACAATGAAATCAAATAACATCAAATTCATTAAATTTATTAAAAAAAGTAAAGAATTTTATGCTATGTCTCGTTGAAATTTGATTGGCTATCATAACTTATCGTTTCTGCACAGCAAAAAAACAGACTAAAAACTTTGTTTGTTGGATTTCACATTTTATCACAATGTTCATTGATATTCCACTTTCAACAAGTTTCATTCACTTTTTTATTTGTTCAACATGCACCATGTAGTTCAAATTCCTTTTCTCAAGTCACTATTCCTATCAATTTCAAATTCCTTCAACACCGAGAGTCACATTGGCAAAATTAATAAAAAAGAAATTTAAAGATCAAGAGAAGGAAAAGTAAATTCTGAAAGATATCAAGTATATTTTGCAGGTAATACTGATTTAATAGCCATCTAATACTTTCATTTATCTAAAACAAACAAGGTGCTTTATTGCTGTAAATTCCAAACATTTATCACATTTCCGTTTATCAAACAAGAAAAGAATTTTTGCATAGAACTCTACATTCTACTTTCATTCAGACGCATGTCCGTTCTTAATTCTTCGTTATCGTTAATCACTCAGAACAAAGAGAAAAACATAGCCACAAACAGTTTTCATTAATTGAAATTGTAAGACATACAATAGGTATACATTCTTTTTCTTTTAGTGCATATCCCATGACAGTTTCACATTTGAACATTCAATACCGTCCAAAAGTATTGACATTTAATGGTAAACTTTTGACTAATGATATAAACACCACATTTATAACCATCCTGCTATCTTATGTTTAATACTTCCCCTGTATTAGGGAAAACAAAAATTTAATATCCCTAAATTTTGATAAAATTGTTTACAAAGACCTTGTAAGTGAAATATGTAATATGAAATTGTATCTGCGTGAAAATAATATTATATTATTTCCATTAAACCTTTCAAAGCTTTTAATCTTCAATAAAAGAAAATCGGTTAAAGGCCATTTTTCGAAATTTCTATTGTAGAAAAGAATCTGAGATTGATGTCAGTGTCATCCACTGTAAAATTCATATACTGTCAATTAAAGAATTGGTGATTGTTCTCAATAAGCAACATGTAGTGCCTACATACAACCTTGACCTTTGAGGAGGACAAGTGGGTGTTGCACCTGACACAATTCTCTTTCTATAGGAATCAAATTTCAGGGATCTAACATGATAAAATAATTCTAAAGTATATAAGGGCTTTGACCTTGACCTTTCAGACACCGGCTTAGTTCTACATACCTTACACATGGGACATTTAGGTATAAATGTGTGCACATATTCAACGATTTGTGACCTTGACCTTTCAGCTACGGACCTTTTCTTTGTGTGTCACACAGAGCATTGGTGAAGATTTTTTTTTAAATAATCTCTAAGTAGATGACAAAATCAAAGGATAAGACCAGACTTATGGACCAACAGAGAAAGGCTGTATACATATTAATAATACACATAACTTCCAAAATATTACAACTACACTGTATTACCAACATGCTGGTTGAAAAATTTGTTCTCCACTGACACTTAAACCTAAGACCCTACTTCACAGAGAACATGGTTATGGGTATCATGTGAGCCAAAAATACCAGTGACAATAACCCAACAGCAATAAGAATTTACAGTGGTAACTGACTAATACAAATGTGACCGTAAATTTACAAAAACCCTGTAACTGCAAGCTTAATACTTGCAAAAATACTTTAAATTAAGAGCTGTCCCTCACAAGTGACGACTGCCCCCGAAAGAGGTACCTCACAGTCTGTGTCCTCTCCATGTGCTCAATAAATGTGCTATGTAATTTTAAAATCCTTCCATGCATGACAGAGTAACCATGCATACAGTATTCCATTACTTTAAACACTAAGTGTGACCTTGACCTTTGAGGTAGGGACTTGGGTCTTGCACGCGACACATCCGCTTGATGTGCTAGACATTTGTGCCAAGTTATTTTAAAATCCTTCAAAGCATGATAAAGTTATAGTTCGGACACTAATGTATCCATATATACAGGATTCCATTACCTATAAACTCTAAGTGTGACCTTGACCTTTGTGGTAGGGATGTGGGTCTTGCACGCGACACGTCGTCTTGATGTGCTAGACATTTGTGCCAAATTATTTTAAAATCCTTCAATGCATGACAAAGTTACAGTACGGACACGAATGTGTGTATATATATATGCATATATAGAGGAATCCATTACCTTCAAACTCTAAGTATGACCTTCACCTTTGAGCTAGGGATGTGGGTCTTGCACACAACACATCGTCTTGATGTGCTAGACATTTGTGCCAAGTTATTTTAAAATCCTTCAATGCATGACAAAGTTACAGTCCGGACACGAATGTGTGTATATATGCATATATAGAGGAATCCATTACCTACAAACTCCAAGTATGACCTTCACCTTTGAGCTAGGGATGTGGGTCTTGCACATGACACGTCGTCTTGATGTACTAGACATTTGTGCCAAGTTATTTTAAAATCCTTCATTGCATGACAAAGTTACAGTCCGGACACGAATGTGTGCATATATGCATACATAGAGGAATCTATTACCTTCAAACTCTTAAGATATGACCTTGACCTTTGAGCTAGGGACGTGGGTCTTGCACGCGACACGTCGTCTTGATGTGCTAGACATTTGTGCCAAGTTATTTTAAAATCCTTCAATGCATAACAAAGTTACAGTCTGGACACGAATGTGTGCATATATAGAGGATTCCATAACCTTCATACTCCAAGTGTGACCTTGACCTTTGAGGTAGGGATGTGGGTCTTGCAAGCGACACGTCATCTTGATGTGCTAGACATGTGTGCCAAGTTACTTTAAAATCCTTCAATGCATGACAGAGTTACAGTCCAGACACGAATTTGTAAGTTGGGACACACAGACGTATGGACGGACAGACGGGCAGACAGACGGACAGACGTGGGGTGTGATTTTAATAAGCCTCCCTTCGGGGGCATAAAAATACTTGCAAAATTAAGGACCAAAACACACGCTATCTCAAAAACACATGAAGAGGACCCCACTAACGTCAGAAAATTACTGTTGGTCTTATGTTTACAAGAACTCTGCTAAAATATAATATCAAGTAGAAAAGTTCCAATGAACTTCAGAATACCTCACATCAGAACATTACTGTTTAAAGTGTGCCAGAATTAATTCCATCATCAATACAGATATGGCCTTACACTGTATAAAATCTAGCTTCTATTCTGAACTGCCAATGAGAAACCTTTTCACATATTGGGACAACAAGAAAATACAGACAGAAAGTACCTTAATTGTTATTATATGATTATTATGAAGTGAAGGCTAAAATTTTAGCAAAAATCACTTGGTACGTCTGTAAAATTCTTCAGTTTACTATCGAATACATTAACATTCCTTGATATAATTATGTATGTATTTTAGCATTATGTAAGTATTAGATAAACCAGCAATACATATCCTACCTTGCAATCAAATAATACTCCAATCAGACGCCCATTTTATTCAGAGCTCAGTTATTTCCAGCACATAACAAATTCATTAACTATCTTTCTTTACTATCAACTCTTGACATATGGTTACTGAAATTCATTGCTCCCAAAATACTCCAAATCTGTATAAAGATGGTTTCTTGTTATAAAATATTCATACCAAAAACAATACTTGAGTCATGGTGTATAATTAATTATGTATCAATGAAGGGTAGTGTGCCTAAACAAAGCTTACCAATGACTTTAACATGCATCATGCAATCACTTGGCCACAATATTGGTAATTAAATATTCATAGTATAAGAAATATTGGCTCGGGGGAACAATCATAATTTAGGCATCAAGAAAAAAAAGCTAAATATCAAGTTGCAAAATGCACCCTGTCACAATTTAATTGCTTGTTCAAAGTGTATTTAGTACAGTAAAATGTCTTCAATTAATGTTTACATATCTCTGATTTGCACATGACCTTTCATAATTTAACAGATTAATCTTCTAATAGCTTCAACTACAAGAGGACCAAGGTGGCCTTATATTGCTTCTGCAGCCAACAGAGACCATTATTGTGCACCTGGTATTATAACATCAGTGATTTTCCCCCTGATTCAGGGCAAAAGATCTGTAAAGCAAGACCACACTTAGGCCCAGTGACCCCATTCTTATCCCAAATGACACAGCTTTCCAATCCAAAGAAATTCAACAAAGCCACCACTGTGACAAGGTTTCAAACAGGGTGCTACAGTCTAAATGGGATTTCTTTTTTCAGTTTGCTCCCAAAGATCACATTTTTAACTCAAAAATTAAAACAGCTACACTCTCTAGACACATTTCTTTTGACATCAAATTTTCGTATCGGTCACATTTTTGTGTCATTTTTTATGAACAACTAATTAACTTTTTCAATTTAGATCAGTTTTCAAGCATCTATCCCTTAATCAGTAGCTTCATCACAGATATATCAGAGTAAATATGTGTTATTTTATACAGTCTTTAAAAGGTAGCTATTTCTCCTTCTATTTATCATTTAAAGACCATTAACCATATAAAAGTCTCTTTACTATTCTTCATTAAGTAAAACAGTCTACCATTACAAGTCACGCTATAACAGATGGTCAAATAAGGAAACAAGCTATAGTCAAGTGATCCAATAAATCAATTACCTGTAAACATTTATTGTCTACGGTCATGAAAGGCCCAATAACAAAACCATTATTTTAACATATCAGTTTTAATGAAGTGGCAAAGAAGTAACTGTAAGTCGTACCAACATTCTACAAATATGTTCCAATAATAAGTTCTCTAGAATCTTACTATAAATACAAGGTAAACCTAAGTTTAACCTGAAGAACATAATCTTTCTTAGTGCAATGACTAACAGCTACTTCCAAGTCGAAGTACTGATTTCCCCGTGTATAATATGCACCCGTGTATAATACGCACCCTCGATCTGGGTAGCAATTTGGTTTTAATTAACAGAATTATATTTTGGGGTGATACTCTTCATCTATACTTTCCAGGGACAACTGGATGGTCTTAAACCAGATGACATGTACTTCAAAAACAACTCCCACATGAAGATATATTTTTAACAAGACGCTATTTTTTATCTGGCACGCACTTCCCCTGATTAAACCTGGTCTGGAACTGAAGTCCCAAACCTTACAATATGACTGCTCAATCATACGAACTTCACTGCAAGAGACCATCTTCCATTCCACATTTCAATGATACTTTAACATGTAACTAGGTATGCTATAACATAAACTTCTTTTAAGCATGACAGAGTATTACTTTAGTCTGAATGTTCTCTGTCAAGATGCTGAGAGTCAGCAAGAATCTGAAGTTCCTGAACCTTGTCCTTACCCTGTTAACTAGGTTATACGATTTCCTTTATGTACTGTTACCAAACAATAATGTACTGGTACACAACAAATTTAAAACTTACCGACTGGCCTGTGTAATGGCAGCTTCAGTTTGTTTCATATCCTGTGGTAGAATCATATTCTCCTGTACACCGTCTTCAAACTCTTCCTCATCCGACTGTTCTTCCTCCCCAACCTTCACCTCACCACTATACTCATCTCGTGGATTATATTGTTCACCACTTGTAAACTTTCCAATTACACTGTTATATTTATCAGTATCATTTGTATAAAACTGTCCTTTTGAATCGAACTGTACTGGACTTTCTGCCTGTTCATCATTAATTTCTTCAATGTCTTCATCTGATTGTTCTTCCTCTTCTTCTCCATAAATATTGCCCACCTGACCTTGACCTTGATTTGGAGCAGCAAACCTGAAAAATAGAAACAATTTTATTTCGAGTTTTAATGTTCAGTCCATTTTGTTTGTGGTGGGGGCACATACTACTGAGTTTATACGTTACAGATTGTTAATAAGCATTTCCTTGCTTAATTCATCTAAAACAAAATGTGATGTAGCTCTAAAAGTATACAGTAATTTACTAATTACATAGTAAAATCACTAAAATCCTGTTTAAAATATAACTACATAGCTATGTTTCTCATAGTATCCATGAAATATGAAATGTATTACCTATGTTGTTCGTGTTGCGGCTGTATCATATCATCATACACTGGTGCTGGACTCTCATTCTCAATCTCGCCAAGCTGAAACACATGATGGCTTTTAAAACATCAATACAACAAATCCCCTGTCAATCTAGATTGAACCATCTTTTTGTTTATCATCACTTACAAAGAAAACTAATCTCACTGACAAAGTTTCTGCATTAACTTCTATTGAATATTGCCACAATTAACTTTTTCTGCACTGAATAACGTGCACATCAATGCAATATTCTTCAATTACTTTTTTATTTTCAAAGGTAACAAACAATTTCCTGTCTATTTCAGATTCTATCTGATTTACAGTTTGGCAACAATAGAGAGAAACAATTCTACCTTTTTAGTTCTAATTAAGTCATTTCCAAACATTATGACATCTCAGAAAATCAGAAAATCTGCACAGATTTAGATAATCCATCATTGTTTTTAAGGCATTATTTTTTCTTAATCAGCGTATGCTGTGTTTTAAAAAAGCTTGAACAAAATACAAAAAGTCAAACATATAAAAAAATAGTGTGATAAAGTAGGGTATACAAATCTGTACAATACTGAATGTTTCAACCAAATAATCCTTTACAAAATTTTATGCAAGCCCCAACATCTTTCAAAATATTGAAAAGGGGATTAAAATAATGCATTATTCTGTCCTGTTTGAAAATACATTCAGATTTCAAAAGCCATGAACTTGGGACTTTGACATTAAGTTGAAGGTCTCTCAAACAGAATATACAATACTTAGTTTAAAAAGACAATAACAAAATCTTCATGTTTTCAACAGATAGTTGTTCCAATTTCAATTCAAAACAGAAATTCCCTTAGCCCTTCATTTTACTTCCATGTGACCTAGTTTCTACAGTAAACAAAATGTATCAACAGAAACATCCTGACTATGTTTCGTTAAGATCTGCTAATTGCAAAACCTACTTGGAAGTTAATATGGTGTTTCTCGTTTTTGACCACATGACCTCATTTATAATACCTGATTGTGCAATTTTTGGCTCAAATAAAATCTGGTCACTCTCAGTTTACTTTGTTATAGAATTTGAATAAAATACTGGAAACAACAAAAATTAGCCTGAGGTATCAGTCAGCATTCTGACCCAGTTATATTGTAATTTAGTCTTTACAGAATATGGGAGAATGCTAACAAAGTTCTTTGTTACTTTAACAGCATGACCCAATTTTTTTCAAAAACAATACCCAGTATAATCCCAACCAAGTTTTAATCAATATGAAGTGTCTCTAGCAAGACATACAAAGAAGTCGAAACACACATACATAAGACTAGCAAATATGTTAGTAAAAACCAATGTTACGTCACATCAAACATTAGCTGTAAGACATTACACAGACAGAAGAGGCTGATATATAATGCTGAAAATAAACAACTGTATAATGCAGACTGTAATATGCAAAGATACTAAGGCATCACCATGCTTTTCTATGCCATTTTCACATAAACATTATTAAAATTTCTGTTGAAATTCTGATCTTGAACAAATTGAAAAATAAAATTACCTCCCTCTTTTTAATACACATATTAAAGTTTTCATTTTAATTATGATGGAAGTTCTTCTAATTTGTTTGCCTATCCAAAATCTACGTACTGTGTTAATCAACAAACTCATAGACCTATATACAAATGAATCGGCAATTATTATATTTTCCTATAAAAAATATAGTTCTCGAGTATGTCAAGTCCTTTGCATCCGAGGACAGTATCCCTAGTTATTCAAAATAATAATGACCAGCTTCCGCTGGTTTGGTTTGAAGAGTATTTCCTAAAAGAAATCATCTCCACTCATGTTTTTCTCGGTTAGTATATATCTTTCATTGTGTAATGTTTGTATTCCCACCTGCATCATCAAGACTGTCAGAACCTGAATATATCAAATAGGAAGACAGACGAAAATTTCCAAAAATCATCAAGTGGCCAAGGGATTATGGGTAACCTATTACATTTGTATATGTTACTGTTATGTCAATTATTGGAAGTTGCAAATTCATGTGTATATAGGTCCATGGTCAACTTCAACCTTTCAAAGCTGGATTCTTCTTACTCTTTACTGTAAAAAACTAGTAAAAACCAAGAGCTGTCCCTCAGAAGTGACGACTGCCCCCGAAAGAGGTGTATCACAGTCTGTGTCCCCTCCATGTGCTCAATAAATGTGCTATGTAATTTTAAAATCCTTCCATGCATGACAGAGTTACCATGCATACATTATTCCATTACTTTTAAACACTGAGTGTGACTTTGACCTTTGAGGTAGGGACATGGTTCTTGCACATAACACATTGTCTTGATGTGCTGAACATTTGTGCAAATTATTTTAAATCAATCAATGCATGACAAAGTTACATTTCTGACACAAATGTATACATATATAGAGGATTCCATTACCTTCAAACTCTGAGTGTGACCTTGAATTTGAGCTAGGGACGTGGGTCTAGCACGTGACACGCCGTCTTGATGAGCTAGACATTTGTGCCAAGTTATTTTAAAATCCTTAAATGCATGACAAAGTTACAGTCTGGACACGAATGTGTAAGGGGGGACACACAGACGGACAAAAGGACAGAGCTATTTTAATATGCTGCCCTTCGGGGGCATAAAAAACTACAAATGCAAGCAAGCTATAGTGAATAAAATATATTCATGTTGTATCAATTAACTTCACGCTAGTATATTGTAACAAAGCAAAGATAATGAGCTAGGTGTAATGATTCATGCAGTTATAGTATGCTGGGTTTGACATGGCTCACTAGTACACTTAACACATTAAAACACTGGTATTATATCCTCCAGTAAACAAACAATATCTGAGTGATTTCTGGCAAAGTCCTGTAGTGTACCTATATTGATGCTGGGGTTATCCTTTTCATTCTGTTCAAAGGCACTTTTAGCACTAAGAAGGCCTGTTATGGAAAAGCTCAAATGCCTTCAACCTGTCTTATTATGTAACATAGACCATACAGGGAACCAAGTTTTATTGCTTACTATGCATTTACATCATATGAAGGTCACAACTTAACCATTCACTTTTGTATGTGGTATGACCCCTACAGTAGCCAATGCTGTCATAGCCTTGCCATACACGTTGAGCTGCAAGTATTAACTTATTCTTGTGAAATCTGACCAAAAAACTCCATAATAAAAGTGGCTAAATCTAGTCTACGCAGGCAGGATATATGATGATAAAAGCTTTCATATTGACATTTATATAAGTAACAAACTTATTCCAAAAGAAACAACGATCTCTGGAACAAGGCACTTTATTTTATTCTACAGCAAATATGGTATTAAAGATAATATCCAAACTGCAATCAGGAGCCATGTCAAATGGTAAGAAACAAGCTATGACCTTCACCTATGTCAGAACAACAACAACAACTGTTGAATGAACAAGTGACAGGATGATACAGAGCTATAAGAAACTAGCTACATGGTGCATACATTCTCATCACTCTCCATGGAAACAAGGATGACCTTGAATGTTGACCTACCGTTACAGGTGTTCTATTCTCTCTCTGGGACAGTGGGGGAGCTATGAACTTTGTGACAACCAACTTGGGTGGCGGTTTCTTAAGTTCACGTTGCTACAACAGTAGTGAGGTTAACATAAACTTTTCAGTGTTAGATCAAATATCTAAGGAACAATTTCTATCACATTATGCAGTAGCTGTAAAATAAGTAACGTCAACTGTTTTAGAAAAAAGTATGGCTTTTTAGAAATTCAAATGATATCTAATAACTTCATAATTATGTAATAACACATTTTCAATTAAACTTATATTGAAATGAAATAGGACTTTAAATGAAAATCACTTTAAAACATGAAATCTGAAAATTCTGATATTTAATTAATCAATTTTAACTTATCTGCATGTTGTTAAATGTATGTTAGAGGTTTAACTAAATCTATTATATACACCTGTCACTCTTAACAGAGGCTCAAAATCTCTGCCATGCTAAATAAGCCCTCCTCTGCTATTTTATCAAGGCAAACCCGTCCCATTCATGTCACCCTAATATTCTAGTACCCACAGCCCTTAAACATGTAGGTGGATACTTATGAAGTGATAAAAGAATGACAACAGTATATAAGAGAACGTGCACCTCCATACACCCTTAGTCAAAGCTTTAATAAATCATACAACATTTTACAGAAAGCATTAGAGTTTCCATCTATATAAAAATCCTTCTGGCCACATATACAGTACTGCATCAATGTCATGAAATAAAGTTGCAGGGTTTCAGATCTTGCAGACTAAATAAATCCTTCCAAACAGGAACTTCAATTCTAATATTTTGACAGGACAGTTACTAATGAGAGAGAAATACTGAATTAGTCTCGCAGCAATACGAGTTCCTCATGAGTGAAAGTTATCAATCTATTACCAATATTACAACCACTCATGAGTGAAATAGTACATTTTACACACTGTTCTATTGGAAGGATTTATACTTCTCAAACTCGTATTAAGACATTTTCTGAATTTCAAAGCCCTACATACACATTTTTTGATTTTGTTTGCATTCAATAGAATCTATATGAATAACAAGAGGACCATGATGGCCCTATATCGCTCACCTGGTTATCACTGCATTTTAAAACAAGAAAGTAGTTCAAAGGGTCATAATCAAGTTCAGTCATAGGAATTTTGGACATTAATTTGCAAAACTAAACAAATATGTTTTCTGACAAAGCAAATTGTTTTCAATTTTCAAGGAATTTGGTAGAGTGTCACCAAAAGAATATTTCTGCGAAACTGTTTAAAAATCAAACCAGTGGTTTCAGAGAAGAAAATATTAAAGTCTTCAATACAGCCATATTGCCCCCCTGGCAACCATGTGTTTTTAATAACCAAACGTTTTTGGAAGGCCTTTAGTAGAGGGTCACCCAATCAACATTTCAGTGAAACAACTTTGAAATCAAACCTGTGGTTTTAGAGAAAAGGATTTTCAAAGTTTTCCATAGAGCTATATAGACATATCTAGCCCTACCTCCTGGGCCATGTTTTTTGATAAAACCAAAATTATTTTAAAGGATTTGGTAGAGGGTCACTCAAGGAACATTTCTGTTTAATTGTTTCAAAATCTGACATGTGGTTTCTGACAAAAGATTTTGAAGTTTTTCCTTTTGATAGCCATGGCAACTAGTTTTGCATGGATTCACTTTCTTTGAAAGGACGTGTAATCCCCAATGCCAGGAATATCCCTGCAAAGTATCATCAATTTTGGCTATGTGTTATCAGAGGAGATGTTGTTTGAAAATGTGAATGGACTAACGAACGACAGATGACAAACGAACGGTGATTGGTCACAATAACTACCCTGAGCGCAAGTGCTCAGGTGCGCTTATAATGCCAGTTCATGTTATAATAAATTTGTGTATATTTTTGGTTTTTATAATGTTTTTCAATTGATTAAAATTAATTTCAATTTGCGCAAAATTCACCTTTACAGTGTGACTTTCAGATCACAGTTATCTTCAGAAAAATTGTCTTAACCAATCAGTGAATTAATCAGAATAGATGTTAATAACTGCAACCGACAATACTATGAACAAAGTAAAATTTGTGGCACAAATTTTATCAAAATCAAATCAATCTGCTAGCTTAGAACATTATCGTCTATAAATGGAGCTGGCAAAAAAACTATATATTAAGCAAACTGCCTACAAAAGCTATACATGTACTTCAACACCTGATTTACTTTCTCTTTGACAAAAATCTTATTTACGTAACACATTGATGCTAAACATTGCAAAAAGCTGTCACTAACTCATACAATACATGTCTCAGAATTTGACCAGTAGAATTAGTATGGACCAATCAACACTAACAACAGTTAGCAGCAACAGTACACTGTGACAGGAACATACACTTGGAGCTACCATAGAGGAAAGATCCTTTACAAAACAACAAATTATCCAACAATTAAAACTAAGTATACAACAACACCTCTTACCATTCTAGGTGATGTGAGACTGTTTGGGTTAGAGTTGTCTGACCTCTGTGACCTTTCACTGACCTCTGACTGTTGGGATTTCTGTGATGCATGCTGGGAAGGATGAGAATGATCAGACTCATGTTGCCGAGCACTGTCGGGTAAAACATTATCACTGAAATCACTGACATCTGAATCCTCATCTTCTGCTGCAAGTTTTTCACTCTAAAAAGTAATTATATAAATATAACAGACAGTTGCTGCTTGACATTGATTTAAATGCAATATTAAATTCACAAAACAAAAAAAAAAAAAAAAAAAAAAAAAAAAAAAAATAAAAAAAAAAAAAAAAAAATAAAAAAAAAAAAAAAAAAAAAAAAAAAAAACACAAAAAAAAAAAAAAAAAAAAAAAAAAAAAAAAAAAAAATAAAAAAAAAAAAAAAAAAAAAAAAAAAAAAAAAAAAAAAAAAAAAAAAAAAAAAAAAAAAAAAAAAAAAAATTATTTGTTTCCAAATTGACTGTTTGGGATACAAAAATATGGCCTGCCTAAGAAGGGGATGCTTATAAATATTCAACAGTAATTCTGATTCTTGCTAGTTCTACAGAAACTTATAAAATACAAAAGTTCCTCTGAATAAGGATCAACAGTAATGCAATCTAGCCATCTAACTGTTTCCTACTCTTGTATGTCACTCAACTTGAGATGAAACAGAATTCTCAAAAATTCAGGATGCTTGTACTATTGTCTTTAAGCCCAAACAAGCATAATTATGAATAAGTGTAACTTCACCTCTAGCTCCGCCTGTGCTTCCCTCTCAATCTCCGCCTGTCTCCGCCTCTCTTCCTCCTCCCACTGTCTCTGTCTCTCCTCCTCTTCCTCCATCTCCTCCAACAGTCTCATCTCATTTTCCCTCTTCTCTTGTTCTTCCTTCTCCTGTTTAAAGGAAACATCACAGATACTTTGGAACAAATACAGGACTTGAAGACTCAACAACATTTAGAAACAAACTGCCACCTTTCCTCTGTTTTGTTTTGTTACTTAAACTGGCTCTATTCTTAGAAGCAATTAGCGTATTTTGATGATTTTTCACTTTCCTTCTAGACCAAACTTTGTTCCCAGTGGAAAACATTTCAGTAAAATTAATATTTTGTGAGAGTCTTTTCATTCTACATTCTCTAAAACTAACTTTTAATTTCTCAAATTTCAGGACTCTGCTAACTGGTTTGAGATAAGGAAAGTTTGATATGAGTACCTTTTGTCTCTCTATCTCCCATTCACTCACTGACTCCTCATCAGTGGCTGTACTCGCCTGACCCATCGGTGTTCTCGGGGTGTTGTTTGCTGAATCTATACCTATCACTACAGGTGAGGACACACCCACTACAGGCGGAGCCTCTTCCAAATCCTCCTCCTCCCCAGAGTGTATATCATCCTGAAATAAACAAAATATATATGATATTGAATATACTTGCGTCAACTTTTTTCTTGCTTGTTTTAAAAGTTTTAACTGAGAGGTCAAGTCATGTTACATATCATTCCACCTGAAACAACCATTGAACTTTCAAATGTGGGAAAGCTTATCCAGTTAACTATTTTGATAAGTTTATAGTATGTTTTCATTTGATCTTTATATTTCAAAATAAAGTATTAAAGTAATGATAACAGTGCTAAATTACCTCAGAATCCCAATTCTCGTCATCGTCATCCTCCTGTTGCCGTGGTGACTCCTCTGGTTCCACCACATGTGCAGTAATCACCGTCTTCTGCATGGAGGCGGAGCTTGTGGTTGTAGTAGGAGGATCAGGTGTGTCACGTGACCTCAGTTGGGAGGAGTCTGACTGAGGTTCTGGTGTTGGTAGGGACTGTATACCTGGGGAAATGGACTGCATCCCTGGGGACGGGGTAAGTTCATGCCTAACACCAAATGAAGTTACAGCTTCCCGTATTTTATCTTGTTTCTGTGACTCCTCCTCATCCTCATACTCATACTCCTGTACCTGCGGACTCATGGCCTGAATCAACAGTCACACGATACATTGAAAACAAACTGCAACATATCTAGAAATGTATTTTTAAGGACACATAATTATGCCCCCCATTTATTATTACTATATGTCTATTCTGTCACAGTACACCAAGTGCCTCTATCTTAGGTGGGCAACTTTCCACACTGTATAATATTACCATAAATTTCAAGACTGCTCTGGGCACTATCACAATCGGAAGTTCAAATGCTGAATAGCATTGGTATAGGTCTAAAGTAGATTTAACTAAGCTATCATAAAACTGAGTTGAAAATGTACATGTAAATACAATAGTTCTCAGTTTTGCTCTCAATCTGCAGCAACTTCTAGCAAAGCAATGAAAACATTCACACCAAATAATACAAAACTGCATATTTAAATAGCAAGCAATATCTGTAAACAAATCAGCACTTGAAAGCAGCGTTACCATGGTTACCTTATTTCCAAAACCTCCAGTGTCTCTAGGTGTTCTGGGCGTGTATTGCTCTTCTGAAGAATCCCATTGGCTTGTCTGAAAACAGAAATATCATTCTTATCTCCCTGCTTACTAAAGGTCTTGTCGAGAATGGGTATTTACTAAAAAGCTATAATCAGAATCCCAGATGATGATCATACATATAGGTTGCAAAATACTTTTATGCTTCTGAACTAAACTATTAATCTACTTTTGCAAGATCTGATTTACTATAGAAAACATACTACATAGTACAATGTGTACACAAGTGTTCCTACTGGTAGTGAAATACTCCGAACTCATGAAGAATGTGATGAGGAAGTATCTGAGCTGAGCTGTGTGAAAACCAAGGTTTGAACTTGCAACCTACATGGACCCAGACCATCCCTAGGTACATGAACAGACTGATCTTGATCCATTCTGCTATTCCATATAACCCATGTGACTTGTTTATAATGGTTGATTATTGAATATTTACACATATAAAAACATTGTAAAAAATAATATGTTGGTTTTCCCACTGCACAGCTCATTCTAAAATATGAAAGATCAATGATAACAACATATCATACTATACACAGACACATCATAAATAAATATGGAGGTTGTAGAGGTAAAGGTATGTTATAATTTGACATAAGCATCTCAAATGTGCATATCATATATATTTTATCATCAAGCACTTGAAATGTTTTCCAGGAAGAACTCACTTTCTTACACTACACAAAGTCAATGCTATCTGAATACAAAGTAATCACAGTCTTTTTGGTATAGTCTGTATTTGTTATTTTAAGAGTTAAAGTGTCCCAAATACCATTTTTGTCCAATTTGTGAGTTTGAAGTTTGTCTTTTCAACAAAAGTAAAGCAGTATTTCCTGAAAAACGTGTCATATTCATTTGTTAATGGTCTATAGTCAAAGCTTTTTTTTCATGATTGCAATTATGCTTGATGCCTGTTAGTTTTATTTCATGGTAGATGCATACATTAATAAAACAAAGGAATATTATTGATAGAAGGTGTAATGGAATGAAATTTAAGAGATGAAACATCAGTGAAATCTTATATTGCGGATTAAACAATTTCAAATATGTACTCAGGTCAACAAGGTAATCCAATAGGTGAGATGGATATAAATGAAATAGGAAGGCAATTAGAGCACAGCATGTCTGGTGATTATCACAAGTGATTTATTCTCACAGCACACCTCATTCACCTCATCCCCATTATCATCTTCTGCCAGTGATGTTTGCTCTCCCATTGTGTCTTGGGTTGTGGTAGGCTCTGTACTCCCTCTGTGGAAGTCATCTTGACTAGGTACCATCTGTCTACTGGCATCTGTGATAGGTGACTTGTTAGCAAGGGCTCTTGCAACTTCCTTGTCTGAACTCATGCTTCCTGTCCCACTGACATTTAATTTCTTTCCTATCCTATCTTTTGGAGAAGAAGACCTCTTCTTTTTCTTTGATTTCACCATGTTAAGAAAATCTTCTTTCATGGACTCTGTATCAAGTGAATCTGAGTCCTCTGCCTCAGTTGTGCTTGGTTCATACTCGAGCATTACCTTGGGGGCACTCTGACGATCCAATACTTTATATTCAGCTTCTTGTCCATCTAAACTCTCACTAACACTCCTTTCTATCTCTTCTTTTAAGCTACGATCTTCTTGTTTTTCTGCTTCAGATTTTTCAAGGCTGTTATAGTAATCCATCTCTTCAGATACAAGTTCTTCTATTTCAGCATGGTTGTCATCTTCATCTATGTTTTCATTGGAACTATCCTCTTCACTCCCATCATCAACAACATTCACTTCTCCACTTCCATACACTACAATCTCACTATCTAGAGTGCCTTCCTGGATAATCTGAATTCTGTCCATGGTTTCATCTTCAGAGTCCAATTCATCATCATCATCATCATCTACGTTTTTGCCTTTTTCTCCTGTATTTTTCATCTCATTTGCATTTTTTTTACTTGTCAAATTTTGTGAAAAAGATGATTTCTGGTCATAATCAGTCATTTCTGTCCTTTCTTCAATAACTGTCATTGCCCTTTGAGTCTCAATGGCAACACTACTTGATCTTGATCCAGGATGACTGATGTCAGTAGACTCATTTAGCTCATTAACAAGTAATGCATTGACCTCGCCTGTGTTCGCAAGTTTATCCTGCGAGCTAACGTTATCTGGAGTGGTTGATTCTTGAACTATTTCTAGAGTGGTAGATTCCTGGGCTATTTCTACAGTCATTGTATTAGAGTCCTGTATAACTGACAGATCTTCATTCACAGTCGGCTCCTAGACATTTCAAAGAGTTGCAATATTACACATGAAATTCAAAACCCTATCCAAAGTATACAAAACAGATGCCTCCCCTGCAAGTAGCTGTTGATAGATCTAAATTAAGGTGTTGTATTCATATACTACTTAGGACCTAGTAAATTTGCAATGCTATGAAGCCCTAGTTTCTCCAAGCCCCTCCCCCCAAAAAAAAATTAAAATAAAAACAAGGTCAAACATTGTGACCAAGTTCAGCTACTGAATCAGAGAGTGTTTTTAAACTTGACCTTGACTACATTTATTAACTGAAGTTGTTGCAAGTACTGATTCATTTCACACTATGCACTTGCATCGGGTTTCTTCCATAGTTCTAAGTCCTGGAATCTTCTGAGCATCTCAAAGTTAAACAAGAGGGCCAAGATGGCCCTATATCGCTCACCTTGGTACAAGTCCACTTGCCTGGTGGAAGATCACTAGATATACAATAGGTTTTCCTATATACGTCTTTATAAAACAAGTGACCCCCCCCCCCCGGGCAAGGTCAATTTTGACCCCAGAGGCCTACTAGGCAATGCTACATGCCAAATATCTAAGCTCTAGGCCATGTGGTTTCAGAGAAGAAGATTTTTAAAGTTTTCCCTATATAAGCCTATGCAAAACTAAGTGACCACCCCTGCGGGGTCAATTTTGACCCTGGGGTCATAATTTGAACAATCTTGGTAGAGGTCCACTAGACAATGCTACATGCCAAATATCTAAGCTCTAGGCCTTGTGGTTTCAGAGAAGAAGATTTTAAAAGTTTTTCCTATTTGCTGCCATAGCAACCAGAGTTCTGCATGGAATGGAATTCTTTGAACAATTTTGGTAGAGCTTCATGCAAGGAACATTCCTGCATAGTTTTATCAACATTGGCCTAGTGGTTTCAGAGGAGATATAATTTTAATCAAAATGTTGACGGACGACGGACAATCATCAATTAGAAAAGCTCACCCTGGCGTAGCCAGGTGAGCTAAAAAAAATGTGCTCATACATGTATTAATTTTCTCTTATAGCTGAAAGAAAATTGCTAGAGTTAAAATTTCTACAGAAAAGGTCATAACAAATGCAGCTCAACCTAGGTACCTGACATTATATTTCATGTCCGATAAAAGTCTAAAGCACCTTACATTCACACAAGCTCATATTTTCCTCTACCAACTAAATCATACTATCCCTATGTATATAACTTCATTACTCTCATGCTCATATCAAGATATAGCCCTATGTATTTTATTCATGCATGTAACAATGCTATATGGGTAATATAACTTTCATAGTTTGCATGTTCAAGACATTTTTACCAGATTCCAGTGGACTTTTCTATTGGGAGCAGGTTTCTGCATTGAAAACAAGGTTTTGTCAGAATTTATCTTCATCTACTAATAACTAAATATACCTGTTTATATTATGTATACATGTAACAGATAATCCTACATCTAAATATCGATGAAGATTGCGGTCTGAATAAATTATAAATCTTTAGTAATACTTGATATTTAGCAACAAAATACAAATGTTAATTAATTCATACTAATTTATTTATTCTCAATTGCAAAACAATATTAAAAAAATAAATAAATAAATGTCAGAACAATTCAAAATTTAACTAGAGCTATCACTAAATGTGATTAATACCCCCAAAAGACTGCTTTATAAACTGAGAAAGTTCGTAGTAACAGAATACCTTGCAAACAAACTAAAAAGAGATATTGTTCTTGGCAATAACTCTGTAATTTGTCAAGATAGAGTTATGGTTCTTGTACACTGCACTTCCTCTCATTGTGCTTGACCATTGTATGAAGTTGTATTGAATTCCAACCAATAGTTTTCGAATAATGCTCCGGACAAGTAAAAGTAACAAAGGGCAATAACTCTGAAATGAGTCAAGATAGAGTTATGGTTCTTGTACACTGCACTTCCTCTCATTGTGCTTCATCATTGTATGAAATTGTATTGAATTCCAACCAGTAGTTTTCAAGTTATGCTCCGGACAAGGAAAAGTAACAAAGGGCAATAACTCTGTAATTAGTCAAGATGGAGTTATAGTTTTTGTGCACTGCACTTCCTCTCATTGTGCTTGATCATTGTATAATGTTGTATTGAATTCCAATAAGTAGTTTTCAAGTTACGCTCTGGACAAGGAAAAGTAACAAAGGGCAATAACTCTGTAATTAGTCAAGATGGAGTTATAGTTCTTGTGCACTGCACTTCCTCTCAATGTGCTTGACCATTGTATGAAGTTGTATTGAATTCCAACTAGTAGTTTTCAAGTAATGCTCCGGACAAGGAAAAGTAACAAAGGGCAATAACTCTGTAATTAGTCAAGATGGAGTTATAGTTCTTGTGCACTGCACTTCCTCTCAATGTGCTTGATCATTGTATGAAGTTGTATTGAATTCCAACAAGTAGTTTTCAAGTTATGCTCCGGACAAGGAAAAGCAACAAAGGGCAATAACTCTGTAATTAGTCAAGATGGAGTTATAGTTCTTGTGCACTGCACTTCCTCTCAATGTGCTTGACCATTGTATGAAGTTGTATTGAATTCCAACCAGTAGTTTTCAAGTTATGCTCCGGACAAGGAAAACTAACAAAGGGCAATAACTCTGTAATTAGTCAAGATGGAGTTATAGTTCTTGTGCACTGCACTTCCTCTCAATGTGCTTGATCATTGTATGAAGTTGTATTGAATTCCAACAAGTAGTTTTCAAGTTATGCTCCGGACAAGGAAAATGCAACAGACCGACCGACCGACCGACCGACCGACCGACCGACCGACCGACCAACCACCGGGTGACTCCTATATACCCCCCTAAACTTCGTTTTGGGGGTATAAATATTATCAAATATTCAACCCAAACAACACCAGACACACACTGCTACACCTCAGCAAAGACACCACAACCTAAAACTGCACCCATGTAAACCTGTAAGCCTCACATTTAATTTTGAGTTATAGTATTGAATTTTTCAAAAATATTACCTCTTCAAACTTATAAAAGTGAAGACTCCAAACTTGCCAAATTAAATCCCCTAAACGTATTTCAAGTTTAACAATATATGTTTGTCAATAACGAATTTATGACTAAACAGAAATTATATTCTACAGCAGGAAAAAGACATCAAAAACTCTAGAAAACACAAAAGAGCATACCTTCTCCACAGTTGACTTGTCAGGATTGAGTGTATCCTCTAGGTCACTGTCTACCTCAGGTGACTGAAAAGGGAGAGACTCAGTATGATTGCTGCATGGATTCTAAATTTCATACGGTGACATTATTCTTGGGAGAAAAGCTAAAAATAGATGTACATAGACCTAGCAGTCACTTCATCCCTACCACAGGTAAATCTTCTCTGAAAGTGCACTTTTGAATCATAAATTCAAAATTTTCTTTTCTCTTTAAAGTGTTGTCTAGTACTTGTAAAGCCTGTTAACCTGGTTGCCTTCCCTTTTAACCATTTTCTAACTAACAGAGGTCCAACAGATATAATTCTTACTGGTCAACACCCTTAAACCTTACCCCACTAAATTTCTAAAACTGATTTGTTTATACATCAGTTTGGGCAATACTATTACTTGTTGAAGGTGTTACCTACTGGGCATTTATTGGATGAACATCTAACAGTGCAGACCATGATCAGACTGCAAATCATTTGCCATTAACAGAGTAAGGGTTAAACATAACCCTTACAAATACTATCTCAATGCTATTCATGCTAGACCCTTGGCACAGAATAAAACATTATCAGAATAGCAAACTTGAATCATTAAGCACAGCAAAGTTTTACTTTCGTTCAGGATAATTGAATGACTTGAGTAATTTACCACTGCTTCTTCCCGTATCTGTATGGACTGGTTCCCTTTATCTGTCCCACTGTGTCGAGTCGAGTCCCAGTCACTTTCCTCATCCTGTCAATAAAGAATGTTACAGGGATTACCTTTCAGCATAAATAAACTGAATATTAATTTACAATTATAACAGTATTAGTAAAAGAGAACACAAAAACACAAAAACTGTTTTTTATGTTGTTCTAGAAGCAGTTACACATATATCAATAAACTTCCTTCTTTCATTTACTTCTATTATTAAGGCAAACTAACAGAAATCTTTGCTGATGGTCGAGATGACAAAAGTGCTCTTCAATCAGTTCTCAGGAAATAAATTTTGTAACATATCAGTAGAGGATCTAGCAGCAGTCACAAACTACTCAAGTAATGTGAACACATGCTGTATACTTTAATACATAGTTGTTGTTTTAATCTTCTTAAACTATCTAGTAGAAGTGTCAGTAAAATTCCTGTCAATTCCAGATTTTTTGACATGTCATTTTGCCTTTTTGTTTCACGAGCATTAAGTATAGTCGGTTATAATATGCTATATCTAGACATATTTCAGTATTATGTCAATTTGTTATAAATGCCTTGTTAGCATCCTTTTCTATTGTTCACCAACATTTGTAACTTTTATAGCCTATCAAATCAGACTGATGGACTTGATGTGCTGACAGGAAAAAGTCTTGATACTCGTGCAGAAAATGTAAAAGCAATTTCTGCGTTGGACAATCACTACAGATAGTGTTATTAATATGAGGCTTCAAAATCTTTGGTCTGCCAGTAATTATTGTGTGTTGTTATTCTTCAAAAGTTTATTCTCTCCCTTAACCTTGTGTTTGTTACTACATTTGTTAGAAGATCAACAAAGTTCTCAAACTAAATGTTAAAAGACATGTAAGAATAACACAAGATGTCTTCCAAATGTTTAACTAGTTGTTAACTACTGGGAAAGCACACAACTGCAACTGAACTTTGGAAAACAAGAGGGCCATGATGACCCTGTATCGCTCACCTGAGTGATATTGCTCATCAAGAAAAATATTCAGATACATTTTCATGATGATTGAACACAAAATGTAGCCGCCTTTTCTTTTACTTCCTATGGTGCCCTAGTTATTGACCCCAGGTGATGAAGATTCAAAACACAAGAAAACCATTCTAACTAACTTTCATGTAAATTGGGAATCAATTGTGGCCTCAAGAGTGTTAACAAGGTTTTCCTTTGGTTTGACCTTGTGACCTAGTTTGAGACCTGATATGACCCATTTTTGAAAACCACTTAGATTTCACCAAGATACTCATTCTGACAAAGTTTCAGACCCAATGCAAAATGCAGCCTCTATTGTATACCCAATGTTTTTCTATGAATTTACCTGGTGACTTATTTTCAACCTTGACCTAGAATTAATCAAAACACTGATTCTGATAAAGTTTCATGAAGATCAAAAGCAAAATGCAGCCTCTATTGCATACAAAAGTTTTCACATGATTTAACATGGTGACCTATTTACTGACCAGAGATGACCCATATTCAAACTTGACCTAAATTTCATCAAGACACTCATTCTGACTAAGTTTCACAAAGATCCAGTAAATAATGTGGCCTCTTTTGCATACACAGGTTAAGTGAGGATGGAAGACGGATGACAGACATCAAGCAATCACAATAGCTCACCTTGAACACTGAGGTGAGCTTAAAAGACAACACAAAGATACTATTACTGGTGTATTCACTGCATCTAACAATGTGCGGGAATGGAAGGGAAAATATAGAGACATAATAAAGTACTACACAGCACCTTATCTGGAGAAGTTTGTCGGGAATCAGGGACTATGGCAGGATGCACCTCTGCCTCCACTATTATTTTCCTGTCCTGAAACCAGTTCAAACCAATGTTGACGGGGTAACATTGTTCTTTTTTAATGCAAAATATCAGTCATAAGAAAACAAACTGAACAATTTAAGTCTTGGAACATTCTCTCCTTAAATAAATTAAAATCCTTTCATTGCCTTAGGAAAATAAAAAGAGTCAGCTTTTATTAACAATAAAATGATCAATTAAAATCATGCATAGAACTAAATGAAATTTAGTTACATTTTTATGGATATTTTTAGATGTTGTTTTAAGTTTGAAAGTATTATTGGAAAATGCAAGGAGGTTTTCGAACCTGGTTTGGGAGTTCATCTTCCTCAGAATCCCAGTAAGGCTGCATGCAGGAAAATATGTAGATTTAGATACACACACAACACACAGTAATAAAGCATATACTGGCAATCAGTGAAAAGTCTTATGAAGCAAAAACAGAACTTGTTCATGTGTTACATCACATTGTTGGTTCTGAACATTCTGCTGATGATTTCTATTACAGTAAACTCCGTATATAACGACTCCGGATATAGCGAAATCAGGATATAAGGAACACATTTTCTCTGCCCGATTTTTTTTTATTTATTTATTTAATATGAAAATGGTATATGGATATAACAAACTCCGGATATAACGAACACATTTAAATGGTCCCAAGGAGTTCATTATAAACGGAGTTTACTGTATATGGTATTTCTGTATTTTGCATTTAACTTTGCTTTTAACTTGTTGAATATACACACCAATCCACACCTTTTACATCTAAGAGAGTTCTGTTCACATTTAATTTCTTTAAAGAAGTGGAGTAAAGGCAAAATACATTTTAAACAAGAGCACCGCCTGCGGGTGCCGAACTGATGCTCGTCTGATTTTATCCTTTTACGGATTATTTTTTAAGTAACAGTGTCCTTGACCTTGACCCTGAAACACAATCCCACAAAAGGTTTTTGTAATCAATAACTATACACTGTGTTCACAATAATTCAATTGCAACTAAAGATACTGTATATTTCCCATTATTTCTAGTTTTAGAAAAAAAAAAACTTGACCTTGACCCCATGATCCCAAACACAATCCCAATAAATGTTTTTATTTATATGTATTACACACTTAATAATTTAGTTACATTATGTCAGTTGTAACTAAAGATATTGAATAATTACTATTTTTCTTTTTTTAGCTACAGTGACCTTGACCCCAGGCGCCCTAAAACACAACCCATCAAATATCTTCTTAAATACTTACTGCAAACAAAAGTTGGTTACATTATGTCAACTGTATCTAAAGATATTGAATATTACAGTTTTCCTATTTTTAGTAACAGTGACCTTTTGACCCCAGGAGCCCCAAAACACAATTTAATTAAAGATATTCATAAATACTTCTTATACACCAAGTTTGGTTGCATTATGTTCACTGTTACAAAAATGGTGTGTGTTAAAACTTTCTAAATTAAGAAGGGGCAATAATCCAGTCAAAATACTAACAGGGTTATATAACTTGTAAAACTCTTCCTTCATTCTATAGTACATTTGATAGTGAACAGGTATTCCAAGTTTTAAAGTGATAGCTTTGATAGTTTGTATGTGAGTGACCTAAATGCAAAACTTGAATAATCAGACTAGCTAAAACTGACTAAGTCCAAAAATACTAAAATATCGGCCCCCCCTCCCCCTCCCCCACCCCCACCTCAATGTATGACTCACAAACCCATTTGATTATGTTGGAGTACATTATCCATTAATTGTTTGTGAAAATTTGAAATCAATCTAACAAAAAATGAAAAACCTATGTCCAATTCTCAAAATCAACCAAAATCCATCAAAATTCATGTTTTTTACTCAAAAAAACAGGTCACACTCAGCATCTTAAGCATACAATGTGAAGAAGGGTTTTAGATGAATAAGTTGTCCAAGTTTCAAAGTGATAGCTTTGATAGTTTCCATGTAAGTGACCTAAACGCAAAACTTAACCAACGCCGACGACAACAATAACGACGACGACAACGATGAAGACGATGACAATCAAGTGACGACAATAGCTCGTCATTTTTTTCAAAAATCAGACGAGCTAAAATGCAATGACTTTTGCTTCAATTTTGGAAATCATTTTTGAAAATCTAAATTAAGTTATCATACAAACTGTACCAGGCAAAATTGTGAAAGAAAAATGACCGGCATGCTGTTGAGTACAGCTAAGGTATATATTGTAAAACATATATTAAAGTTAAACTGAATCACCCGTTCCAGTGAATTCACTTTAGTAAGGCAATGCAACACAAGAAAAGTTTTCAAAAATCTCTGAAATCTGAAGAGCGACCACTGGAAAGCTTTGCTTAACTGCTCTGTTAGTGGTTAACATTACTACCTTGTGCAAGAATACTGTCTTAACTATCATAACAGGATTGGAATCCTAAGCCCAAATTGACAACAAAAAATAAACTCTGCTGATAACTTTACATTTAGACATCACATTTAGATCTGCTCCATGCTTTTTCTGGCTGATAAATTGTTTTATTAACCAGGGGTTGTGTCCATAGAACAATCACACATAACTACCACAGACATGTATACTATACCTACATCAGAATCTATTGGATGCTGAACTGCTGGAGGATTTCCTACACCTTCAGTCTGCAAAACAATACAATATTCAAAGTACAACTTTTGTTTAAAATGTAATACAATCGACATCTGCACCAAAGGGAAGCTTGAAAGAACTTTTTTTTTTAAAGACATAACGCTAACGATTGATGTGATTCCAGCCTAGCCCTTACTTTATACTGTGATTTGGAGCTACAACCTTGTGTAAATGATCAACAGATACCGGGCCATCTTGCCTTCAGCCTAAACTCCTGTTTTGTGTAGAATAGCTAGTTTCTGAGTAAGATATACTGCATACAGCTGCCGTCTGCTTTAAATAGCTTATTTTGGTTATATCCTCACCTAACTGCTTAATACATTTGATTGTAAACAATAAATAATGGTTGCAGATGATGAGATTTTAATGTATAAGTTATAGCATAGTTTATGTTACATCACATTGCTTTAACATTTTGTTGTAATATTTAACCTTCTTCAGGATTCCTCTTGGTGTGTTATGGGCCGAGGAATCCCGCGGGCTCTGGACCTCTGAGTCGTCCAAATCTGCTTCACTCACGTCTGATACATCATCCATACCCAGGTCTGCCATCATTTCTGTAACATAATGAATTACTATTGTAAAACTAAACTCCATAATAGCAAAAGTGCGCTTGGTAGTCTTTTTAAAAGTTTTCTCAGAAACAATCAAATTTAGACATAGCTGAATTATTTATGACAATATGTGTATCGTTCTAAATCATGCTACAGAAACATATTTTAGAACTCAAATGACATCTTTAATAACAATACCTCTTCTGATTAATTACATATAGCATCATCCAATAAGGCCCCCTCAGAGCTTCACATCACAGCAAAGCTTTTCTAACACAACCCCCCCCCCCCCCCCCCCCCCCCCCCCCCCCCCCCCCCCCCCCCCCCCCCCCCCCCCCCCCCCCCCCCCCCCCCCCCCCCCCCCCCCCCCCCCCCCCCCCCCCCCCCCCCCCCCCCCCCCCCCCCCCCCCCCCCCCCCCCCCCCCCCCCCCCCCCCCCCCCCCCCCCCCCCCCCCCCCCCCCCCCCCCCCCCCCCCCCCCCCCCCCCCCCCCCCCCCCCCCCCCCCCCCCCCCCCCCCCCCCCCCCCCCCCCGCAAAGATGCATGCAATATTTCCTTCTATTAACATTATGTGCTCCCTTACTCCGAGTTGCCAGTTTTGTACACAATGTTTACATATTTATAAAATTAATAGTCAACTGTTGGGATTTATTTCAAAGCCATCCTAGAACTATTCTATTCACAAACACTTATTAAAGAAGAGACAAGAACGATAACTTCAGCTATAAAAGTAGAAATAGAGAAATGATGAAATAGAGAAAGAGAAAATACAAAAACTATGCAACAAATGAAATACTAAATGCTGAAAAATCAAAACAAAGTTATGGGGATTGTTCCCCCCGGTGAAGTTTTTGTTGGTCCCCCCCCCCCCCCTATTCAAGCCTTTTTTTCAAGATATTTCAATCAAGACTAAAACTAGCAGAATAAGCTAAATTATCACAATAAGTTTACACAGAACTAAATGGGAATAATTTTTCTGGACACAATCGACAAGATATTTGCATCTGTCTCCAATACAGACCAGAATCATCAATCGGAACCTCTGTGCAGTCTGATTGTGGTCTGCATAGTATACAAGTCAGTTGGCTCATTTCTTATTCAGCTTCTTAATTAACTCTTAGGGAGGTAAAAGTCAACCTTAGAAATTAAGCAGGTCAACATGAAAGTATTGAAATAAAAAGTGGAGTGTAACAGCGCTGAAACAAAGTACTTGTTCAGAAAACCAAAGAGAGGACAACATCAAAATGTCTGATTACAGAATGCCAATTTTTCTGTTTCTGTAAACTAAAAAAGTCAAAACTCATTTTGTACTCTTACTGCTGAATTAGGTAAAAATTGTAAAGACTGAAGTAGAAATAGACATGCAGTGAATGATTGCTTCAGTAGACAATCACAACACAAACGGGTTAGAATCAACTTGTTCCCAAGTGAGTATTAGTCAATTTAAAAGAACGGTTTGAACATTATTCCATTTTGTTAAAGTCTTATTTTATCATACAGAAAGTTAATTTATTCTTTATACCTTAGGTCACAATGTTTTTTTTTTCACCTGGCCGTACTATATTTAACTCAAGAATGTTCAATGTGCAGATATTTCATCTAAACTAGCAACTAGGAACAGTTCCTATATTTTGTAGTAAACAACCCCTTGTCTAACTTCCAAAAGATTTTCATAGCACAGATCATTCAAATATTGACAACAAACAAGAGGACCAAGATGGCCCTATATTGCTCACCTTAGTACATGACCTATTTATGACCCAACGTGACTGAAATATTCACCCTTAAACTACATACCATAAACATTAACTTTCTGTTTGACCTTGGCATGACAACCATTCAGATATTTAAATGACGACTGGCTATAAAATGTGACTACTAGAATATTATTAAGGGTTTTCTTGGATTTGACCATCTGACCTTGTTTAAAATCTCAGGTGAGCAACATACAATATTGACTTAACACTCTGACCAAATTTCATGACAATTGGGTATTACATGTGGCCTCTGGTTTTAACAAAGTTTTAATCTGATTTGTTCTAGTGACCTAGTTTTTGACCCCAAGTGATGTAGTTTCAAACTTGACCTAGAAATCATTGAGACAACTATTCTGACCAATTTTCATGATGACTGGTGAATAAATGTGGCCTCTAGAGTGTAAACAAGGTGTTTCTTTTGACCTAGTTTTTGTCCCAAAGTGACCCAGATTCAAACTTAACCTAGAAATCATTGAGATAAACATTCTGACCTATTTTCATGAAGATTGGCTGTCAAAAGTGTTTTCTGGAGTGTTAACAAAGAAACATGGATGGACAGACCATCGGCAGACAATAAGCTCAGCTTTGAGCACTTGGTGCTCAGGCAAACTAAAAACTAGACAAATGATAATTGCAAATTAAAATTCATGCAAAAGAAAGCAAAAAACAACTGAAACAATAGATTAAAATTATAACACAGTGCTTGCTGTTTCTCTTACCGGCATGCTTATCTACAAAACAACCATTTATCAATATCAATATTTTCTATATTATTCTTCCAGCAACCAAGATAGGAACTTCAAAGATTATTTGTTTTGTTTTAAAAGCAAGTAGGAATTTGCTATTGTCTGTTATAAACAAAGAATTGTTACACAGAGAGATCATGTCTCCCCCACTGTTAATGATGTGGTAAAATGCCAAGTATTGTTGAGTGTGAAACCATTCTCAGACTCATGAGCACTGTAATCTTGAACTCTTGACATATCTTGCTTTTCATGTCTACATGTGTACATTGTATTAAGACGGTCACATGGAAGACTGGGCAATGCACTGCCTCTATAAAGACTAAAGAATATCATCACCATTATTACTATGAAAATGCCTGGTAATATATTTCTATGCTAGGGACTTATCATTCCAATAAAGTTTCAATAAAATCACACTAGGTGCTTAGGAGATGAAGCACCAACAAACTTTGTGCATTAAATTTTTTAAAGGTCCACAAATGAACAACAACAAAAAAATCATCCAATTGAAATAGGATGATAATACAGACAAAAATGTGTTATACGCATCATCCCTGCAAAGTTTCACTTACATCTAAGATTAATGAAATGAAGTGCAAAAAAACAACTTCCAAGGACAGATAAACAAGAGTGGTGAAGCTAAAAACAGTGTTTTCCTCTACCAGTGATAGAAGATATGATATAAGTAAATGAGCCTTTTCTAGAACTAGCTCAAAATCTACACAACTAATTATGAAGTGTTTTGTTACTCCAATATCCTACAGCAGAAATATAACAACTCCAAATCAATTCAACATATTTTGTGTAAAAGACATAGAGGTTCATGTGTGGTGTAATTTTGACATTTAGAGTTAAGAGAATTAATTCAAAGAAGACACACTCTCTTGTGTTCAATATTTTTAGTCTGGTGAAATTCCTTCTTACTTTCACAATGGCCATTTCAAAATCATGTACATAGTACTTCGTAAGTCTGACCTTGGCACCACAAGTGAAGTTTGGGGTATTTTATTGCCATTCTCAAGTGAAGATTAAGACATTTTACCAAGCAATGCCACTTTGACAAACGAATCTTTCATGCTTTCAGAAATATGATTCAAATTTCTTATCTTTGGGATGGAAAGACAAACAGAACAGATTTACAACTAAAACTATTATTTTGCTTCCCTCCTTGGACAGACATATAAGATCAATAAATCTTGAGAGTTTGAAGATGATGTCAAGTGACAGATCAACAGAACAGGAGTTTTCATGTTTCAACCGTACAGAAATATATCGTTAATCTATCACTGACTTTTCTGAAAAATCTGAAAATACTAAAATATCTGTTTGGTTCACTATTAAAATCTGTGATACTATAAAGTGGGAAAATTTGCATCACCTTAATTTAGCCATTTCTCCATGTCAAGAATTAATGAATAAATAATATAAAAATAAAGACTTGTAAATATAAACTATACACCAAGTGTTTAAGGAATAAATACTCACAATTTCTTTGATTGAGTCAGATATCTACTAATTGTCAAAAATAAGCAAAAACTAGATCACAGCAAATATTTCCCAGTCTACAGTATTTATGTGATATGGTACAGGGAAAAAGGAATTAGTGATATATGTGCACACAGTCTGAAAACTCTAGGTAATTATTGTGACAAGAAATTGCACAAAACTTCTACAAAGTAACATACCATTTCCTCCACTTCCTGATAAAATATTCAATTACAAACATAGTAACATCCTGAATCTAAGTTCTTTATACAGTCTGTCTATCTATATCAAGTCTTGTCTAAAAATTCAATCTAAAGGTAGGCCCTGCCTAAAAAGGGCCTAAAAATTGTAAATTATGTCAGGTCCTTGTCTAAAAATTGTAATTTGTTCAAGGTACTTCTCTAATTTAGTATAACTCATACTAGGGTCCATGTTCAAAATTCATAATTTAGTCTAGGTCCTCGTCTAAAAACTAAGACTCACTGTAGGTCATTGTATAAAAGTTCCATTTCAATCTAGGTCAATTCATAATACTAACTTTTATTCATACACAATGAAAAGCAAACAGTTGTCATGCAATGCATTTAAAAACATCACAAAAAAACAAGATTTCAACCATACAATCTTAGGATGCAGCCATTTGCCATGCACATTCCATTAATAAGCATCAAGTAAAGCACTTGAAAATTAGTTTACATACTGGTATAAACATTAATTATTGTACAGTATCAATAATCTATCAAATGGCATCGTCTTTGTCATATCTCATCAAGTTCAACACCAAAGTATATAATGTTCTTTCAGAACAACACAAATCTGTCCTATCTCAATGACATCATGAGCACTGATCATACCAGCATGGTGTCTCTAGTAAAGGGAAGTACATTATCACAGGCATTAGTCTTAAGTCAACATTAACTGGTTAGATTTGTATCAAACATTTTACCTTTAAATACATCCTTTGACAATTTTTTATCTGTAGATGCAGCACCAGTTGGTAGGTAACCTCCAGAACCCTGAAGTCACATAGAAAAACATAAAAATACATATATTAAAAGTTTCTAACCAGTCACCCCTTTTTTGGGGGGGGGGGGGATTTTCTTTTCAATGATTTGCATAATTGTGCATAACTTATGCCAAAGAAATATGAGCAAAATACTCTATCCACATTATGCACATATTGTTTGATGGTACACAAGAACATAAGACAAACTACCAAGAATTTCACCAGAAAACCACTATTGTTTGCTAATGCTCATCACATTCTGCAAGTGTGACAAAAATCTTTTCAGAAGTTTTGTAACCTACTTTTTATCTACTGAAGTGTGTGATGCATTTATCTGCAAGATTTACACATACATATATTTACAACAACAACCTATTCTGGCCTCTCTGTTCCATAGCTTCTTCATTTTTAACATCATCATCATTGACATTATTATAATCATGCTGATTACTATCCTCTACATACTTACACTAGAAGCCTCTTCTGGAGTCTCTATTCTGCGTTTCTTGCTTGGTTCAACCTCTTCCTCATCTTCATCATCTATATCTTTATCATCGTCTGTTGCACTCTGTAAACAAGCAAACTCACAATGTTACTGCTGTAACAAACTGTTTAACAATATCACTGTCACATCTATCTACTTACATTTAACATTACAAAGTGACAGTCCTAGCACCAAACTCTCAGTTTCTAACATTCCTGCGGTTGATAATGTTTTACCTATACTGGCAAGTGTCCTAAAACTGGACACTTTTCAAACATGTTTTTGACAACTCTGACAATTCTTGTAATATTTTTGTAACTTCTAGCAATCAAAATTTGACCATTAGAATTATAATCAGGTTCTTCTGAGTACAATAGTAACTGTAACCATCAGATTAAATCAATCAGATTTTGAGCCGGCTGTGGAGTTACCAAATTGCTATATTTTATTGACCAACTGTTCATGTTTCCGGACAGATAGTTTAATGATTTGTTTAATTGATGTTAGCTTTTAAATTATGTTAACTGTTTCAATCATTCTACACATTAATGAGTATAAAGATGAAAGGTTTACTTGTGAAATTTTTTGCTGGCCTAGAAATATTGCACTTGTACAGTCTGTCACTTTCCACTTTTCCCCGATAATGTAAGCATGCTTTCAGTTACTCACAAAGTAAATAGTGACTTCTTGGGTCAAATACTTACATTAAACTGTTGTTGTTGCACTTTGTACAATGGAAATCAAGTGTCTGTTTGATCAACACCATATGATTGTAAATATTAAGAAATATTCACGCGTTTAAACAAGTGTCCGGTTTGATGGTCGTCCGGGTTTGGTGGTCCCCAACCAGTATCTATAAAGCATTCTTATGAAACAATCTTCCATTTAGCAATTTTTAACTTTAACCAGAAACAGGATAATTAAGCAAATAATAATATTTTGCATTTACTATCTTCACTTTTATGAAACATTACAAAATGTTATGAAATACAAACAGTATTTCTTTAACTTGCAAAATGATCATAACAAAGGTTCAAACTCATATGAACAATTCAATTTCCACAGATATTTTTACAATCAGTTTCATTCAAATTACAAGTTTTAGTTAAAGATTAAAGTAAATTTGCAAACGATACTACTACATGTATTTTGCATTTACTATCATCACTTTTCTGAACCAGTATAATATGTATGATGAAATACTAACGATATTTCTGACTTGCTGATGGTCGCTGAAGGAGACCCGGTTCCGTTGTATAGGTGATGAATCATCCTCTTCATCAGTGATATCATCCTCCACTGTCGTATTTGACGCTGCCGACAATCTCTTGTTTATTGGTATCTTTGATGGGGTACTAGTGTGGAATGTGGCGGCCGCCGTACCAGGTGACCTCAAGTCCAATTCTGGGGTGGGAGAACGACTATACATGGGTCGTTTTACATCTCCTGAGTGAAATAGGTGAACTTTGTAAATGACATAAAACATATGACATTAATAATTAAAATGTATTTAGTTGCTGTTGTTCTTTTTATTGATATTATGAAATAATTATTTCAACTGCAATATACCAAAGTATTTTTCGATTAAAATATTATTGCCAAAAATTAAGGAGAAAATCTTTAATCTTGTGAAAAATACAGGGCTTAAAAGTGTCATCTAAGCTATCTGTCATCTTTTACCGAAACAGAGACCTTAAATCTGCGTTACACAAAAAACTGTTTGCTGAAACGTCTAATTCTGTCTTAACTGAAGCCTTTTAGACATTAATATATGCCGAACTAAAATCATGATACAGGTACATGTACTACTTTAACAACTGTAACATTTCTTTCAATACTGTCAGAATTAGATGAAATTTAGCAGTTGATGCCTACAACAAATAGTGGCCAATAACCTATTTCTACAGGGTGTATCTAAAAGTAGGCTTATGACATAACACACCATAATTACTAACCTCGCCATATACTAATATATAACAATATACTAGTATAACAATGTACTAGTATATAACAGACCAAACACCAGCTAGCAGTATGTTGTTATAAGTTTGTGGCAAAATATAACTTCTAAGATACCGGTATTAACCTTTAACCATAACCATAGAACATTACACCAGAATTTCACGTGTTTGCAAAATCATCTATACACTTATACCCAAAAACCATTCAAATCATAGAACAAAGATTCCCCCACCTCTCCAGAACAAACTTTAAGGAACACTAAATTGTTTATCTGTATTCATGTTGAGATACTCATTCTTATGAAGCAACACTGTATATTTACTTTTGTAATTTAATATGCAAGATATCATATTAGTGAAAACATTACAAAATAGAAAGCATGTGAATTTCAGAAGCAAAAATCCATTTAATATAAGAATTTAAGCTCCAAATTGGTCATGTGACCAATCTTCCTAGTATAAATAGAGGCAAACAGAACAAATCACTGAATCCTCGTTAAGCTCACTAAGATAGGGTGAAAATTTGTTCAGAACAAAGTCACATAATTCCTCTAACATATATTTCATGACAGAAAATTTCCTATGCATAGAAGTGTTATTCACTGAAAATGATTTAAATCAACTCTCACATGGTGCTGGGCATTTAGTATCTAGTTTAAGATCTAGTTGAGATAAAACTCCCATAAGATGTCCTAGACCAAAGATGAGAACATTCTAACAGAGTAAAATGCCCATTGTTTACTAAACTCATGTCTTCTATAGTTACATACTAGATTCCCAACTTGCATTTGCTAATATCATGGAGTACGGAAAACAATTAGGTCATTATCACTGACCTCAGCAGATCCAGATTCTTACGTTTCTAGGCTTGTAAGTGAAATACTTGAGTTTTGTAAACACTGGCCTAGTGCTAAGAAATACTAAATACACACAAAGATTTTATATAAATAAACCATATAGTTTTTTAATTAAACCATTTATATCTGCAACAGAGCTCCTGGTTTACCCAGCTTAACAATAGAGAAAGCATCCTGCACTGGTATCTCCAATGAGTCTTTTTTATATCAAACAACTGTCTAAGGGTTTTTCTTTAACAAGATAAAGCATTACTTTGCTTACTGAATTGAATATAAGTGAATTATACTCTCAGACATTATGTTTCTTTTACATGGAAATACCAGAGCACTAAATAAGAGACTTGAAGACCAGTCTGAAAACTGAGAAAGTGTGCACACAGAAAACCAGTCCAACTACAGTTTTGATGGTCACCTGTGCTAACTAGAACTTTTCGGAATTTCACTGGCGATCTTCGATGGTTAGGATCTGGGACTAAAATTCAAATAATTACATCTTTCTAAATGACACAAACTTAAAATATCTGTAGAATTATTGATATTCTTCAACTTTGGTAACAGTTACTCTCCATCGCAGTGTTCTTACACTGAATTTGTGCCCATAACCAAATACTGCATGACAGTGTATTGAATTCCAATTGTATGATAGCTAAATTGCTCCAAGAAATAAGCCAGGACATTTTGCTCTTAATTAGTCATGAGCATTTTTGTAGCCCCCTTAATGATACTAGACCATTTTTTGCAGTTGTAATGAATCTAACCGTTAAATGCTCGGACAAGGAAAAGTGGAATCAAAGCCCCTGAAGTCAACCAAATGAAGTTCCTGTCCTAACTCAAATATAACTGAGCCAATGTATAGGTCTAGCTGAATTCCAACAGTAGTTAAATTATACCCATAAGCATTGTAACTAAGGGTTTAACTCAGTAAGATACTCATGATAAAGTGATATAGTACACTGCACTTCCTGCTAATGTGTTGACAGTATGATTTTTTCTTAAATTCCAAGGAGTATAACTCTAGAATTACTGCTGCAACAAGATTAAGCCAATGAAGGGCACTAACACTGTATTGGAAGTCTAGGGAGTTATAGCTTATGCACTGAAAACAAGAGGGCCATTGTATGGCCTTGTATCGATTCCAACTCTGTCTACCATTGGCAAAAAGTAAAAAGGGTATTAATAGCAGAAAGGCTCAATTTTTACCTTTGGCTCATGATATCCTCTTAATAAGCCTATTGTATGAAATCAAAAGTCCCCCCAGGCAGGGTTAATTTTGACCCTGAGGTCAGGATTTGAACAATCTTGGCAATAGATCAGTCAATTATTGCCAACATGCTGAATATCTAAGCTCTAGGCCTCATTATTTTGCTGTCTGATCATTGATCTGCACTTGTTTGTCCATTCAGTTTTTTTGCTGTCTGATCATGATCAATGAAATGTAAGCTATTCATTAGTATGTTGGCGGTCATGATCTGCACTGTCCTAGCTTTTTTGACATTTTTTGCTGTCTGATCATGATCTGCAACAGTGTTTTCAAGATATGCAAGGTTATTTAGCATGTCTGATCATGACTCTGCACTTTCAAGATAGTTATAGTTCTGATCATGATCTGCACTTCCTCTCATTATTTTGACCTGTCTGAACTTGATCTGCACTTTCTGACAAAGTTTTCAAGGATATCTGGGCAATGAAAATGTAACATCTAGAGTGTTAACAAGGTTTTCCATATTTGGACTGCTGACCAAGTTTTGACCCCACGATGACCCATATACCTCTAAACTCGTTGGGGCTAGAAATCATCGAATCAACCTTTCTGACAAATTTGCCAGGATACTCTTATTGCAGGCTTACAAAATGTTACACTCTATGACTGTTATACAAGTGTTTTTCCATATTAATGGACTGTTTGACTTAGCTTTTTGACCCACACTATTTTTTTCTGACCCATAATTAACAACTTGAGCTAGAATATCATAGAATAAGCCAACTTTTCTGACATTAATTGCTAGGATATTTGTGGACTGATACAGTAGCTTTTAGAGCCTTAATGATACAAGATTTTTCACATTTTTGCGGGCTACTGTGACACAATGTTTTTGAACCCCAGATCGACCAAATCCTGTTGAACTCATACCGAGTAATTTACTGGGACAAACATCCTGACCCATAAGCTTTGTGACAACTGAGGTTTAAAAAGATTTGACAAGTATAGTGTTAGTACGACCTTGCAAATGTGGACGAATTTTTCTGAAATTCAAGGAGTATAACTCTAGAATTACTGCTGCAAGACATTCATAGCCCTATTAGCACTAACCCTGTTGGAAGTTTTCCAGCTTAGGTTAGCTGAAAAAAAACAACATGCATACAAGTGACAGAGAACAGGCAGTGGTAATTTGATGAAATTTTGGCCGTTCAATGACCATAACTCAAAAGTGCCTAGGGCAATCTGACTGATAATTTATGCTGGCTTACATAAATATTATGCCCATGAACATTGTGAACATATTTGGTGAAGTTTGGGCAAAAGTTAGATTGAACAGAAACTTCAAAATGGAGAGAGCATATTTATATTGAAATTTTGGCAATTCTAGGGCCAAGTTCAATGAAAAGTAATGCTATTTAGAGAGTGAACAACATCAATGGACACCTCCCATCTACCAAAGGGTATCACACAATATTTCCTGTCTAATGACAGAAAAGAAAATTTTTAGAAACATTCTAATCTGATAGATGAACTGTTTCCTATGTTTAGAAGCTAGCAGCCATACAGTGTCTGCTAACTTGTTGAAGAATACAGAAAGGAACAACATATTGAGACTGGAGCCAGTCAGTTACTCCAGGCCATTCACAGAGGGTAACATTTATCTACAACCACTGTAACAGAAGATTTAGTTTCCCTTTCAAGCATCAACGTTAGTTATTACATTTAGCTCTTTTACTTTCTCAAGCACACAACAGATAGTATAGCCAGATCATTATTGCTTGACACTTGGTTTTAGCATATAACACAAGAACTGAAAAACTCATACCAATCAGTTTGAGTATTCCTGTTTAACCAAAAATAAAAAGATTTCTAACACTGTTTGCATTTAGTATGTTCAATCATTAGCCTAAAACTTTTATCCAAATTGTAAGCTGTAAAGGTAATGCATGTTCTACAGAAAAATGTTAAGTTGCATAAATAATTGCCTATAGGTTTAGAAAGGAACAAGTGTTCCAATATCACCTGGCACCATGACTTGATTAGTTGATCACCTTAGTAATAATTAGCACTAGGCTAAGGAGTTGCCTGATGGGGGCAACCAACCATTAACCCATGGGTCAGGGATAACAAATCTGGTTCAAACCAGAAACCCCTATTTCTGTGTGTCTATAGTCAGGTTTTGATTCAACAAAATAGGATATTCTCACTATGTGACCAAATATGTTTACCTAGATGGCTTGGAACTTTAAACTGCACATACTTGTTTCTCCTCAGATGCCGGTATATAATCTGTATAGACTATATAGTAATGCAAACATTTGACATTTTGTTTTGTGACCTAAATACTTTATTATAACTGAAAAAGACTTAGAGAGTGATGCAAGATGTCACTGAAAACGGATTTAAATCAATAACTTTGCTAGGGAAACCAGAAATTAACTGCCGTCTGACAGACACACACACAAAAATCATCATATTATATTTAACTAGAGCTATCACTAAAGACACTGCCTTGACACAGCTTTTACCCTTTTGCTAGCTGCTTTAACCCGCTTGGCCACAGTAAAGGAATCAGAGCAATGCATTTGTGTGCTGCAAGCTGACAGTTGCAGTTGCTTTTTGAAGAATTTGTAACTTTATCACTCCATAAAATTTCATTGATTTTCAGTCAGTGATTGCTGAGAAATAGCCCGCCAAAATACACCTCAATATACACTCTATATGTATTAATAATTGAAAAGGGTAATAATTTTTAAAAATTATCCACATGTTACATGCTGACAATTTGCCCAAATAAGCTTGAGACTAATAATTCCTGTAAGTTTTATTGTGCTCTGCACAATGGTAACTGAAAAATAGTGCAGACAAACATCTTTAACTACACTATAAGTATGAAAAATCAAAGGGCAACAACTCTAGGAAAGTTATCTGGGTGTCATATACATATAATATGCACAACTTAGTTTGGTAATAATCATTCATGTAAATTTCCATTTAATTCCCACCAGTGGTTGCAAACAAACATCTTTATGTGCACTATATGAAAACATCAAAGGGCAATAACTCAATGAAAAATCACCCAAGCAGAACAATCCAAGGATATCTAGACTAGGCTTGGTACTCAACACATCTGTGAGGTTTCATTTAATTCAAAACAGTGGTTGCAGGACACAGTTTGTCTACAGATGAACGGACAGACTGACAAGCGTGATACATCCAATCTGGGGGAACAATGAATCATCTACTCAGCTAAGCTAACTGTTTCCAAGATACAACTTTTTACGTCAAATTGCAATGCAACACTATAATATGGATGTTAATGTGTGTATCACACATATATCATGGTGACACAAGGCAAAGTCATTTTCACTTCTACAAGAAATGGTAAACTATGAGGTGTCTGTATATATTGTAAAGTGTGTAAGGCAGCAAACAGTTTACATGTATAATCTTAATTCTGTATCATAACATTTAACATAATAGCTATAGATAATATACAAGGGTTGGTCGAAAAGTTTGTAAACATTCTCAATAGCTCCCACATTTCTGCACGGAAACTGTTGAAACTGCGTACAGTCTAATAAGTCATCTGATAAATGCAGTAAAAATCCGCAAAATAATGCTGGTACGTATTGATGATGTCATACCAAAATGTCGAGGTTGTAAGACATCTGATGGTTTAATAAACAAGTTTCAACTTGTCTGTATTGGATCAATGCAGCTAACCCCATACCGTTATCAGAGAGAGTGGAAACGTGTTGTCATTAAATTTTGCACGGAGATTGGAAGAACACCTAAACAGATATACAAGCAGTCTCAGATATCAGTCAATGTCTTATGTTAGCAGAACTTTGGTGTTGAAATATTCTGACGGATACACGGACACTGAAGAAAGACTAAGGAGCAGACTGAATATCACGTGTGTGTTATGAATGTTATTGACGTGACGTTGACATTTCAAGCGCCGTAATGATGATACTGACTGTATTCAAATTTCTGCTGTTTTATGGATTGTAATAGTTAAAGGTGCTATTGAGAAAGTCTACTTAGTTTTTTAACAACCCTTGTATATGCAATATGCATGAGTACTTGTGCCACTCCTACCTGGTTTTCCATTGGTTATCTGACCACTCGTCCCGCCCCCTTTATCTTCGCCGTCTCCTCCTTCCTCTTCATCATCGTCAATATTTAAATGTTTGATAAGACTTGTCTTCACAGCCCCGCCCTGAAATACATAAATCATAACCTCCTGATGTTCCTGTATCAAAGAAGGAAGTTCAACTCTCACCTGAGTAAAATAACCACAGTCATGTCCTACCCAGCCAGTACTGTTACATCCAAACAGTCATAATTAAGACAAATACATCTGTATCAAAACATTTTACTGAAAATTTTCAAAGCCTAAAAACATGTTAACTATGCAAGAACTAAAATACTACTGTGTCATACAAATTTACTCACCAATCAAAAATGATAACAAGAAAAACTCATCATGAGGATTTCATTCAAATCTAAAATTCTCAATTAAGTACATTATAAAAAAATCCTTACCTTTTTCTTCGCATTAAAATTGAATCTAGGAATCAATGACTTCTTAGACATTTTATATCAAATCCAATTTTTATGAAATTCCTTATACTTCCTGTAGCACCATACATGCACGATTTACACATAAAAAAAATCCCAAAATCACATTGCCCTGTTCAATTTAATACTGTCTACCATTTCTCTTAACCTTTCATTACTTCCACTTCCTATGCAGTACATTGTTACCCTAGTCTCATGTATTTATCAATAATATTAGCTGCCATAAATAGTTTCAAGACTTTATCCCTAGATAGTATTTGATGCCATTCTATACAGCTATCACTTTCTTATACCATAAAGTGACTAATCTTACATGGTTAATGAAATCTAAGCCTTCTTAATACAAGTCTTGTATACTGACTTAATCAGGTCAATTATGCCAGAATTAGGCCAAGTACTAACAACATATGTACCAGAATAATACTTATTTTGTGCCACCGTTTACTCCAGGAGTTCATGATGTCACAATGTACTCACATTGTTAATTCATGAACAGAAATTGTTAAGTTTTGTTTCAACAAATTTATTTTGAATTGATTCTAGACTAAAGTACTTGAAGCCTATATTAACTGCTCCCATTGGATGTTCAAAGGTACCTCCTTCAATTGCATGAACTGGTCACAAAAGATGCTGTTGGATGTTTTGAGTGTTATTACTGGTAATGAGGCAAAGATATTCACAATTTTTAGCATTAGCAAATATTTAGCGAAAACTTAACATTTTTTATGTATTCATGAACACTTAGAAATTTACAGTACACACATTGACATTATCTGCAACTTAATCAAATGAAATATATCCAAAATTCCACCAAGAACTAAATAAATTGTCAATCCACTTTTTTGGAATGACAGAACATCCTATCTCCTGATAAAAATTCAAGTGACTACATGTAATTTTGATTATGCAAATGATCATTGTGTTTGACTTAAAATCTGAATATGCAAATTCTTAATTATTTGATTTTCTTTTCAACATAAATACTCCAGTTTCATTCTAAACCCACTGATCCTCTATAAAATTTACACCGATAAACATTTTGAAAAAAGAGAGAATCAACTGAAATATCATCTGTACAGATTTTTCCAATTTCCTTTTGTCAGACGAAGGTGTTTAGCTATCACACATTACTACTTGTTGCATTATCATCTACTGCCATTTCATCCATAAAATATACAACACCTATTCAACAGAAAAAGTTTTCTTTGGATTGATTTATGGAGTATATGAGCAAATATTGATATAAAATGTTGACCTGTTTGTACAGATCTGTTATTGAATGTCTCACAAGTCACAACACACATGTTTTAGCATCCATTGTACCATTCTGGACCAGTTTGAATTTTTCAAAATTATCAATTGAACATTTTGACAGCTTGAACTTCAGTTTGAGGGGTCAATGCGAAACTATCCTAAGTGTATATAGAAATAGAAGCAGATAGGATAGTTTCGCTTTGACCAATTTACTGTCGTAAATACAGTGTATAAATGGGATTAGAATATTTAGCAGTGATTCTGTTTCCTGTAATACAATACTAATTCAATTCCAAAAACATATATCTAAAAACCTATACAACATAACGGGGAAGAAAATAAACAAGAGCTGTCAGAAGGACAGCGCGCTCGACTTTTTTAGTGCTTGCCTATAAAACAAAACTTTGACAGTTAAGGGCACACAAGACTTTAACTAGGAATTTCTAAGTACAAATCAAGAAACATTTTCACAGAGTTATCTTCTCTTGCTTACAGATAGGTCTCATGATGGCACATAAGAACTCCAACTTCCAAAGTAATATCTCAAATGGTTAAGTCAACAAGTGGACAAGAATGAAAATTTTAACTGAAATTCTAAGTCAAAAAGGGCCATAATTCAAATAAAATCCTTGACAGAATTACCTTCTCCTGCCCATGTTTTGGGATCATGATAGTAAACAAGTATTCCAACTTTCAAATTAATATCTCAAACAGTTCAGTCAAAAAGTGGACTGGTACGAAAAACTTAACCAAGATTCTAAGTCGATAAAAGGCCTTAATTTTTAAAACAAATCCCAAACAGAGTTACCTTCTCTTGCGTACAGATGGGGGTAATGATGTGAAATAGCATTAAAAGTTTCAAAGCAATATCTCAAAGGGTTAAGGCAATAAGTGGATTTTACCCATATTCAATGTATTTTCTAAGTAAAAAAGGGGCATAATTCTGTCAAAAACCTTGACAGAGTTATGTCCTCTTGTCTGTTGATGAAGGTCGTGATGGTAAACAAGTATGGTTAGTTTCAAAGCAATACCTCCAATGGTTTTGAAATAAAGTGAGGTGGTACAAAAAACTTAACCAAGCTCAATACACTTTTTAAGTAAAAAAAGGGCCATAATTCTGTCAAAAACCTTGACAGAGTTATGTACTCTTGTCTGTAGATGGAGGTTATGATGGTAAACAAGTATGGTAAGTTTCAAAGCCATACCTCTAATACTTCTGAAATAAAGTGGGGTGGTACGAAAAACTTAACCAAGGTGTGACGCCAACGCCGACGCCGGGGCGAGTAGGATAGCTCCCCTTTTCATAGAAAAGTCGAGCTAAAAATGTGTAAAACAAAAAAGTATGCAGTCTATAGTTTATACAATAAAATCAAAGTAAAAAAATACACAAAAAAAGTATAAGTCAAACTTTGTTTTATTTGAAGTGTGGAAAAAAATAACAAGAAAGAAAACTGCACAGGAAAATCAAAATATCGTAAGAAGCAAAGTTTTTTACTGATAAACATGTTGCGTATTATTTGTTATGTGAAATGTATTTCATCTCAATTCTACATATTGATCACTCAATCTGTGCAAAATTTTACAGCATTAACAATTAGTATCAATGTCTGTTGAGAAATAGCAAGTTCATGGAAGTCGTGCTAATTATTGTGTAGAATTAGAAACAGCTCAAGCGCTACAGTAATTGAGCAGTATATTAAACAAAAATGTCAAACATGTTTCCTGATTTCTGCGATATTAGGAAAATCTGTCGTAAAACTATTTCTCCCAACAACAGAACTCAGCAGGTTAAAAAAACAAAAGATGATGATTCTTTTTAAATACATTTTTTATAGATAAAAACCGAATATTTTAGTTGGATTTTAAGCAATAGTTAGCTCATTTTCTCTCTCTTTGCATATTCCAAACAATATTACACAGAAATCAGACCTAAATTTCAAATTGGTTCACTGTAAATCAAAATCAGATCATTTATACTGGTGCACCTATGAAAAATTGTAAACAACAAATGAAAAGTTTGAACATTAGGATCACACAGACAGAGAGGTAAGTACAATGGTGAGGTAGAGCAAACAAACCTGCTCAATGAATACATCTTCTTCTAGGTCTGTATCCTCTCCCTTCACAGACAGACAGACACACAAACACATAAATTCACACAGTCATCAATATATGCAAGTACATTTAGGGTTTTAAACAAAGGTATATTAGAATACAATGGAGACAGGCCAAACTAGAACAATCACGGAAGGTGATGAATACCCCCCCAAACACTGCACTTACACAGTTTATAAAATTTATGTAACATTTGATGCTTTAATTATTGGACCATGCACAACTAAGCATGGTACTTATATCACTTCCATGAAGGAGTTTTGGAGATTTAGAGCAGACAAGATTGTATTATGTCTAGCCACTGTGACCTTGACCTACTGACCTGAAACACGGACCATGGTACTTATCAGTACTGAGAAATATCATTAAATTTTGACCAGGATTAAGGAGATTAAAAGCACAAGAATTTGCTATCTCGAGCCCCTGTGACCTTGACCTTTTGCCTAGTGACCCGAAACATGAACCATGCACAACGAGGCTTCTGTGAAGTATCATTAAATTCTGACCAGGGGTTTTGGAGATTTAGTGTCCACAAGATTCTGTCTACAGACAGACAGATTTTACAATTTCAAGCCCCTGTGACCTTGACCTCTGGCCTAGTGACCTCAAACATGGACCATGCACAACTAGGCATGGTACTTATCACTTCCGTGAAGTGTCATTAAATTCTGACCAGGGGTATTTGACATTTAGCATACACAAGATTTTACTATCTCGAGCCCCTGTGACCTCTATAAATTTATTTTATAGTGCACAAACAATTAACAGATCTTTCATAAATAACACTTTTCTTTGTGAAAATTTCAGTTTTTTCTAGATAATGACAAAGCAAAATTTTTACAAAATATTTGGCAAAAATTTGGTTTATACAAAAGCCAGTTCCAAGTTGACACAGCTAGGTTAAGCAATATCTCTGTATTAATATGTTTCTTTATAAAAATGTTGAGTGCACTATTCAAACAGGCTTTTACTTTTGCTATTAACTATACAGTAATTTCTAGTACTGACACAGGTTAGAACCAATCTGATTTTAGTGTTGTAAAGGGACATCAGTCTAATTGAAACTTACTGGTACTGAAGGCTGAAAATGAAACATGCAGTTTAAAAATCGGATGACAACACACACACATTAAAACAAGCATCTATGACAACCAGTGGATTGTTGTATAGTGTAAGCAATGATTACATCTTGAGACTAGATATCACTTTTCAAAACCATTACTTTGTAGCCTTTAAAAGTCAATTACAATAACTGTAAATTGCTAACCAATCAGACAGGTTTACACAATTATGGTATTGATATACAGCTGTATCTTTTGGTATCACCAGAGGAGCCTTCAACATCAATGGAAGGGAGATAACCCTGTTTGCTTACAACAACTGACACAGTTTCTCTTTTGCAAAGAAAAATTGAAAGCTGATATCAAACAGTAATAATTCATGCAAATGTAAATTCTTCGCGGGAGCACAGCACATGAAGAAAATCATAAATATTTAACACTCTAAAGAAAATACCACTGTACACAACATACTGCCTTACCGTTGTATTTTTCACCAATGATACTTTCTAGCAAAATCATTCAGAAATGTTTAAGACTTCAATATACTGACTGGCAAAAGAAACTTTACCATTGAACTTGAAATTTATTACACCTGGCACAAATTAAAAAGAAACTTCCTGGAGCAAAAACATATATGATATATTTCTCCATTTACATGAATGATTATAGGGAATAAAACTTTACCACATACATATTTTCATGAAAACTTTCTGTGGAAAAATAGGCATTTCTTTTGCATTTTAGTGTATAATCTTTCTATCTAACTATATCCTTATTAATAAACACAAGACACAAATGCAAACTGTCCTGTGTCAAAATTGGCTGGTAAAGAATTTAAGAGGAAAATGCTTTTTTATCTATAAAGTGAAAATAACTGTGCTATGACTAGCACAATCTGGAGCTTCAGAACATTGCTTGAACAATCCTCAAATGAATGTTGTTACAAAGTTCTGCTATCACCAATATAAACAAATTATTGCAAATCAATGTAAAGAATGTATCAATACCAAAAACAGATATTTTCCAGAAATTATTTAAATATCACAACTTTTGGCTACAACTTTATCACTTTTTTTAAAGATTTTTTTTGGGAGGGGGGGATGGGGGAATGATGGGCTGTATCTCTACCATTTCTACTGTTCACACGGTCTGCTTTTGACAAAAATATCCATCTTTAAAAAGACTAAACAAAGGTTTTTTATTTTATAGAGTATACATTTATAAGTTGATGTGATGGGACTTCTTGACAAATCATTGAAGTTCAATCTACCATATAAATATATCACATTTGGGCGTGTTGGCACCTCATTAGTTATTTGTTAGTCACTCCTGAACCAGCCCCAAACACAGCATTCAATATTTGTTCCTTGATCCAATTTTAATAGGTTTCAACATAACATAAAATGCTTTATTAAATGCCTGAGTAAAAAGAGCATTTCCTTAATTTACCTTGAGCTTGTGGTCGTCTGTTGCAGAACTGATGTCCGTGTCGTCTGCCCAGGAATCCTGCCTGTTGTCATGGAGGGAATGTTTACTCACTGTCTGGTCATCAGAGTCATCTGCTGCAATAAGGTACAGATTCACTGTTATACTGAACCTTAGCTGTACAGGACAAATTGTAAACTAAATTACTGTGGCCCACATGTATTCAGGGCTTTTTCTGGCTCTTTTGGGAAAAGGTCCCTAGCCCTAATTGGGAAAAAACGCAGCGTTTTTCTTATCAAATTTGAAATTCATGTATGAGTTTAATATCTATTACCTTGAGGCCAAAAAAATATCTGTGTTTATGGCAACGGTCACAAAAATTTAGGTAGTAGAGGGGCAAAGTTTTTTGTTAAAAAATTTTATAGGTTGTAAAAAAAAACAATCTGTGTTAAGTGCAACGGTCCCAAGAATGCTATGAAGTGTAAGGACAGATCAACAAAAAAAAAAATTTGTTTCAAATTTTTTTTTTTTTTCAAAATTTTTTATTTGGAATTGGGAAAAATGAAGGTTATTTTGGATTGGGAACAGGGCTGATATAATAATAATAATAATAATAATAATAATAATGTCTTTATTTAAAGAAGGTTTACACATAAAGCAATGCTCAAAACATACAAAACTTATTTACAATGTGGCCTTCTAGAAAAGAAACAAAAAGGCAAAAAAAACGGTAAATGAAATAACAATATACATTTATGCAAATATACATTCAATCCCGACAAACACTCGTCATTACTACAATAAGTGAAATTATAATTATCAATTATACAGAACACATAATTTATCTAAATTTATCTAAACGTAGCACATGTGGAATTTATATTCTTGAAATGGTAGATAATTGCTGCTGTTTTTGAAAAAGGAAGTTCTTGTATTTGTATTTGAAAGATGATATTGAAGAGATATTTCTGATTTCAAGAGGTATTTTATTCCAAATATCAATACTGGTGTAACTGAATGAATTTTTCATATAATTTGTTCTAGGTTTGTGATGTCTTAAGTCATTTCTTTCCGATGAACGGAGTCTATAACGTGTATTTTTCGAAAATGTTAATAACTCACTCAGATATTCCGGTACTAGCTGGTGTTAGCATTTAAATATAAGTAAACCTGTATGGTAGGCACATCTATTTTCGAATTTTAACCATTTAAGTTTATTAAACATATCTGAGGAACTAGTTTTTAATGGTTTATATAATTCTGGCAGCCCATTTTTGTATTTTATTTATTTTATTTATATTTTATTTTGGGCTCATTGTATTGCCCCAGACAGTACAACAGTAGTCGAAGCATGGTACTAAATATGCATTATAAAATGTATTTTTCATTTCATCTGACAAGTAATAGATAATACGTTTCAACAGAGCTATTTTGGAGTTTAATTTATTACACACTTGAGATATTTGGAATGTCCATGAAAGTGTGTTGTCAATTAATACACCTAGTAATTTATACACCTCAACGTTTTCAATGGCGACATTTTCTATTGATAAACGTAACTCATGAATATGTTTTAGCTTGTATTTTGTAGTCATCAACATGCATTTAGATTTGAACGGGTGCAGTGACATATTATTTAATTTACACCATTCCTAATTATGCCATTTGATTGGATAGCAGAAGTCAGAAGATAGCAGACAGGACAAGTAAGCCCTCTTTCCTGTGTTTTTATCTTTTTTGAGATAACAGTTCAACCTGCTGAAAGATGATGCATTTGCTTTCACAAATGGCCTTGACCTTGGTCATAATAAAGTGCTGGTCTATACTGTTCAAAAACAAAATTTGAAAATCACTACGAACTAAAATAAATTATCTTCAAAACTTATCAATTAAGAAATTTATAGGGGTAAGTTTAACTCACTATAGGGACAATTAGATTTTACAGCATTCTATCAGCCCTTTTGCAACATATTTACTACAGAGACATTGACAGTGAAGCATGAAATAATTGATTGTACCTTCCTCTTGGTGCATCTGTGGCATCCCAAATCCATCAGATGCAGAATGGTCCCTGGGTGTTGTGTGCCGGCTTGGATTAGCCGAATCTGAGTTACGTGGTGTTGTCTGAACACTGCCTGACATGAGTCGGCGCTGTTTAAGGTTGTGATCAAATACAACCTGGGAACAAGCATGGTGGGCCTTCATCATGGCACAGTCCTCAGCTATCCAACCTAAATACATATTAAAGTTGTAACCATGAAAAATCCTTTGTCCCTCGCAGGTTAGAACTTGTGACTTTCAGTTTGCTAAGCAGACACTGCTGTGTTGCAAAAACATTTAGCTGGTAAGGGAAAAGGTAGAGGTTTGGTCTACTACGAAAGTTTTATGAGAAATGTTGGAAGATTCTACATGGCTATTTTAAGAGGCTCTCTTTCCTATGGTAGTCTGACAATCTTTAATTGTATAGTTAAATGAGCTCATCCGGCAAGTCAAGCTATATTGTTACTATGAAACTATTTACCCTGACTGTGTAGCCATCCAGGTTCTACAAGATGGATTTAGCAATCCAATCCAGATCTGACCATGTGGATACACAAGCTTATTGCATTTGTAATGGACATGATACTGCGAGATATAAAGAAATTTTACCAAGTAGATTACCTTTAACATCTTTGAGAGCTGTACTGGCATTGTATTGCAACAACAGTTTGACATGGTTGATACCGTCTTCTATACAGGCATGGTGCAAGGCCGACCTATATTTACATAAATATATATATAATGTGCATATTCTTTAATGCCTTCAGTTGTATATATGCAGATAAACAGTCCAATTTGTCCAGAGTAGTCAGTTAGTCATTTACAGCAACTGACTGCCATGTAGAGGTTTTACCCATAAAACATCTGTTAACAATGTATCAAGTGACTGATTAAGACAGGTTAGCACCTAACAGAGGATATTTACAATAAAACTCTCTACTAATGACACATCAGTAGTGACTGGCAAGGAAAGTGTCAACACTTCATCATGCTTTATTGTGTTTAAAAGGTCCATTACCAAGACCAAATAGAATTTTCTTTAAAATCTGGAATTGTAATGAGCAAGACATTTTCTCAGAAGGAAAAAGATGACATTCTGCATCGAATGTGATCATTTTAGGTGGAAAATTTGAGTTTAACAAAAGAATTAATAAATTATATTTTGCCTTTTCAAAAATGAAAGTAGGTTTTCCAGTTTTCAAATATCTTTGTAATTTTCCAGACGCCTCCCAGTAAGGCTGTAAATAGGTTTTACATGAATAAGCATGCCTATTTTGTATTATAGTTGAAAGAACTTTACTTCCAATAATGTGCAACGCATATGTCTGACTGTTTACAACATGCAATAAAGCAAAAGTAGGACAAAAAGACCACCCAGGTCAATCTAAGGAAATACAAAAACATTCACTCGTTTTTCTGCAGCAGTATTTCAAACAGGGAGAAGCAGTGAATTTCAAACTGTTTTCCCCTGTATCAATTCTAGATTTAAAAGAACATTTTATTTGATCTTAGTAATGGACCTTTAAAACTGTTGAAAATTTTGCACAAATCAATCAGGAACCTTTCTTGCAATTCTCTTCAAAGAACCAACTGGGTATCTTTTTTCCTTCAATTTGGATTCAAAAACTGCCGACAATTACCTTCGGTCATTATCAACTAGATTTGGATCAGCACCATTCTCCAACAACAACCTTGTATGGTCATCTTTCTTAGTCCTGTCCAGAACAGATAATATCAGGGGTGTATATCCTTCCTGAAATAAAAAGAAAACTAGAATTATTTAAAATCATTTGAATACAGAATATGATCAAACTTTAGCTTGATATGTTTTATATGGACAACAATAAAAGTGAAGAAAAACAAAAGGAACTGATCATATATCTACTATATTGTTAGAAAACACATGAGCCTGCGTCTGCTCACTGACTTACAAATGGATTGACATTGGTGCTATGCCCATATTTATGATCAAAATGACTCAAATGTAACCAAAGATATTAAGGCTAGAATTGATTAAAGAAAGTTATGCATGGCTTACCTTGTTTTTGAGGTTCACGTTGGCACCAGAACTGATTAGCATGGCAACCAATCCTGTAAGGCCCTCTTTAACTGCCAGATGTAGAGCTGTGTTGCCATCCCTATCCTTTGCATTAAAATCATTCCTACGGCCCAACAGTAATCTCGCACACTCTTCTTGATTGCATTCTATAGCCTAATAATAAAAATTGGTGTTAAATCTGCAATTTCTCCAAAAACATGTGTATTTAGCTAAATAGTGTCGATTTGGCAAAATACCTGATTCACTAACCATGTATGTCAAAATAGATGTATAAGTAAAAAAGATATATGTTTTGCATTCACAGAATTACTGTACCCAGTTAACAACATGTGTGAAAGCTTCACATACAACTGATGATGCCAGAGGCAAAATAACAAATACCATTAAAGCGACTGCACTCCAGATGGACAAGTTACGATAAAAAAAGAAAATTTTCAATTTCAAGAAAACAATTGTCATTACTGTATCAGGGGCATTGTATTATGATAACGTGACAAGTTTTCTAACAAAAGAAACAATTAAAATGTGTTGTTTTGCTTACTTTTATTGTAGAAAATATCACCCCGTGACTAACAGGGTGGGCTCTTTGGTACAGGGATCAGGAAATTTTGAAATCTCAATTGGTCCGGACAAGTCGAGGGAACATCGTCAACCCCCCCCCCTCCGAAAAAAAGTTACAAAAACGTAAAAAACAAAATGAAAGAAAAAAATGAAAGATGTGTACGTGATTTATATATTTTTCAACCATCTTTCCATTGTTGTGCATGTTCATGGAACGGTTAAAGTATTTAGTTTCCTCCTTTGGATTCCAAAATGTTTCCAAAAACGAAAATGTTTATCTTCTTTCATTATTGATTAGTAAATCTCACGAGTCGATAAAATAAATGCGCCGTTCACGTGGAGCGTTCCATTTTCTAAGGGATAAACTTTACATAATTTTCGCCATAAAGGAATAAGAAACGGAATTTCTAAGCAATAAGAAAAATATCGAGCCACTTTTCATAAATAAATATGATAATTTCCATGTGATTTTATCATTGAAAGTGTGTTCAATTTCGATTAGAACTGATTACGTTCAAAGTCACCCCCACAAAGTTTTGTAATAATCCATGTGTCAGGTATAGGCAATATAATTTTTGTCGTCTGGTTTCGTTTTGAATAATTTTTTTATGCCTCTCGGGTTGCCAGACCGATTAACATTATCTTTCGGCTTCCCCTTCCGACTTTCGGAAGCATTTACTACCGGTTGCCGGTCCGGTTATTTGTTTCGTTATTATTCTCCCGATTATCATAAGCCGGTTTGCCATTTCGGTCATTTGATTTTTTGAACATCGCAAATATGTGGCGTTGTGCCATTTCAACAATAAATCGAAAGGCATTGAATGCCCGAACATGAAACATTATATAGCCAGCACTATTTGAGTAATAAAAATTAACTCTTGGGTTTTATCTTTTAATAATTTCTTTCAACTGTTTTCTTACCGGTCAAAAGTACACGTGGACCGAATCGTTTTTAATTAAATCATAATGACCAGTAATGTTGGCAAAGTGTAGGTAATAACAATCGGTCCGGCATAGAGTCAATCGGAGCTGCAAACACATTAATAAAATCCTTTAATCAATAACGTGTTAGCGACGCCCGAGGACCAATTAGGTAAAGACCGCCGCGGGTTATTAACATGACACGTTTATTGGGGTATTGGATAGGTGCTAATAACACAGATGCTATGTGTAATTACACAAGCAACTCCTTTTGTCATATTTAAGCGATTTTATGACTTTTTTTTTTAAAAATCTCGGACCGATTTTTAAGCAACTTTTGGTGACGTGAATCGGTCCAGCAAGTTGAAAATCGGTCCAGACCGGCAAATTTTCGGTTTTCCTGATCCCTGCTTTGGTATATCAATATTTTTAACTCACATCAAATCAGCTGTCTCCGTAGTGTAGTAGGTTAAGCCCCTGTAATTTTTTTGTAAGCGCAAAGATCCGAGTTCAAAACCTGGCTCGGGTAAATATTTTTTTTCTACCTTTATTTTTAGCTCTTACACAAAGAAAATAATCTTGATGCTGACAAATTGAATATATATTGATTTTACCAAAAAATTAAAATTTACTAAGAATTTGGAGTGCAGTAGCTTTAAAGTTAGTAAACATGACTGTGTTTCAGACAATAAGGGGAGACAACTGTAGTTAGTCTGTGACTGCATGGTCTGTGTCTTTTTATATGGGCGAGCAGACAAAAATGTTAGAAATGTATGTTAAGGCCGACTTTTGGAATGCTGAAACTATATTGCACAAACCGCACCTGAAACCTTTCTGCACTGAAACCTAGTAGGTTTAAATACCTACCCCCAAAAGCGTAAGGCGTAGAAAAAAAATATGTTTGTTTCAGGCTTCCCGACCTACCCTATTTTTTTGCCCCCACCTTAGAACATTTTTTGTGTGTTAATATTTTCTAGCATATATTCATTAAAATCTATGTTGAATTTGGTTTGTTTGAGAGTAAAAAAAATTCCCAAAAAAAAATGTCCCTACCTACCTACCTACCTACCCTATTTTTTGGGGGCATGAAACCTGAAACAAATTTTTTTTTTTTTAGGCATAATATAACTTTAAACTTTCTTTTAAGGGAAGCAACGCATATCGTTGCACCTAAGTCCGACTTAACACTACTAAACCTTGCTTACATTTGGAGGACACCACTGGACTGGTCATGTGTAGTCATGCACTTCACAACTTAACATTGCATGATCATAACATCAATAATAAGGCACACCTTTTAATTGTAAATACATCTGCAGTTTTACCCTACTTAAAAAGGTAAAGTAGCATTATATAGTAAAGCTAAATTGTGTATTAAAGTTTCCTGTAAGTCATGCTATGCCAAATTAAGTCTTACCAATATTGACCTTTTTATCACCCGTGAAATCAGTGTAATGCGACAATAGGATTTTATAATTCCTTAGATCGATAAAATATTTCCTATTCAACACAACATAATGCTTTGTATGACTTTACTATATTACAAGTAACAAAACAATAAATTAGTGACCGATTTAAGAATTGGCTGTTAATTTGTTATTCACAAAGTCAAAGAACACTGAAGGTGGCAAAACGTAGACCACAAATATTTGACTTCAACAGCAAGATCTCATGAAGCCGATTACATTGTCATGACTGTACTGTTTTTTTATTTCTTAAATTGCAGAACTGAGGAGAGCAGATGTCAATAAGCGACAAAGTGGAAATTGTTTTCCTATAATCCGATGATCAAAGGTTTAACATTTTACCATCAGAACTTCGGTGTTTCTGTAGAATTTAGAAATCCTTGACTCTGTTTTTATAGCTTTTAAGTAGATGCCAGCTGCTGCCTTTTATCTCCACTGGTGTCATATGAGGAGGTACGTTCGTGACCCCAGTGGGGCTCGAACCCGCAATCTCTGGGATGAGTGGCAAACACCTTAACCTCTACCTCACCGCTGCTGCTTTAGTGAAGCATACTAAAAATTACCTCGACCTTATAATAACCTGACATTAACATGCACAATTTCAATATCTTCATATCAATACAACCAGAACTATGAAAAGTTATTTCAAAATCCAGCTGAGCAGACATAGTTAACATCCACATGACCTTTTATCCCGAAGTGTGACCTTGACCTTTAATGAAACTAGCTAAAACATGCACTCTGCATATCTACATGATATCCTTGTATTTTATCCTTCAGTTAAGAGACACAGCGAAGACATATAATATAGCCACATGAGGTTCAACACCTAAAAATGACCTTGTCCTTGAACCCAGCCAGCAGAACCTGCTTTAGGTATGGTGAACCTGTGTTCAAGTTACTTGTTAGAGCAGTACATAATTTACAATTGGTTTTGGACAGACAGACGGACAAAGGGACATCCAGGGCCAAAATCAAATGTATTTAGATAAAGCTAGTCTATACTGTGTACATGTATACAGACAGAATACTGAGCATTTATCCCCCAGTTTGGAGTTGCTATGGTCTAAATAAGTACAAAGGCTCTAGAATAAACTTTCAAGTCTCACATATACTGTTTTTTAATCAGTATTTGTAGCGGTTTGGGTAACAAACTATAGCTAAAGGAATTTTAATTACAAAGACGATGATACAGTCTTGATAATTTATTGCACGGTATTGCTAAAACTTGGCAAGTGGCAGCAGAAAACTTGATAACCCTTGCCACTCAAAATATTTACTTTAGAATAATTACCAATAAATATTGAACACCTGACAATATGTGCTGTTTCAAATGGGTAGCAATGCAGAAATTTCACTAACCAGACAGATACTAAAGTTGTTTGTTTGAAAATACAAGAGAGTGTTCAAATATTGACATGTTCGAAGGCTGTATCTGTTAATGCAAATGCATTCATGCTTCTGTTCTATTCATGATCTACATCTTCCCTCTTGTATTCAAATGGCAACTCAATGACAAATAGTATGTCAACAAAATCACTTAATCCTCAATGGCATTCCAGAGTGATTTCTCTATCAGAAAAGTGCTTTCTTTTTCACAATACTCGATAATTGACCACATACCAGTATCAAGTATCAATCAATTCAATAATTCGGCTCAATACTATACAGATATGTCATTGACATACACCATGATGAATTAATATCCTATCAGTTTATTTTCAGTTAATTTAACAAATTCAACACATTATTGAAAATTGTTTATAGGATAGAATTATGCTTTCACAAACACAAGGCCTAATTTTTGCTCTCCCAATATCTTAAAATTGAGGAATTTATGCACTTTCATTGTCAAAAGGGGTCTTCAGGACAACAATTACTATTTCGTACATGTATCTACTGTTCAAGCTTAATAAATACTGTTGTATAACACTCAGCTCTGCTACTTGAAGAATTAAATTTTTCTGTTCCATTTTTTCTTTGCATCAAATACCTCAAGCCACTGATGGAAACATTACAATGGTCAGTTACATTGTACCTTAACTTAGATTATTACCTTTTGGGTCAAAATTTGATACCCTTCTCCATCTAAACATTCTGTATTTCTCCTTCAGATCTCAAAATTCACTGGGAAATATTAAAAGTCACTAGAATGTACCAAAGACAGGTTGTTCAGTCATTTTATCAGCTCCACCTTACCCTTTTCTGCATAAAGCATGTCTGTAAAATGCTTTTCATACAGGTTCTCAGAATTTAATTTAAAATTTTGGCTTCTCCTAAATCTTGGATCAATTTATTTACCTTCTTTTTTATTCAAATAACAGAAAGGATTGCCAACAAACCTGAAAGTTTCAGCTAAAAATTCCAGTGAATATTGCTAAACTTTGCATAATCATAACTTTGTGTTGTAGTTACATAAAATCTTCATAAACACTTACTTTATAATTTTTAGGTGGATAGTGTTTTATTATAAAATGTTGCTACATTTGCACACAGCGAGTACATGTAAATGAAACATTTCTCGATATTATATGTTCTTACTGACAAAAAAAATAATTTTAAAATCATTTTTCAGACATTTAGCTCATTCTTAACGTTTTGAGAAAAGAATCTGCTCGTTGTAGGGAATGCCCCTTTATGATGACATGTGTCTTGATGAAACTTCAGTTTAAGAAGTTCATCAGAATCAACAAGCACTGCGATTCCTTTATGCTAAATTGATACATATTGAATTGTGATTATTTTCTTCAATTACTGACCTTGCATAAACAGATGGTGTGTCAGATCAAACAGCCTGATTGCAGTAAAATCAATATGCTGTCTTCTTATAATGATCAAAAACCAATAAATCTAGTTTTTGAACAAGTGCCTTAGTTTATCAATTATTCATACATTAACAACTTTGAGAAAATCTTAATTTCTTCTTGAAACAAAGTTATATTTCAAACCTGTTGCAAAAATTTAAAAAGCATAAATAAGACTGTAATTTAATTCTAAGATTACGATTATTAGTGAGGTATATGTATAGCCCCCAAAGGGTATCTCCATCTGTCTGTAAAATCTCTCAAAAGTTAATGGGAACAGAGCTAAACAACAAGAAGGAATCCAAGGCTGCTTTATATAGAATATATACTGACCCCTACTATACACTTACCTATGACATGAAGAATAAACGGGATGACCCAATAGGGACATAAAACAAACAAACAAAAATTAGAATATACTGTATGACTATACAGTGTACATTCATGTAATCTGTTTTGGTCTTGTTACCTTCATTAATGGGGTTTTAGCTTGGCTATCACCAACATCTACCCTGGCATTCCATTCCAACAGCTCTCCCACCACGTCAGCATGGCCCTGTACACAAGCAAGGTGGAGGGGTGTCCTAGAGAAGACAGAACAAATATATACATGAAAACTGGTATTTGTTTATTATGCAATTCACAAAGACTGAATGATTTCTTATAGAGTAAATTTGCTAAGGAAATATTGAATACTGTGAGTTAAGGATAAAGGGCTTATTGTTAAGAGTTTAAATAATCATTAAAAAGTATTGTTTGGGGACTTCTGAACATTTTGTCCCAGTTATGAAAAGTATTGATCATGGCAAAATATTGATTTAATTATTTATCTGTATCATTAACCTTTGAAGATAATAACAAAATGCAAACAATATATAATGGCTTTCATTCCTATCAAGCGTTTCCTTATATTATGAGATTCCCCATCTTTTGCAGTGAGGGCAGAAAACCCCTTCCTGTTGTCAACAGTAGTGTCACTGTCTACAATTGATATATACATGTAAGATGTTTAAGACAAAATTACTCAAAAGGAAGGTGCCAAAACAATTCAAATGTTATCTGTGAGACAGTCTGAGGAATGAGGATCAAACTTTAGCTGTTACTGTATCCCACATCTGATGTAGATCTATGTTAAAATTTATGATTATTTTTCAATCCTCATCATCAGCATTATTTTTCAAACGGTTTATAATACTAAACTATTATCAAAATGTAATCAACATTGTTAGTCAGAAGGTTATTATGTGACATTATAGTTTATTTTCCTGTGTTCCCATTACTTTTTTGACTGAATTTTTTTTTCGGGCCTTACAAAACTGGAGGGAAATCAATGCACAAATGAAATCTTCGGGTGATATACATGTATGTAATAGTGTCTAAAAGCAATAAATTGATTGGAAAATACATGTGGGTTATTTCACTCCAAACAAAATTTGCTGACCATTCATGCCAAATGCTTACAGTTTTGGGGGCTCTCACATGCCTGGGACATGTTTAAAATGCTAGGTTTAATTGTTGGCTCCACTTAATGTGTGGCTGCCATTTTCTCTTTTGGCGTAGCCCCATAAATGCAAACAGTGCTGTTTCTTTAAGCCTCATCATCCTTAAACTTTAAAGAGTGCCCACAAAGTACATGTATATATGTATTGCGTCAAAGTCGCTCTGTGCGAGAATTCTGACTGTGTCACCAGATATCAGGGTTTCCCCCGCAATTCCCGCCAAATGGAAAGAAAAAAATGCGAGTAAAAAAGTCTACCCTGGCCGAACATTTTTTTCATAAACATCAAATACCTATATCATCAAGGCATATTATCCATCCGCTAACGCCTATAACCACCCCCTAATGGGCGCCGGAAATAGCAATATACAACCTAATTGGTGACCTAGTTGGTGCCCCCGGCCTGACACGGATTAAAAGTTAATACCCTAGTTTATTTTTGTCTGAAGGCGTGAAAGCTGTCAAAATAATTGCTATAAGCCCGTATAATCGCCAATCATGCCCCCCGGCCCGCCCCCCCCCCCCCCCCCCCCCCCCCCCCCCCCCCCCCCCCCCCCCCCCCCCCCCAGCAAAGATTAACCAAATTATTGCCGACATTTAGGTAATTGTCGGCAGCCCCCCCCCCCGGCCCCCCAACAAAAAGGGGCCCCCCCCGTCCCCCCCCCCCCCCCCCCCCCCCCAACACCGCCCCCCCCCCCCCGTCCCAAAATAAAAGTAAATTATGACTAAAAGCAAAAATGTTCGCAACGGAAACGCTTGGTATAATTTGTAAAGTTAAAAACAACTTCTTTTGCAAAATTCTCGGCCATTTTTCGCAGTCAATCGAAAAACAATAGCTCAATACTTGATAATTAATTTGCCCGAATCAGAGTGCCGACTTGAGGACGGGAATGTTCATCGTAAAACAAACTTATTTACTTTGGTCAATTAATTAGTTAAAACATTTTGTTGTTTATATTGAGAAGTTTGAACATCAAAAATCGTTAGATTTATTAAGAGTAATCAAAAATATGTTTCCCTTCACGAAAAAGTCCCCTTTAAAAGTTGACAAAAAATTGAAGATTTGATGAATGTACGGTAACCCGCTTGGAAAACGTAACCCTCTATCAATAAAATCATTTCAGATTGATTTCTTGCAATTCTATCGTAAGATACATGTGAAATCGTGACACGAAAATCGTCCTTTTTTCACCTATTTTCGCGATCCCGTTTTTTTAAAATTTCATCAAAGAAAACAGTGTTATATAGACTCAAAGAACAGATAGAAATACATGTACGATGTTTTCTGCTAACGACTACATTTGAATACATATTGAAATAAAATCATTACAATTAATATAAAGTTATTGTGTTAATATAAAAACAGATTTTGAAATCAAGTTGGTAACATTAATTTGTCAAACTACATGTCGGAAAGGCTTTGAAATGAGTTTAAAAGGCTTGTTTCCAGGCGCTCCAGGGGCCTAAGACTGATTTTTTAAAGAAAAAAACATGTTCAATGCATATGACAGGGCTTATAAGCCTTCCCAGGCCACAAGAATTATGTGTGTATCTGGTCTTAAACATCTTATACAGGTATTCAACACACTTCAAATGGTGTCTTTTTGATCTGTAAATTAAACAAAGCCAAGAGGGGGCACCCTCCCGGACCCTCCCCTTGCATACTGCTGAATATAATAATTGTGGCCAAAAAAATTTTAGGGCCAGTGGAAACCCTGAGATATCAAATGATTTCTATTTTATCAGATACTGCAATCAGAATCAGGCAATAATGTGCTATTATGTCATACATCTGGAACTCCCTTAAACAAGAGGGCCATGATGGTCCCATATTGCTCACCGGAGTATCGATGCTCCAAAACACAAGAAGTAGGTCAAAATGTCATGATCAAAGTCAGCCAAGGACAATTTTGTAATCTGCCTGCAAAACTGTACATCCAGTCAACATTTCATTAAACAGTAGCTTCAAAAGCAATGAATTGTCAAGGTCAAAATCAATGAACCTGGTTACCTAATTTTCTGACACCATTTTACAAATGTACCATGTTTTAATCTTGACCTAGAGTTCATCATGACAAACTGACCAATTTTCAAGATGACTGGGTTTCAAATGTGATTTCTAAAACTTGGAAGAACATTGGAAGTACATCTAATGATACAACAGTAGCTAGAGAGTTTAAGCTTCATTGAGCAATTATCGTTATCGAGGGGCAGATCGAGCACACTTTCGGCTTGGCTATTCTGCTGACAGGTGTGTATATTAGCAGACGGATTATGTCAATAATCAAGCGGATAATTCATTATCGAGAGGCAGAGCACACTTTCAGCTTGGCAATTACGCGGACATATGTGTACATGTATATTCGAGGACAGACACTGTCAATAAGTTGGCAGATTATTAATATCATTGCGGAACGTGACTTAATTGGCTTCAGTTCCATTGTTAGGGTGACATGCGTGTGTGTTAATGGAAATATTGACACTTTGATCATGCATTTATCACATTGCACACTACTACCGAATTTATAAATTTGGACATTATCAAAATAATCTGTAAGTCTAGCTTACGTCTGTAGTTTAAATTTTCAGCGTACGACGATAATGTTTGGGCTTAATTTACGGCCTTATGGCCGTTAATAAGAGCCCTGAATTCAACTGGTTTAAATTTTGACTATTTCCGCTATTTTTTTGTCATTTTTGTGACTATCATTACTTTGTTTTTGCAGATTTTTAAAAATCTAATAATGAATTTACACTTACAATTCTGAAAAATCTGTCACCTGGATGGTGGTGTGTTAGCAAATTTTCACTCACCTTAAATATTATCTCAGGTTTTACTCATGAAACTAATTCTTTAATATAATGTAATGTATAAGTGGAATTTTCGAGGTGTGAATAGGCATTGCATTATGAGATCTGCTATCTTCAGTAGGAAGTGATATTGAAATGTGCTAGTTTGGGAACAGCAGCTGTGGATTTAAGCCTAACAACTCTTGAACAAAAAGCCAAGCTTCATATCTTGTGCTTCAGTAAGGGGCATAGGCACATATTATGATATTAAGCAGGCTGGTAACATTGCCCAATCGAGCTTAGAAGCCTAATCAAGCTTTTATTGCCAGATCAGGCTTTGATTTATCAATAGAAATATTCAAATTGTCTTTTTTGTGAATATTTATAAATCAGTGTATTTTATAGATAATTTTTGAAATCCTAGAATATGCTTGTTGCAACACTAGATGATGTTAGAAGTTAACATCATGTAATTCTTATCAGCCATTTTTGCGCCAGAATTCTAGCATTTTTACTTTCACTTTGCATACATGTACTTTTAATGTAAAATAAACAAAGCCTCTTGAGCAAAAAAGTTTGAGTTTTATTAGGATAAAATGTTGATTTTTTTAACAAGGGAACACCAGGTGAAGAAATGTAGGATTTATAAATTCATTCAATATTTCTTGAAATATTTATATAGTTCTTAGTTTCTTTTCATAAATTTAAGCCCAATCAGGCAATAAAAGCTTGATTGGGCTTCTAAGCCCGGTCAGGCAATGTTACCTGGCTGATAAGTGCCAAAACTGAATATGTGACTTTTCAATGATTTGTTATGAGCATATTTCAAGTTTTTTGACTGATGCATAATCATTTTTGTAAGATTTCTAAATTTTGTTTATATGAAAGTGCTCAGCACAAGTCACACTCAACAGTCATGATCAAGTCTTATCATGTTTTTACATCATCAAATTGTCAGTTAATTAAAAGTGCAATCTTAAAATTGGACCAAGTAGCATAGATATTCCCTTTCGTTTTTTCAAACATAAATATACATGTACCTGTTTTCCTTGTCTAATGCTGTCGGATCCTTTTTAGCCAGTTGTTTGACTTTTGAAAGATCCCCAGTCCATGCAGCTTTGTGGATTTTCGGCAGATCTTTCTCTTTAAGATCATATCCGATTCCAAAATGTGAACCACTAGCACCGCCACTGGATGCTGAAGAATTCAAATTTTTGGAGGCTTTACCCGAAAATATTCCTTTAAGCTTCTTCATTTTTCGTTTCTAACAACGCCAACTTTGTAAATCCTCCATTCACTATTTTGATTCGGTGTGCATAAACGCATGAAAATTCTTCCTTTAAGCGCCTCTTTCACCTTGATCAAATTCCAACGATTTTGTAGTAATCAAAGTACTGAAAGTACCGAAAACATATGGACAGTGAATATCGTAGTAAATTTGTGGATTACCTATACAAGAGTGTTAAAATAATTTGTTTAGACCATTATAATACGCGTCAAATATGCCAATTCTTTTAACAAGCGCACTTGGCCATTTCCCTTTTATTTTCATTTTACGTGACATTGTTTGGAACTTGTTCTTTGGGCGTTACTTGTTCACGATAATCTCATTATCTTAGATATGTGTTCGTTACTGAGGTTTCCTCTGACTGTGAATTCTAAATTAATCGGAGTTTTCAGTGACACTGTGCCGGAACTGACTGTCGTCAGGGGCGTGCCTTGACATAGGCACGTACGCACGTGCATACAATTGGTTTGAAAAAATCGAAAATTTAAAAACGCCAAAAATGCTTTAAAAAGTGATGGCTCACTAGGGTTAGGCCTAGATTACAGGTTTTTAAAAATCCACATTTTAAAAATCCACATTTCTGTAAATGTTAAAGTGATGAAGATTTGAAATCAAGAAATTGTCAATGTAGTCGTTTAATTGAACATGCATCACATCATAGTTTTTACGCAATTGCTTGAATGGCTTCCCTTTGTTTAGTAACTACATTAATATGGCGTCTGCAAGAATTGATTTTGGTCCTCCGTACAAGGACGTTTTTGAAGTTAGAGTTACAGACAACAAGTACAACAATGACAAGATGAGTCTGCTCACCTCCAAGTGGGACACTGTCCACCAATTTACTTTTCCAAGCAGGTATTGATATAGAATATGTAATTTATCATAAGTTTATAATATCCTGACTGTGAGCAAAGTCAGACTACTGTTCGGATATGATGTTACTCCCATAGCCTATATAGACATTAATATGCATGAAGCTTTAGTGATTTAAAGGGAATTGCGTTCTTTAGTTGTCTATCGAATTGTATCATATAAGATGGCAATCAATCAGAAATGTACTTTTTTTCCAAGGCATGGGGAGATTCCGTCCATTTTTGCAAACAAATGGAGAGAACTGCTACAATGTAGTAATCGTGTGCAATATGAATGACCTTTCTTTGATAGCTTCTGTCAAAACGAGTTGTCAGTTAAACAATTACAGAGAAAACAACGTTCCATGGATCGTAGAATTTCGAAAATATGTTTCAACAGGATTTTTCTATAACTGAATGTGTTCAAATTATGGTTTACACAATTTGGTAAAATAATTAAGAGTACTTAACTTTAAAATCCGTAAACATTAAAATATGTGCAACAAGCTTTCTACGCATTTAATTGCATCTAATTGAATTATCAGAAAGATTGAAAGAAAACTCATGAATTTTAATCTTATAAATTTTGCCTACTTTGCTATTTTTTTTGGTAAAAAATTGTTTATATGGAATGTAAAGATGCTTGTATAAAGTAAATTAGAAAACAATATAATATATTACAACCAAACAAGTCATGCGACGTTTGTTGATTTAACCATTTGCTTTCACAATTAGAACATTTATATATTTACTATGTCTTTTGTTGTTTATGTATTGTTTGAAGTATTTTTTACTTTAAAGTTAATGCCATGAAAAGACAGAATCTCAAAATACGCATCAGTGAAAACGCACTCGCTCGTAATTTATCAGCTTTCAACTGTCTTCACAATCTAACATAAATAGATAAGTCAACTGTAAACATGATACTAAAATCTTATTTCATTGCTTTCACTTAGCGCGATGTATCGTCAATGTCCGCCATCAGTTTTCATATAACTATAGGTTCGTCGTATTTATGCTCTTTAATTTTTCTTCCAGATATGTAAATGGAAAGTTCCGAAGAGTTCAAGCACATTGGTTTAATGATTACTACTGGCTTCGCTATTCCAAATCGGTCAGCGGCGTCTACTGTGCCTCGTGCTACCTGTTTGCAGGAAATGTGACGAGATCGTTGGAGTCATCTTAGGCGACCGACCCCAGCAACCTTGGCAAATACTGACGAATCATGCAAAATCTAAACTACACGTAAACTCTGTGGAAGCTGCGGAGAACTTCAGGCGCATTATGACCGGCGAAAAGAAGGACATTGTGTCGTCAATGTCATCGTCGTACACCGTCCTAGTTGAAAAGAACCGGCAAATACTCAATGCATTAGTAGAAACAATTACATTATGTGGAAGACAAAATCTGTCGTTGCGGGGTCACAATGAAGATCGCGGAAATTTCAAGGCACTTCTGGCTTGCCAAGCGAAGCATAACGCCGTTCTTAGGGACCATCTCGAAAATGGCGACCCAAGGACAAAATACACATCCAATAAAATTCAAAATGAACTAATCGACATATGTGGCGAACATATTAAATCTAAAATAGTTGTAACAAAGCCCCATTCTTCGGGTTCATTGCTGACGAGGCTACGGACGTGTCTACGATGGAACAGGCGCTATTTTGACAAATCTTCAGGATCTGTGACCGAGAATTTCATTGGTTTCGATGAATGTATTTCGACTACAGGGGAGTCATTGTCGGAGGCCTTTTTGCTCCAACTTAGAATTTCTTGTGTTAACATGGACAGACTGCGTGACCAAGGCTACGATGGTGTTCCAATATGTCGGGGAAGTTCCGGGGAGTGCAGGCTCGAATCAGAGAGATTCATCCCCAAGCATTTTATACACACTGTAGAGCACATTGTTTGAACTTAGCAATGTGCCATGCGCCAGAAGAACCTATCGTTCGCAATATGATGAGAACGGTTCAAGAAGTAGCATTCTGCTTTAATTACTCTGCAAAGCGGCTACTTCGATTCCACGAGGCTCTTGAAAACGACGCAGAATGTCGAGAAACGATGAAACATAGAACTAAACTTCAGTCATTGTGCGAGACCAGGTGGGCGGCAAGGGCCGATGCCCTACACACATCCTAGTCAGATGTTCGTTCACAACCGTCGTAAGCGCACTTGAAGATCTAAGTTTGAATTATGGTGACTCGAAGGCCGGACCTTTCAATCTGGCAATCACACAATTTGGGTTTATTGTCAGTCTTGTAGCTATTGAGTACATCTTGGCTCAATTAGTGCCACTCTCACTGATGCTGCTAAACAAAAATGCGACTTGGTGGAGGCAGCAAATGAAGCTCAGATCGTATACAACCTGGTGTCCCAGCAACGCAACGATAATGCTGTATTTGAAGATTTATATAGGAAAGTTGTGATGATGGCTGAAACAGTAGATGTGCAACCCACAAAACCAAGAGCTGCGGCGCGACAGCAACATCGTGAAAATGCACCGGCTGATTCGATCTCAGACTACTGAAGGCGAAACATGTTTATTCCATTTCACGACCACCTCGCAACTAAACTCTCTGACAGGCTTCTGAATGTCGAAGATCGCCTGAATGCCCAGTTCTTAATTCCAAGCAACCTAGAACATCTAACTGACAACAAAATCCAGTCTATGTATCAAACATTCCAGTCAGATCTTCCAGCACTCGACGACGACGAGTTCGAAAGTGAGCTACGTCGTTGGAAAGTTAGAGGTCGAACAGAGGAGAATCCGCTGTCAACCATTGCCGACACATTAGCAGGCATTAATTCAGATCTCTATCCAAACGTGACAACCTGTCTCCACGTTCTTCTAGCAATGCCTGTCTCCACTGCGTCCGCTGAGAGATCTTTTAGCAGCATGCGATGGCTCAAAACCTATCTTAGATCATCAATGTCCAACGACAGGATGTCCGTGTTGGGGTTGTTGCATGTGCACAGAGATCGAGAGATCAGTGTCGACTGTGTCATCGATACCTTTGCACGCAAAAAAGACCGGCGACTAGACCTCCTTTTTAATATGTAAATATTGAAGCACATGCTGGCCTAACCTGGCTCGCCATTTAGCTTAGTCTACAGAGTCTATGGGTCTTGATTTTCATTAAGTCTCAAATCACTTTTCTTCTTTCTGAGATATAAAATTGTACTACAACAAGGCATGTACACTTTTATATAAATATTTTAGACATTCTGTGTTTAAAACAAGTTAGAAAACATTTATATGTTGACTTGTGGTTTTATCAAAATGACCTCAAAATTGCACCTACGCCATTCTAGAAAAAAAATTCTGCTGTATTACTGTATCTAAAATTATAAAATGCAGAGCTTTTTATTTTAACTAAGTCATAAACGTATAATGGAGATTTCTTATTAACAATTTTGAAAGTTTCTAAGGCCATAGTTCTTATCCGCCTGATTTTCAGTGAAGGTAATTTGGATTTATTCAGTAGAGATGGATAATCAGATAAATAATCATTACAAATAAAATGTAGAGCCCTTTTTTGTATTTTCTCAATCTTTTTGGTGTTAACTTCCCCACAGAAATGCCAAGTAAGAGGGCAAAAGTTGAAATTAGACATTATAAAAGAGTAATAGATGTTAACTTTTCCCAATTTACAAAGATTTTTACCAATTCTTTTAAGTAAATTTAATTGTCTTGAAGCCTTCTTACATATGGCAGATATGTGAGTGTTGAAAATCAATTTGAAATCTATAGTAACTCCTAACAATTTAACTTCTTCCTCACAGTTGATTTCAGAATTTCCTAGATTAATAGTTAAGTTAGTGTTACTAGTTTTTGGACCAATAGCAATAGTTTGAAATTTGTCAGGATTTGCCTACATTTTGTCTGAAAACATATTTATTAAAGAAAAACTATCTTGCTCTAGTGTTAATTTGACTTCATGTATATCATGGCCTGAATAGGATAATGTGTTGTCATCGGCATAATTGAAAAGCTTACTCTTATTAACAAAGTGAAAAATATCATTAATGAAGATATTAAAAAGATCTGGCCTTAAAATGGAACCTTGTGGTACACCTTTATATATATGTTTAAAGTCACTAGTAAATTCTCCTATCTTAATACATTGTTTTCTTTCGCTTAAATAACTTTTAATTAAATTAAGGGCATTATCGCCTACATCATATGTTTTAAGCTTAAGTTTGAGAAGATCATGTGGCAAACAATCAAAAGCCAGGTCCATTAGAACTGAGGCAACAAATTAATTTTCATCAAGAGCTTGTTTCAAGTCTTCGTATTCTTAAAAATGTTGTTTGGCAACTATAGCCTGCCGGAAGCGAAAATAAAAAATCTACTATTTGAGTGAATACTGACTACTCAATGTTACTATTCTTTTTATGCAAAGGAGTGACCTGAGCGCATTTTAGATGTTATAAAGGATTTGTTGACAATAAATGTGACATGTTCTGTAATAACAGGTTTTGCTAAATGTTCGTCTCATGTTGTCACCAGGAAGAAAGGACAGGGCGGGTAACTTTTTAATTAAGATGTAGACACCCCTCCGGCGCTCATGGGTAACTTTCAACCCAACACCATGTACCTTACAAAATTGCAATCCACAAACCTGAAAATAAAAGAAACTCTTGTTCTACATTATATAGCAAATGATTGGGTATAAAAATGGTCTGTTAGTTTGTAACATTGAAAAGTAGTCCGTTATCTTGTTACATCGAAAAATATCTACATTTAAATAGCTGTTAGGTCCTATATAGTTCGAGGCTAATTTCGCAAAGTCTTTTTAGCGTTTCCCACTTATCTAGAGATGAACTGGTTAGAAACTCGGAGGTAGTCTCACGTGTATTGGTACTATACACAGGACACGTAAAAGAACCTACTGCACTTTATCTTGAAAATCTCGACGGAGTACAGTATTAAGAAGGGGTCTGTTCGTAAAAGAACTATGGTCTGGTACCGCATTCCCTTACATTCAACCTACGCCTGTCAGGAGTTCTGGTAAGTTCACAGGGTCGGCTGGGACTAAAAACAATCTAAATGCATAAAACCGTACAATGATGGCCGGAAACGGCCAGATTATACACATTCCCTACAGTAGCTCACCCAATCAAATCTCTGCGAGGAGTTGCTTTTTAGCGGAGTGCAGCCCGACATGTATATTTTTAGCAGGTACGGTTTATTCTCTATGTTGTTTATAAATAGGTCTGTCACGTCTTCAGAATCATGTTTTATCCCTTATCTAATTCACAGTAAATGTTAAAATTATGTGCGTATGTGGTTCACAGCTTTTGAACGGACCGCACACGTGTTGGATGGGCACAACCGTAGATGTACCAGCACGGCCCACTTTTTGAAAAAAAGTCAACTATATACTCCATACTCCAAGTATCTGTGCATTTGATGTAAGTTTATAGATATGGCTCAGGTTGCTACATACCCTAGTTTATATTTTATGAACTTGGTGTACTGTCTACATCATTACAAGTGCAGATTTTGATGTTGTTACTTTTGTTCTAGAAGAAGGGTTTGTTATGGTAAAAAAAACAAGGGTATGCATTAAGTATAAACTTTATGCTAGTGATCATGATCAAACTTTGTCACGCACATCATAGTCACATTCCTCTCAGTTGATTTTTCACATAGATCTCTAATTATTGTTCACGTGTGGGAGAGACATGCGTTTCTATATTAAAATCAACCATCTAGTTCTAACTGTACTGTACAGAATACATTACTGCAGGACACAACAATATTACAGTACACAGCAGGGTTAATTTGTTGTGTCATAAGTTGTGCATGTATAATATAATAAAAATTATATGTTCAGTTTTTCTTTTAAAAAATGTGTGAAATACAGTGATAGGGGATTTCAGACAGCAAAACTGTTAGGGGGATCCTGTATTGATATGATGGTTATACAAGTTATAATGGGGTGTGAATATAATAGGTGATAAGTTTAGTCTGGATACTAATTTATTAAGGATTAACACTTATTTGCCTTCTGGTGAAAAGTGAGATAAATTCTCTGGTAACTGTTTGAATATTTAAAGTTCCTAACAGTAAATAGGTGAACACTCAATTGTGTACAAAATGTTCTTTTAATATGCAGGCATACAGTGTGATAGAAGATGTTAGAAGACCTCTAATTTACCTGTTGGAGCTGAAGACCAAGTGTTGATCAAAGCTAAGTATATACTTCATATATAAATGTTTTAGCAAACTTAATGTCTTAATCAGATGTCATCTCTGTGATGGGATTGATTTGAAAACTTCAATGAAATCAAACTTCAAAAGTGTAAAGACTGAATTTAGGTCCTATTTTACAACTTTAGAAATGCATGCACTGTTGAGCAATCCCATTTGTTGGAGAAAAGTTAAGCGAATTGCCAGAGAATTGTATGTCTCATAATTTGTAACAAGCCTGAAGTTACTCAGGCTGAGTACATCTCTTGATCAGGGTAAATAGCCCAATCAAGCAAAAATCAAACAATAGAAAACTACAGTTTCTGTATGAAAGGCTTTTGAATTAACTTGGCAGGGTTGTTCACTACAATGAGACTGCATGTTGTGTGCAAGACCCAGGTCTGTAGCTCAAAGGTCAAGGTCACACTTAGAGATTAAAGGTAAAACATGAGACACATAAAACAATGATATTGTGCAGACTGTATCTTCCACTATTTCAAGCTCTGTGAATGGAAGTGTTTGATCATTCATATTTCTTATCACAGCTAGGTGCCTATCCCCATGTGGGTTTGCCAGCACAGAAACAGGAGTTGGAAACTGTTTGTGTTAGGCAGATAAGTGCTCACTTTGGCAATTGTATCTGTAATAGGTAGTATTTATTTTTAACAATTAATTGTAAGTGATTTCATAAGTAGATAGATGTAAATTAAAACTAACTTTGGTCAGTTCATAATGCTTGACTGATATATTCAAACTAAAGCTTCATACTGATAAGCCTTGCTAATAGCAGCACCCATTAAGGAGATGCAGGATATGAAATTCAAATTAAACAACTCTTGACTGAATTTATTTAGTTATGTTATGCTCATATCTCAATAAACACCTTTTTAGCACACCTGGCACAAAGTGCCAGAGTGAGCTATTAAGATCACATTCTGTCCGACGTCCGTCCGTTAACATTTTCCTTCAAATGACATCTCCTCTGAAACCAATTGGTCAATTATGATATAACTTGGCAGGGATATTCCTTGCATGAAGCCCTTTCATAGATTTTTTTTAAATAATTCCATTCCATGCACAACTCTGGTTGCTATGGCAACAGAAAGGAAAAACTTTAACATTTTTTTTCTCAAGAAAAGGCAGGCCTAGAGCTTAGATATTTGGCATGTGGCATTCCCTAGTGAACCTCTACCAAAATTGTTCGAATTGTGACCCCGGGCTTAAAATGGACTCTGCTTGGGGGGGGGGGTCACTTGATTTTCCATAGGCTTATATAAGAAAAACATTAAAAATCTTCTCTGAAACCACCAGCCCTAGGGCTTAGATATTTAGCTTGTTGCATAAACTAGTGGACCTCTAACAAGATTGTTTAAATTATGACCCCTGGGTCAAAATTGACCCCGCACGGGCGTCACTTTTTATTCCCCCGAAGGGTGGCATATTAAAATCGCACTGCCTGTCTGTCCATCTACCATTAAATTTTTTTGTGTCCAGGCACCAACTTTCTCATGCATAGAAGGATTTTGAAATAACTTGGCACAAATGTTCAGCACATAAAGACAATGTGTTGCATGCAAGACCCACGTCCCTACCTCAAAGGTCAAGGTCCCACTAAGAGTTTTAAGGTAATGGAATCCTGTACATATGCACACACTCCTGTCTGGACTGTAACTTTGTCATGCATTGATTGATTTGAAAATAACTTTGCACAAATGTTCAGCACATCAAGACAACATGTTGCATGCTAAACCAACGTCCCTACCTCAAAGGTCAAGGTCTCACTAAGTGTTGTATATGTACTGCAGCCTCTGTATAACAAACATTTGGGTCCGGACTTTCAACCTGCATTAGCATTGAACCTAATTTTTATAATGCAGTGTGATCATAGGCCGTTATCATTTTGCATAACTAGACATGTAATATGTAGACCCCACCCTACCTCAACTAAGTTAAAGCATAACTATTCAGCTTTTCAAATTTTGAGCCAATTTACATGGTAACTCAGAAATGATGGATAGGACTTTCAAAATAACAAGATCCTAATTTTCATGGCACAGTACAGACATCTTTTGATACAGGGCCATTGCTTAAAGGTGGAGGATCAGATTCTGGCCTTTTAACAGATTATGTTTGAAAACTTTAAACATCTGCTCAGTTATACACATTGATGTTACATATTAAGCGCGATTAATTCAAGTAAGATTTTCACTAAGGTATATTTTTTAAAATTATGATTTCCATATCCTGGTTGCCCAACCATTTTAACAGTTAGTTTTATCATAGGTACAAATTTGATACAAATACTTCTTCTCTAAGGAAAGATATAAATATAAGACCTATTGTATTATATTTGTAAAGCATGTGGCATTAACAATTATATATTTAGCATGGAATTCATTAAAATTATGCCAAGTTTGAAAAATCAGTATTTCCTCCATTTACTATCTTGAACGTGCAACCAGGAACAACTTTGAAATAATCAAATTCTCTGAATAAAAGTTTTATAACTTGTCTTTTGGTTCAGAACTTAAGATAGTGGTTTATCTATCCCTTGCATAATGTAAATGTAGACATTGTATTGTGAACTAGCTACTCAACTTTGTTAAATACTTTCATATTAAGGGTCTATTGGCCCTGCCTGTGGGTCACCGTTGAATTTTTTTTTTATAAAATTTGACATACTTATTCATAATTATAAAACTTAAGGCTAGAATCAAAATATAAGCAAACATCTAGGTTGGGATCTGCAGAAATTTGAATAGCGTATTTTTTTTATTTAAAGATATACGTGACAGGAATATATACTGGAGCCTTTTTATATGACTATATGTTCTAAAATACTTGATTTACATGTAACAGTTTGAAGAACTTAATTATTTTACCAAAATTGACTTTAGGAAAGCTTTAAAGGGAATATCTCAGTTTTATAAAAGTTAATAAGATGTATAAGTGTTTAATACACGGGATCTAACTCTTTGTAACTGGGTCTTTTGTGTCCTAAAATTTCAAATCTCTAACAGAATACAGTCAAACTTTTATTAAGAGGTGACCATAGGGAAAGTTCATTCAAATTAACGTAATAAAATGGTCCCCACCCACTCTAAATTTAAACAAATTATCACTCAAATTGGGCCAATTTCCTGTAAAAAAATACTTGTGACATATGACTTTATTTTCCAAAAATAGCAAAACATTTGTACTTGCAAAGTACCAAATGTTGGATATTACCCTACAATCAACATGGCCGGACAGTTTAAAGGATAGACAATAATCAGATTTTACCCTGTTCCTAATTTGGACTTTAAATGCTACTTTAAAGCGGTCAGTTTGATAAAATTATCTATTTGCATGTTAAATTCCAATTATTCAACATTATGTTTTTCTAAATTAATGCGCAGATATTCTTAACCTTTACAAAAAACAAAAATGAACCTTAAACAGAACAACCCAAAGCCTTTAACATAGCATCACTTTAGAACATACCTTTATAACTGGAATTAACTTGAGAAATATTTATTTTTTAAAATTTGACGTAAAATACTGAAACACCAAATGTTTAAAATGCATTCTATTCTGTAGTTTAGGTATATTAGTAATCATTTTAAACCTGTTTGGCTCTATATCTATAGAAATTTAACAGTAAACTAAAAGAAAAGGTAGCATTAGTTTTTCAAGGATTTATAATATTTACCTGTTTTAAGAAGGTGTCATGTAAACTTAATTTTTTGTAAAGTAAAATCAGCACCTTGTAGATAAGTTTGGGTAAAGACAAATTATAAAGGAACATGTTATTTTACCGCTAAATGACCAGCTGTCCTGAAAAAAGTCATAGTGCAAAACACTGCTCTAGACCTCACTTGAAAACACTGACAATTTTTGTATTACATTTACACACTTATACCATCTCACTTCCTCTTTAAGTTTTCGATAATTTGATTGTTGTTTTCTGTCAGCTTAAAAAAACGCATTCCTTTCCTAGTGGAGACAGGCTTTGTTACTTTGCAAATTACATATTCTGGTTCAATCCATATCTTATCTTCTCTTGCCGGCCACTTCAGGCAATCTTTAACCTTTGACCCTTTCTCCATGAAAGTCACTTGACATAAACCTTCATCAATGTCCACAACCTTGCCAACATACCCTTCATCATCATACTTAACAGCTACGAAGTCTCCTTTGGTAACTTAATCAGTAATTTCTGTATTACTCTCTTTTTTGTCTGCTGTATTTACAGGCTCTATAACTTGGTTTTCTACGCGTGTTTGCTGTTTCTTTTCCATATTTCTTCCACTATTAATTGGTTGTTTGCTTTCTCCAGATTTGTTGTCACTAATGCTATGCTTTTTCCAACCTCATAATTATGTCTGCCTCTGACTATACAAATCCATTGTTAGTGAAACACTCACTACAAAATGCATGTTGTGTCCCTAACCATTACTTCACTCATGCTCACTCTAGCTACAGCATGGACCTGCATCAGACCTTTAACTGTATTAAAATACTTCTGACGTAACTCATTGTTTCTATCTGAATTTTCATACTCACTTTTATCTACAAATTCGTACCTGATCTTGCTATCTGATTTTAAGCCCCACTCATGGAAGTCTTTTCCACAGGCGATGTTTACCTTCCCTATCTTGATAGCTGTGTCGGCAGACCTGTTCACTGCTCTTCCAATGCCATCACAGGCACCCTTGCCATGTCCAGCTTCAAATTAGTGCCAACTGGCTTTTAGGCCAAATTTTGCCTGCATTGAACATCATTTTATTCTGATACTGCAAGGTGGGTGAATCTGTCCAGTAACGAATAAATTTCACACTTGGACAGATTGCCTGACCCACAGTATCACCTTTTCAAGTATTGATGAATTATGGTTCAGCACTTCTGAGACAACCACCATACTAGAATGTGTAACCTTGTCATTCTCAGCATAGTATATCACTACTGGGTGCAGTGTAACTGACTCTGGATTCCAATATGCGTACTGGATCTCTTCCATTTCCTTAACACTATAGTTTTCTGCGAAGTCCATTCGGACACATACATGCTTTTTGTTTTCTTTCAAGCTTTCTTTCATTTGCTTGAATGACATAAATTATATTGCGCTTTTACTCTGCTGGTTTGAGTTTTGATATTTTGAAGTTCAGTTTTCATTGCATCTGTAAATGTTTGTGTGTCTTTCTGTGTATTTAGGAGCTTTGTTCTCTGTTTCCCGTCATCACTTTTGACCCTCTTCCACTCCTTGTATTCTACTGTGTCTTCTGTTATGCTCAAGTCCATCTTTCTTTTGAGTTCATTTACAGTTGTGCTCTCAAAGTAATTGTCTGGACTAGTCAGTTGTTTGTCACTCCGTATCTTTTCAAGCACTGATGTTTCAGAGCAAAGTTCTGGTGTCTTGTGCTAACAGCATAAATAACAAGTGTCATATGTTTTGGTCTTGCGTGACAAAACATAGCGTAGCTTGTCTTACCCCCCGAATATTCAGCTTTAAACTTCAAATATATACTTTACAAGTAAGCGTTCAGGACAAACTTTTGCATTCCCTCTTTTCTTTCATTTTTCACTGAGTCCCTCTTTCCTGTGTTATCCTTTCTTTCAAAGAATTCTCTGACTTTGTTTTGATTTTTCTTTTCAGAACATTTACTTTGACAGTAGTTTGTTGACTTTGTTTTCTTTCTGATACGTACACCTATCAGATTTGCAGCAAACTTGGTCATTTTATACTTGCTTAAAATTGCTCCAGTGATAATTTGTTTCTCAATACTTCTGTCCTTTTCCACCATTTTTTCGTATCTCATTAATTTTGCTATACAGTTAGCAAATATTAACTTCCTCTTAATTTCTGAATGTGCCTTTGGTTCAATTCCAGCTTTCTGATTTAGACTTTGGAGTTTTTGGACTGGCTGTTTCAGATTTTGGTTTGTTCTTGCGTTTCTAGATTTTCTTGGACATGTCCGAGGTGCTCAACCTTCTTCTGGTACCTTTTTATTGTACTCTTCTTTGGTTTTCTACTATAGTCTAATTTTACTATCAGTCTTGCATTCTAAACTTGCTACTTCATTAGTTTGTACTTCGTTATTACTATTAATGTTTGGCTGGGGATCACTCTTGAGATTGATTACCTATGTTCTAATTTCTGTTTGTACAGGTGTCATAAGCACAACTTGTACTTGGCTGTGGCTCTTGTTCAAATATCTTGGTTAATCTCTCAACTCTTTGTTTCAAGTGTTTGCCTTTGCTTCTTTTCTAGCTCCGTAGGATGCTTGCTTTTTACACTGTTTTCTTCTTCTTTGTTTTGTTTTGGCTTCACTAAGCAAGGCTACTTTTGTGTAATACACTTTTGTACTTTTTAGTTCTGTCACTTTGTTTATGCAGCCAGTTACTGGCCACCTCCGCTTTCTTCTTGCAGCCAGTTACTGCCCACCTCTGCTTTCTTCTTGCAGCCAGTTACTGCCTACCTCCACTTTCTTCTTGCAGCAAGTTTCTGCCCACTTCTGCTTTCTTCTTTCAGCCAGTTACTGCCCACCTCTGCTTTCTTTTTGCAGCCAGTTACTGCCCAACTTTGCTTTCTTCTTGCAGCCAGTTACTGCCAACCTCTGCTTTCTTCTTGCAACCAGTAACTGCCCACCTCTGCTTTCTTCTTGCAGCCAGTTACTGCCCATCTCCGCTTTCTTTTTGCAGCCAGTTATTGCCCAACTCCTCTTTCTTCAAGCCAGTTACTGCCAACCTCCGCTTTCTTCTTGCAGCCAGTTACTGCCCAACACCGCTTTCTTCTTCCAGCCAGTTACTGCCCACCTCCGCTTTCTTCTTCCAGCCAGTTACTGCCCAACACCGCTTTCTTCTTCCAGCCAGTTACTGCCCACCTCCGCTTTCTTCTTCCAGCCAGTTACTGCCCACCTCCACTTTCTTCTTCCAGCCAGTTACTGCCCAACACCACTTTCTTCTTTCAGCCAGTTACTGCCCACCTCCGCTTTCTTTTTGCAGCCAGTTACTGCCCAACTCCTCTTTCTTCTTCCAGCCAGTTACTGCCAACCTCCACTTTCTTCTTGCAGCCAGTTACTGCCAATCTCTGCTTTCTTTTTGCAGCCAGTTACTGCCCAACTCCTCTTTCTTCTTCCAGCCAGTTACTGCCAACCTCCGCTTTCTTCTTCCAGCCAGTTACTGCCCACCTCCGCTTTCTTCTTCCAGCCAGTTACTGCCCACCACTGCTTTCTTATTCCAGCCAGTTACTGCCCACCTCCGCTTTCTTCTTCCAGCCAATTACTGCCCATCTCCGCTTTCTTCTTGCAGCCAGTTACCGCCCACCTCCACTTTCTTCTTGCAGCCAGTTACTGCCCACCTCCGCTTTCTTCTTGCAGCCAGTTACTGCCCACTTCCGCTTTCTTTTTGTAGCCAGTTACTGCCCAACTCCGCTTTCTTCTTGCAGCCAGTTACTGCCCACTTCCCCTTTCTTCTTGCAGTCAGTTACTGCCCACCTCCGCTTTCTTCTTGCAGCCAGTTACTGCCCACTTCCGCTTTCTTTTTGTAGCCAGTTACTGCCCACCTCTGCTTTCTTCTTGCAGCCAGTTACTGCCCACTTCTGCTTTCTTCTTTCAGCCAGTTACTGCCCACCTCTGCTTTCTTCTTCCAGTCAGTTACTGCCCACCTCAGCTTTCTTCTTGCATCCAGTTACTGCCCAACTTCGCTTTCTTCTTTCAGCCAGTTACTGTCAACCTCCACTTTCTTCTTCCAGCCAGTTACTGCCCACCTCTGCTTTCTTATTGCAGCCAGTTACTGCCCACCTCTGCTTTCTTCTTGCAGCCAGTTACTTCCCACCTCTGCTTTCTTCTTGCAGCCAGTTACTGCCCACCTCTGCTTTCTTCTTTCAGCCAGTTACTGCCCATCTCCACTTTCTTCTTGCAGCCAGTTACTGCCCACCTCTGCTTTCTTCTTCCAGCCAGTTACTGCCCAACACCGCTTTCTTCTTGCAGCCAGTTACTGCCCAACTTTGCTTTCTTCTTTCAGCCAGTTACTGCCCACCTCAGCTTTCTTCTTGCAGCCAGTTACTGCCTAACACTGCTTTCTTCTTGCAGCCAGTTACTGCCCACCTCCTCTTTCTTCTTGCAGCCAGTTACTGCCCAACACCACTTTCTTCTTGCAGCCAGTTAGTGCCAACCTCCGCTTTCTTCTTTCAGCCAGTTACTGCCCACCTCTGCTTTCTTCTTCCAGCCAGTTACTGCCCACCTCGGCTTTCTTCTTGCAGCCAGTTACTGCCCACCTTGGCTTTCTTTTTGCAGCCAGTTACTGCCCAACTCAGCTTTCTTCCAGCCAGTTACTGCCAACCTCCGCTTTCTTGCAGGCAGTTACTGCCCACCTCCACTTTCTTCTTGCAGCCAGTTACTGCCCACCTCTGCTTTCTTATTCCAGCCAGTTACTGCCCACCTCCGCTTTCTTCTTGCAGCCAGTTACTGCCCATCTCTGCTTTCTTCTTCCAGCGAGTTACTGCCCACCTCCATTTTCTTCTTGCAGTCAGTTACTGCCCACCTCCGCTTTCTTCTTGTAGCCAGTTACTGCCTACTTCCGCTTTCTTTTTGCAGGCAGTTACTGCCCACCTCCACTTTCTTCTTGCAGCCAGTTACTGCCCACCTCTTTCTTCTTTTCACGATCATACTCTTTCTGAAACTGTACATGAGACTTTGCCATCACCTGCAATAAAGCATACACATCATGTTTAATGTGCTTCAAATGCTTTTAATTTCAATTTGGACACTTAAGCAATTACCTTTTAGAGCTACAATGGTGTGACTGTGTATTTTACGTGACAGCATACATGATTTCTCCACCTGTATTCTCCTATATTTGTAAGCAGGGTAGTATCGCTCTTGTTAATATCTAAATATTTGCGCTCTTACACATTTGTTTCTTTATTATTTGCACTCTTGTGCAGTTTGCTTTAATGAGTAAGAAGTCTATTACAAATGTTAAAGTCAGAATTTAACAGAATTCTAGCATCTAAAGTATGCCCTTCGTATTCTCTTAAAACACTATGCATTGTTAAAGTTATACTTGTAAATGCATATTATGACACTTGAGTAGTTAATTTTTGGTTGATTGTTTCTCAATTGGTCCAATGTTAGAGTATAGCTTCCTTACGGCCAAACGAACAACATACATGTACAAACAAGTAGTTTGTTATATTCAGTTGTTACGCATTATACTGACTTCTGTTTTAAAAATTATATAGTAACAGATCTAAATAATTTCAAAACATTTCAGAATAGCATAATTATACCCCCGAAACAAAGTTCAGGGGGTATATAGGAGTCACTCGGTGGTTGGTTGGTCAGGCGGTCTGTTGCATTTTCCTTGTCCGGAGCATTACTTGAAAACTACAGGTTGGAATTCAGTACAACTTCATACAATGGTCAAGCTCATTGAGAGATAGTGCAGTGCACAAGAACCATAACTCCATCTTGACTAATTACAGAGTTATTGCCCTTTGTTACTTTTCCTTGTCCGGAGCATAACTTGAAAACTACTGGTTGGAATTTAATATAACTTCATACAATGGTCTAGCACGATAAGAGAAAGTGCAGTGTACAAGAACCATAACTCTATCTTGAGTAATTGCAGAGTTATTGCCAAGGACATTATCTCTGTTTTAGTTTTTTTATAAGGTATTTTGTTGCTACGAACTTCCTCAGTTTATAAAGCAGTATTAATCACATTTAGTGATAGGTGTAGTATCATTTTGTTGTTTTTCTTACCGGTTTTGATCACAACTAGTCAGACCCGAGACACTAAAAGACAACTAGTTAGGCCAAATAATTGAAAGTCTTTTATCCGATATTGTTTTTGTGATCATAAACTATCGTAACATTGTAATACATTATGGAACCACTAGGTACTTTTGAATTTTAAATTACAAAACTCGGAATTCTACATAAACAAAAAAAATTTTTTGTAACTTGCCAACGCCTCTATCATCAAAAGTGTATCTTTAAAGATATGCCTCACTATAGCGCCTGAAACACTAGTCTAAAATACGCAATTTGGTATAAAACTGAAACTTATCAGCAAATTAACTTTACAGTGGCACTTGTCTTTTTAGATGTCTAGATGTCTTTTTGAAATATTACATGTTATTATGCTTTAAACACGTTGTAATTATTGTATTTTATGTAAATGCGTGGTTCGAAAAGGGTACGAAAATGTCCCGCATTTTACCCAAGTCGGTTCATACCTGGGTGCGAATAACTAAGAAATCACATAGATCTACATGTCTTAAATACGATTTTTAAATGTAGACAGAAATGCAATAATCTAAAGGGAAAATCAAATTCATTTGTCATTTACAAAGAACAGATATTAACTCAATATAAATACAAATAGGATTTATTGTATTGTATTGTATTGTATTGTATTGTATTGTATTGTATTGTATTGTATTGTATTGTATTGTATTGTATTGTATTGTATTGTATTGTAACTAAAACTTTCAAACTTTACCATGATTCTTTTGCTACACTTAATTTCGGTGGGTTCATTCATTATATTATATTGTATCATTATTATCATCATTATCATCATCATTATAATTTTTAGCTCGACTATTCGAAGAATAAGGAGACTATTGCACTCGCCCCAGCCCAGTCGGCGTCGGCGTTGTTTAAAGTTTTTCATAAAGTCAAATATCTTGAATACTATCAAAGGTATTGACTTGAAACTCAAGCTATATGTTAACAATCAACATCTTCACCTGAGGAAACAATCCCCATAACTCTGTTTTGATTTTTGACAGATTTATGCCCCTTTTTAACTTAGAAATTTTGGTTAAAGTTTTTTGTAAATTCAAATATCTTGAATACTATCAAAGGTATTGACTTGAAACTCAAAGTATGTGTCTACCATCAACATCTTCACCTGAGGAAACAATCCCCATAACTCTGTTTTGATTTTTGACAGATTTATGCCCCTTTTTAACTTAGAATTTTTGGTTAAAGTTTTTTATAAATTCAAATATCTTGAATGCTATCAAAGGTATTGACTTGAAACTCAAAGTATGTGTCTACCATCAACATCTACACCTGAGGAAACAATCCCCATAACTCTGTTTTGATTTTTGACAGATTGATGCCCCTTTTTAACTTAGAATTTTTGGTTAAAGTTTTTTTTTAAATTCAAATATCTTGAATGCTATCAAAGGTATTGACTTGAAACTCAAAGTATGTGTCTACCATCAACATATACACCTGAGGAAACAATTCCCATAACTCTGTTTTGATTTTTGACAGATTTATGCCCCTTTTTAACTTAGAAATTTTGGTTAAAGTTTTTTGTAAATTCAAATATCTTGAATACTATCAAAGGTATTGACTTGAAACTCAAAGTATGTGTCTACCATCAACATCTTCACCTGAGGAAACAATCCCCATAACTCTGTTTTGATTTTTGACAGATTTATGCCCCTTTTTAACTTAGAATTTTTGGTTAAAGTTTTTTATAAATTCAAATATCTTGAATGCTATCAAAGGTATTGACTTGAAACTCAAAGTATGTGTCTACCATCAACATATACACCTGAGGAAACAATTCCCATAACTCTGTTTTGATTTTTGACAGATTGATGCCCCTTTTTAACTTAGAATTTTTGGTTAAAGTTTTTTTTTAAATTCAAATATCTTGAATGCTATCAAAGGTATTGACTTGAAACTCAAAGTATGTGTCTACCATCAACATATACACCTGAGGAAACAATTCCCATAACTCTGTTTTAATTTTTGACAGATTTATGCCCCTTTTTAACTTAGAAGTTTTGGTATTTTTTTTTTGTAAATTCAAATATCTTGAATACGATATAAGGTATTGACTTGAAACTCAAAGTATGTGTCTACCATCAACATTATACACCTGAGGAAACAATTCCCATAACTCTGTTTTGATTTGACAGATTTATGCCCCTTTTTAACTTAGAAGTTTTGGTATTTTTTTTTTCTAAATTCAAATAGCTTGAATACTATATAAGGTATTGACTTGAAACTCAAAATATATGTTTACCATCAACATCTACACCTGAGGAAACAATCCCCATAACTCTGTTTTGATTTTTGATAGATTTGTGTCCCTTTTTAATTTTGAATGTTTTGTTAAAGATAGAATACTATCGAACGTATTTACTGTCAACATCTTCACCAATGTTTTTGATTTTTGACATATTTATGCCCTTTTTAACTTAGAATTTTGTCACAGTTTTTCCAGACTAAAATGGAAATACTCAAAATGGCTTTCCTTTGAAATGTCATAGAATAATTATGCAGCATGAAGCGGTCATGCTTTTTTAATTCTATACATATCAATTTTGAAAAGTTACAAAATTATTCATGATCAAATATACAAGGTCATGTATTTCTTTGAAATTATCCCCCCCATCCTCCCTCCAGTTGGCTTGCAGAATCCAGAGTAAGGCCTTGAATGCAATGTACATTTACAAAGGTCTTTGAACAAGTTTCATATCTTTGACCTTAATTCTTATAGACAATTACACAATACTCCTGTTCTTAGACAAAAACCCCATTTTACCAACAAGCTTTCGAATAGTCGAGCGTGCTGTCATGTGACAGCTCTTGTTTTTATTATTATTATTATTATCATTACTTGTTACGATAAACTTCTAGAGTCTAATATATGTTAAATGTGAAAGATATTAGCCTGCTATTAAAACAATCAGTTGTTGTTTTAGACAAGTTATGAAAATTTAAAACAGCACAGTAGAAAGGCTGGTAATGACTAGGGGTGCGCAAGAGACCAGGTATATTGCAATTCGCAGTATTTCGGAAGCACTCATCGGGATAGTTAATGCATGTATGTATGTAGGTATTTTTTCAGTACCAAGTACCAAGGATAACACAATAAAGAGCAAGCTCTTATTTCCATTGTGGTCCTTTATTTTAGAGACAGAAGCAGATACAAGGGAATCCGGGTACCAGACCCTAGCTCTTTTACAAATAAACCCCTTGGTTCTTTTCTACGTGCCCAGTGTACAGCACCGATACACACGAGACTACCTGTACTACCTAATGTCAGCTGCAAGTACATGTTCTACAATAGGTATATACTGAACCAATTTATAACAAAAGATTGATTTATCCATTTTTAACTTTTTCTATGAAAAACAGAAGAGCCTTTGTCATAACCTTCTTGAAGTCAGTCGGCACTGTCGTTTTAAATCTGGTTAAGCTTTCTTAAAATTCACTTTCTCGGTAACCATTAAAGCCTTGAAACTTCAGACAATTGCTTGGCATCATACAATGGCCTCTGTGGCCGAGTGTTAAGGTCACTGACTGATGATCACTTGTCCCTCACTGCTGTACATTCGTGCCCTACTTGGGTCAGATTCTTTTATGTCTGGAAGCTACCTTGCTTCTACCCAGGTGCCCGCTTGTGACTGAAATAATGCCCAAATTGGCACACAGGGTCTTCCTCCTCCATGAAAGCTGGAAGTTGCCATATGACCTTAGCTGTTGAGTGCAATGTTAAATCCGAATCAATCAATTGGCATATCCCATAACTTTTGAATGACATAAAAGTTGTTCAAAATATGAATTTTCAGTTCAGTTTTGTCAAAATCCACTTCTCAGTTACCATTCACAGCTATGATACTTCATAGGGTAGTTGAACATAGTCACTGAATGCAGGGGTAAGCACATGGGTTCCTATCTCAAAAGTAAAGTTTACACAAATGGTTAAAGGTCAAAATTTGTGGACAGTTGTGTCTCCGGTTAATTTTACTCAAGTATTAATTTTAGTCGTGTAAGGGTTGTCCTGATATTTACACATGTATGTATACAGTCTGTATTGTCCTGATATTTACACATTTATGTGTGCAGACTGTGTTGTTCAGAGACAATCTATCCTCCAGTACTTTCAGTCCTTTGATTTTAGTAAACGTAAACGTTTAGTGTTACAGTGCTTTATAAAGCAGTGATAAAATTATGTATTTTACGTGACAGTATAATTTTCTTCCATAGTCTTTTATATTTGCAAGCATGTGTTAGTCATTTCATTTATATTTGCAGTGCATCATGGTTTACATTTACACAGTTCAACAAAACAAACAAGTACTTTTCCCAATTCACAATTTGGATATTTTTCAGGCAGCTGTTTTGAAAACTTTAATACATTATTTCTTTTCAGGCAATTTAGATTTTCCAAGTAGGCATACAATGACATACATGTATTACATAATATAAAAAGTTTTCAAGATGGTGAATGCATTAGTTAAACAGTCCCGTACTTGTTGTATGATAAAGGAAACAAGTAATCTGCAAAAGAACTACAGGATATAAAATTTGTATTTTATGTGATAAGTGTATTTTACGTGACAAAGTGTATTTTAAGTGACCAATATAACCTTGTACAGCATGTAGCAAGAGACAACAAGTGTCCTATTATTCCAGGATAATATGCAATTTAGATACACTATCCATAACAAAACCATAAATCAAATTGTTTCCTGCATAAGCATGTTTTCTAATGATGGGCAAAGGACATGTGATTCCAAAGCAAACTTACCAGAAAATTTCACTCATGTCAACAACCACACTTCTTTTTCATGCATATTGCAGGTGTAAACCTCGATGACGTCACTATTAATTCAAACGAAACATTGAATCGTTGTCATCCCAGGATTAAATGTGCCAAAAAAAAAGAGCATCACATAAGGATACAGTCATGTAAAACTGTTTTAGCTCTGTGAGATGTATTTTGATTTGTGAACAGCAAGTACTGAGCGGTTTTAAATTCTAAACAGGTAGGAACGATGGAGTTTTGATATAAATTAGGTGGTAAATAATAAAATAGCATCAAGGAAACTGAGCATTGCATGTCACGTAAATACTGCATTCAATTCCCCACATGGTAAGAGCTTGAAATAGATGGAACTATACATATTGTCAAACATATTATGTTGGAAATATTATGTTCATGATAAGTGATCAAAGTTTTATGTTAACTTTAGAATGATTGCTAACAGTTGTTTTGATATAATCTGCCACTCGATGTTGTCATGTAAAATACTCAGTCTGTGACAGCAGAACTAATGGAAATTTTTTTTTTTTAATTGATAACCTTATTTCGGGCTTTGCCTATATGTCTTGTGTTATATACACAAGAAATAAACATCAATGTTGAGTGTAAGAATCTTAAATGTATGATCCAAAATAAAGATTGGACACCATCTCTGTGACAGCTGATTTTACGGCGGCTTTGCATCTTGTAACTCAATTTTTCATGCTAAAAGTGTAAAGCATTTATTGTTTTCGTTTCTGTTTTACAGAGATATATAATTGTATAACTGTATATATAGTCCCGGGGCCAAAATGACCTTTGACATATCTATATACCTCTGTATCCTTTGTCATATATTTGTGACAGGGAATTGGCGCAAATTTTGAGAACAACTGATTAATTTTTGACGCCCATTATGTTTTTATAAGTAAGCGAATGGTTAAATTATAGGAAACAATGATGTTATGGACATCAATTAGTTAATTAATCATAAAAATTGATTTTTAAAAAAATTTTTTTTTTCTTAATTAATCATGAAATTAACTGAAGAAACGAGGAAATCTGGCATAAAACTTTGCTATCTAAAGCGAAAGTACATTTCCTCCGTATCCATTTTCACAAAATGATACGGCGAAAGTAAAAGTACATTTTCTGGTGTTGGTTTTCAGAAAATGATACGGTAGTAGGACTGCTAAAATTAGTTTAATGTTTCATAGATGTTTTAAGATTTATTTCTAATACAAGTAAAGCTTGTGATAAATTAATCACTCGTATTACTCATCACTTGCCTTAAAATAGTATACATTCTGACAACAATCAAAGATGAGCAAACAAATTTTAGTTCACACGCTTTTGAAGTTTTATTGTTTAACAAACAAAGAGATCAACTTGTGAATAAGGAAGCCGTGAAAACCATATTGAAACCAGTCAATTGTAATTGTTTTAACACTACTATCTTGACAGACGCTTTCAAGCATCTTAGACTTGACAATGATCAATGTTGTTGATTCATGTTTTCGAAACATTAGTTTTGAATCTAGAAAATGCTATTCTGTCTGATATGATTTTGGTCAACTCCAGAAATTTTGGGATCCAAGACCAACCTGCATTATAAGGCAATTTGCGTTATATTGACGCGAGTTATAAGGGAGTTGCAGTGTACACACTGTATCGGCAAAATGCAACAGCTTCAATTTAACAATGCTGCTCCGACTAACCTAACAACAAGGCTCCAACAAAACATGGCCGATTTCATGAACAAAACACACGTGAGTATAACAGGTTCGTGTATTTTGGTCTGTTTTGCAGTGTTTACCATTGAATTCTCAGCATTCAACTTGCATTACTTTCACACGCACTGATGTCTGAAAAAGCCGACAAGCTACGGTCATGCAGGACAGGTGTGGGCATTCCGTAAGAGTATTCATTTCATCAGAATTTGCGAATAACTATAAAAAATACACAAATCTGTTATACTCACATGTGTTTTGTTCATGAAATCGGCCATGTTTTGTTGGAGCCTTGTTCTTACGTTAGTTGGAGCAGCATCATTAAATTGGAGCCGTTGCGTTTTGCCGATACAGTGTTGTGTATGCTTATACAGGGAATCTTGAAAAATATTCTTTTAAACCACAAGGCCTAGAGTTTAGATATTTGGCATGTAATATGCCTAGTGGTCCTCTACCATCACATCTAATCAAATCAGGACCCACTGGTCAAAATTGACCCTGCCCGGGAGTCACTTAATTTAACATAGGCTTATAAAGGGAAAACTTCAAAAATCTTCTTGTCTAGGACGACTAGGCCCAGACCTTAGACATTTGGAATATAGCATAATGCACTGAAGTCCTCAAAGAATATTGTTCAAATCAGAATTCCCAGATTAAAATTAACTCTTTCTGCTATTGATGACCTTGTATTATAGCCAATGGTAGCCAGGTGAGCGATATAGGGCCATCTTGGCCCTCTTTGTTTATGATTTTAATCTCTTTTATATATAATAAACAGACTGCTTTTAACAGCTAAGCATGCAGAAGCTGATTTGTGTTACAAAGATGGATTACTTCCCTTAGATATTAACATTGAATGATCACACCTTAGTACTGGTCAGAGGAAGTCAGATCGAATAAAATATAAGATATACAAGTAAGTGTAAAATTCTTATCCTAAGTTCTAAAATAACTGAACAAGCATACTCCATATCATTCTAGTTCAGTAAATAATACTCATCCTGACATTTACCTTGTGAACAGCGTAGAGAGCACGCCCATCTAGAGTGGCCAGCTTCTGTCAGAAGTGTCGTCCAACTTAACATTGGCTATAACTTAGCCATTTCTTAAGATTTCTGCTTCAAACATTCAAATTGTATTGCTTATGACAAAAGGGTCATAATGCCGCCAAATTTGTAAGTCAAGGTCATTTTTGACAGAGCTATTCCCCTTTTTTTCTGACAAAGTGTAATAGGGCGACATAAGTGTTCTACTGAACACCCATCTAGTTTTAAAATGGAAAAATAAACCCTAAAATAAAATGGCCATGGATTGGACTGCCACTAGTATCCTGTACACGAAAGTTGGCTGTTTCTTACAGAATGAAAGGGGTTAGTACCTGTTTGTAGTATATATGTGATACAGGATTTGTTCTTCCTTGCTTTTGAGCTTGCTTTTATGGCGACATGGTAGAGTGTCCGCTTAGCAAACTAGAGGTCTTTAGTTCAAATCCTACTTGGGATGATGGACTTTTACGTTTGGCAACCAGCAAAAACAACTCAAAAGTTTAGAAGTGATAGTACCCTTAGAATGTCCAACAGACATTCATTCTTCAAGAATTCAAGGACAATTCTAGTAAGGATGGGGTGTATGTAGAAATGTATAATACAGCACTTGTACTCCTTGCTATTGAGCTTAGCTGTTATGGCCATGAGTGTCGAGGTTTCATGTTCATCTAGAGAATGATGGTATGGTAAGTTAAGAGAAGATAACTCTGAAAAAGTGTTTTGATTTGTACTTTAAAATTCCTAGTTAATGTCTTGTGTGCAACTGGCACTGTCATGCACATATATCATTAACCACTTAAAGTCTTACTTTAAAACTTTTCTGTAGTATTGAGGGATATCAAACAAATTTGATAACTCTTGACTTAATATCTTGCTACTTGTGGCCCTTGCTTAAACAGATCCTTGTTAAGCCTTTTACAGGCCAAAGTTTTGTTTTATTCGATAGCACTTAGAAAAGTCCAGCGCGCTGTCCTACTGACAGCTCTTACTCAATAAAGTGATTTGATATGTACATGTATAATTGATTGATCACTTGATTGATTAATCAGTCAAGCAATCATTCAATCAGTCAGTTGATTGACTAACTGACTGACTATATGTGAATAGTTAATTAAATGAATATTTGATTTATCAATTGTTTGATTGAACAGATGCTTGACTGACCAAAAAATGAGATTAAAAAATTTGTGAACTTTGAGTGTTCATAAAATGGGAAATGATTACTGGAAGTTTATTCTATTATAAGGTGCTGGTAGATTGGACTGTTCAAGGATAAAAAGGATCCAAAAAGTATTGTTTGCCATTCAACAAGCGATGAAATCATCTGTGATTCAGTATCATGATGTATTCAGCCTCAAACTCGCTGGAGCATGAAAACATTGGTAATGTTTTTGTTATAAATGAGCAGCAGCTGCTGGTTCTCGGTGTTTGAGGGAAACATTGATTTCTCCCTGATTTAAACTTTCTATAAATACATCCTTGATCACAATAACAGTGTTTCGATGTTTTCCTTTGTCTTTTAATTAATAAAAAGAAATGTGCTACAAACATGGAAATTTGTAAAATTTAATTTTAGTGAAAGTGAAAATTCTGGTGAGTGAATTTCTTCTACTATATCTATGAATAAAATGTAGTTATGTTACAGTATAGGGATATTTTTCATCAACTGAGCTGTTACTGCTGTAGAAGCTTGTAATGATTGGTAAAAAAAAATGACCATCACATGATGAGATCTTTTATCTAAAGTTTCCTAGACTAGTTTGAATTTCCAGGGGTTTGCTTTAACACTGAACAAAATATAAAATGTACACAGAGTGACAAACTTAATTCTCTGAAGGTTTGGGTGATTTGTATTATTTATAAGACTTTTTGAAGTAAGGTAAAACTTCAGTCAAGTTTATGCAGACCTGTTGTATGTGGGTAATGAATAATGCTGACAGAAAAAGCCATGGCAGCAGAAAAAATCTGCCTGCTTCTTGCAAATACAGTAAGACTCATTTACAAATTTTCTGTCTGCATTTACAGTTCATAATTTTCATGATGTATTGATCTGTTATTGATAAATATTGGAATAAATATTTGCACAGGGACTGTTGTGAGTCAGCCTGTTCTAGGATGCTAGAAGACTAATGCCAATTATGGTCTTAATGGGTCTTTATTGATGCTTACTAATGTTCCAAACTAAAGGTCAATTAGCATGAAGAGGGTCAATTAACCCTACTAAATAAATAATGCTTGGTACATAGTTTGTAATTGATGATATAAAGAGTTTTGTGTCATAGAATTATTTGTTTTTCATTGGTAAAGAAAGTGTGCCACATGAATGAAATTGTATGAATGATACAAACATGTTTTCATGATAGAATAATTATTTTATAAATTGGAATTTTCAGTTGTGATAGAGATTCTGTAAGGACTGTATAAGTGAGAGTGGAAGAAATGTGGTGAAGATTGTATCACAGGTAATGTATTTTATACTTTATCATACATGTATATTTGATATAGATGCTTATATATTGAATTATAAGTGTGTGAGGAACGTAAAAGGCATAAAAAAGACAAATTTTATTGTGTCAAATGTCATTATTAAAATGGTGATCATTATTTTCTTATTGTTCACTTTATAAAGAAAGATCTAAAATTTGTAACAATGTGTTACACTCAGTCAATTGAGGTGTCTGATAACTAAATTGCAACAAAATATGTTACTATGTACTTGTTTTCCTTTCTTTATACTGCACTAGAGTCACTCTAGAAGTATTACATTAACCAAGTATTTCAGTAACCTAGACTTTCCGGTTTGGATCAAATTCTGCTCTGATTGTGGTTTTCTAAATGTGTGTTTGTCTGCTTCAGCACTAAGGAGTGAAACAGTTGAAATATTTAAGGAGTGACTGTTGGATACCTAGGGATACATGTATATAGGTCAAGATTGTATCTGTATGTTTTTCAAGTAGAAAACTCCGATAATAAGAGATAGGTGTAAGAAATAGCAGTAATGTAAACCATAAATTCCCAGTTGGGTATCCAGCAAACAGCTTCTGGAGATAGAGTGTAAACCACATTTTTACCCAGTCATTACTGGCTGCCATAGTTCAACTAGGAACATACCCTTTTCTAAAAGTTAGATAAACTGGTTATTATAATTGACTGTTTTGATGGAATTTCAATGTTTATCAAGAGTTTATTAATTTTGGAAAGACATGATTGATTTCTGCTTCTGTAGACCTAGTTTGCAGCTCGGGGTTTGAACATGGTGGTGACCAGTTAGAAAATTGTTGATCATGGTGTATGCCTTCATGCTGGCAGAAATGAGTTTTTGTTAGTAATAGAGAGGTGGGGAGTTGTTAGCACCAGAAGAAATGTTTACAGTAACTTCTTGAACATGTGATACAGAAAGAAAGCTCTAAATGCGACATTTTTAGAAAATTGTCCTTTTAATACGGGTGAATTTAAGTAATGACCGGTACTTGTTTGGGCTTCATACTGTGTAAAGCAGTTGATGGTCAAATATTGGTGGGCACTGGCTCATGTTTTACTGTATTTATAAGATTTGTATTTGATCCAGGTATAAATTAATTTTATGAGATGGGAAGGTTTTCCCTTACACTGGTAAATCTTTAAAATTGTGTACTTTGGTATAACAAATAGCATTGTAAGGGATGAGTAAAAAACATTAGACCAGTGTAGAGCAGACTGCAAAGTCTATCATAGTCTATCATAGTCTACATTGTAAAGGTATGACGAGAATTCTCCTACAGTCTAATATAATTCAATGATTACCCTATAATGTGGAATGGGGTAACAAAAAACAAATTGTTGCCTTTTTATATATGTTTAATAACCAGTATCATCCATTTAATTAAAAGAGGAACATTAAACTCAGAAAAAACAGAGATAAAGTTTGAACTAAATGCCAGTTAGCTGGCAACATTTCAAATCTAGAAATCCTAGGTAGTCAGGAAAGATGTGGTTTAGAGATTATATTTGCAGATACAACTCTTGGAGGGAAAATTTCGGATTATGAAAATAGGCGGGTATTAATGACTATATAATGAACTGGTAATGATTATTTGTGTTTATTTGTACATTGTAAAGATCCTGTAAAATGTCTTTTTACATTTTTCGTCTTTATAGAAAAACATTATTACATAATGATTCCGAATCACTCAGATTCCTTACCAGATTTTTCCTGTGATACAATTACAGGCAATCACCGCATTCTCTTCCTGCAGAACTTTACCACATTAAAGGACACAAGTCTGTGGAACAGTAAAAGATGCATATGCATAAATAATATTTTTCAGTCTGACTTTGTTTGATCAAAAATCTAATACATTTGTGTCTGAAAGAAGTTTTGATTATGCAACCAGGAAAATCTAATTTGAAATAGGGAGCTTCAGTATGCTAAGCTTGTCACAAAGCTGGGGTGGGCAGGAAGTAGAAGTGTTGTGTCATATCGGTACTACATACTAGATATTGCTGTCAGTTCTTGAAGTCATTTTCAATGGAATATTTTAGGATGTTATCACGATATTTATACGATCAGGGCCAAGACACACTTTTTGAGTAAGGGGTGCTTTCACTTCTATCTAAGTCACAGGTTATATATGTCAAGTGCCATCTTTAAGTTTGAAAAATCCTAAGCCCCAAGCAGGATTTCAACTTTGGACCTGCAGTTTGCTAAGTGTCACCAAAAAAGCTAGGTGGTTAGCAAGAAGTTAGAAGTATTGTATTACATAACATACCCTGCTACAGTAATGTGAAGGATTTTACAGTTTTGTTCATAAAATAAATGGCAGAAGTATAATGTCCTTCACACAGAGCCTCATTGTTTTGACTTCTTCACTTGTTCAAATAATATGTTCATTTGAAACACAATCATGATCTTGTTAAAAATAAGGTGAGCAACTATGAGCCAGCTGGTCATCTTGTAGTGTCCTAAACATTTACTTGTTTACTCTAATGAAATACACTGTGAATACTAAAGGAAGCCTGATCTTTCTGGGGGGTTCGAGCCCCACTGGGGTCACGACCGTATCTCCTCATATGACACCAATACTGGTTTTTCCAGGAATCGGTCTCGAGAGTGACTCGATAAGCTTCACAATCAAGCTAGAATAAATTAGTATAAACTTAACTTGCCTTTGCAATTCTTAGCACTTAGACCTTGTATTTGGCTGTTAGAGTTTTGTGACATTTCCGCTTCTGAAATGTTACAATTTTGTGATTTACTTGTTTACTATTGCTTGTAACATTATTTCAGTAAATGTTGTAAATATTTTGAGTTTAGAGTCTGGAGTGAAAATGCCAGAAGTGGTTGGTATGCTGTTTGTTTAGATGTGCCTGCCTGCTTGATGTATGGCAAACGATCATTGACCTGTGAACAAGGAAACTAGTCTAACAACCACTGTTAAAACTCTAAACAGGAACTGTCCTCACCAGCACAGGCAGATGGCCGGGTGTCATGCCCACTTCTTCTGTTGAAAACCACATTAAGGAATTGAGTGAGGTGTTCACTGTTTTGAAACATTGTGCAGAACTTTGGTTGAATCTAAGATCAGGGTCACATTTTAATACATAATTTTGAGGTTTCAGCACAAAGCTTTGAGTTGACTAAGTTTAGAGTGTACTTTTACTTTGATCTGATGATAGAATATTTTCACCCAAATATGAATCAGTGTCAAACTTTATCAGTATATATTATCAGGTCAAACATTCTGAAAAAATGTTATTTTGGGTACAAAAAGTCCCTGCTAGATTGTTAACACAGTGAAAGTGGACAGAGGACAGACAGATGACACATGTCAGGTATTTCTTTACCTGGCCTTGAGTATACCATCAAACACAATGTTAGATATTGAATTGTTACAATTATGAAGTTGTGTTGCAGCAAAATTGTATACAGCAATTAGAAAATTACTTAATTGTTGATCTGTCTATCCACAGACTCAGTCCTTGGTTTGCCGGAAATATCACAGAAGCTGAAAATATATATAGTGGAAGGGATCTTATAAAGATGTCTTGTTTGAGTTTGCTAGAGATCAATTTGTTATTTGTTAGATAAATAAATGAAGTTTTATGGTCCAGGCTGACCCAGACATTATAATTTTATGACTCTCTTAGCGAGTATGTGATTACTTTTGTGATGTATTGAAGGCTTTCCCTATCTCAACTTCCTCTTGATCTCAGGAACAAATATCTCGGAAGCAGGCAGCATTACTTCTACAGTTAATGGATATAATTAAGGAAATCAGTAGGAAGCCAGCAGTAAAACTGGTCTTTATAACTCTTTAACACTTTTATTACATATGTACATTTTGTACACTTATCAACAATTTTACTTTTAAATAATTGTGTTCATTTTATATTTTCAGACTGTTATTTTTTAGCTCACCCAGGTCTGTCTGTATATCATAATGAACATAGAGAAAAATTCTGTAGCTAAAACTTTTGAGATAAATCATGTGTTCAGTAGCGTAGTGTGAAATACTAAAGTATTAACTAGTAAGTTCCAGTAAATAGCACCGAAAGCATGGTTGTTCTGTAGTATACTGTAATTCATGAACTATTTATTGGAACTTTATTTTAGAGTTTTTTCGCAAGAGCACTCCCTCGCAAATGTATCATTTTGTTAATTCAATGTTCAACGGAAATGATTGATATTGTTTCAACAGTGTGAACCAGCGGGATCGTTTGATTTCGAATTTATGGTCTCGTGAATTGACTCGGAGATAAAATATCGCTAACTTTTGTCTCGCAAATTCAAAGTGATTTGCTGTATAGTATAGGGCTATGAGGAAAAAAAAATAGTTCCCATCAAAATTTGATCAGCAGCTTGCTTCACTTATTTCAAGAGTAAATCTGTGTCGTCCGTAGTCAACAATTGCTTCAAACGACATCTCCTTCCCAACCAAATTCAACCAAATTTCACAGGTCTGTTCCTTGGAAAGTCCTCTACCAAAGTTTCTCAAACAATTCCACTCTGCTGCACAGAGTGACTGCCAGAGCTAAAACTAGAAAAACCTTTAAACAACATCTTTTCTTTAATCACAGTTCCAATTTCAACCAAATTTCACAGGATTGTTTCTTGGATGGTCTTCTACTAAATTTGCTCTAGATAATGGGTTGGCTGCACAAAATGGCCACAAAAACTGAAAATAGAAAAAACTTTAAACAGCATCTCCTCCTTAACCACCTGGCCAATTTCAACCAAACTTCACAGAATTCTGCAGAAATTGCTGAAACAGGTCTGTTCACTTGGATGAGCGATATAGGGCCATGATGGCCCTCTTGTCTTACAATTGTATCATCTGACTCAGGAGGATGTATTAGGTTCAACCATCCATCTTGGTATTTTTTGTTTTGTTTATAAATCTTAATGAGAAACTTAAGCAAAAAGGGGAGGTACGTGCACCCGTGCATGGTGTGCGCCTTATTGGCAGACATTAAATAAATAATGTAATAATTAAACTCTTTGTTTAGGTAGATTAAGATAGGAAATTTTGGGTGTTTGATGTTTGCAAGCCATGAATAAAAACTGTATGCCATTCTTTGTTATTGTGGTTTACATATTGTGCATTTTATGTGCATTTTACTGCTGGAAGAGGAACTTGGATGTGGCAGAGATCCATAAAGATGTCAGAATGAGAATACTTGTGAGTGGCAGAGATGTTTGTTTCTCTGTAATGTATGTTTGTCATCAAACATTTTGTTCTTGGTGTGGGAGGACAGATCCCTTCTGCTGGGGTTTGTGTACAAGCAGGTTAATTTGCAATAAATTTTTCCTAATTTTTTCCAAGATTTACAATGCAGTGGGTGATGAAAAGAAAGTGCATGTAACGATGTCATCTACATTATTGTTGCTGGAATGAGGTCCAAGTTGTCATCACTTTGCATTACAATCATGTGGATGCAATATCAAATATTTTGATGCCAGCATGGAAAATCTTGATGTTGCATCTCCCAGTGTACTTTGCAAGTGAATAGAAATTGATTTGGACATGTGATGGTACACAGTAACTGTTACTTGACAGTAGAACTTGCTTGCAAACTGTTAAAACTGTCTAGTTTAAAAGGGAGAGGAATGCTCATTTTGCTACATTCATTTCTGTTTTTCTTGCATAATGCTAGGAGAAATCAATGTCTTTTTTGATGAACTATGAAAAGGATTTCCTATAGTGTGTTATGGGAATGCTAGATAAGGAATTATTGACAGCTATTTTATGATGCACTATAGAGTCTACACCATATTTAGCATAAATCCTGGACTACCATATTAATGGAGCAACTTTTCTGTTTTCTTGTTTGCTGTATAATGGACTAGAACCCCCAGGAAAATAAAACATTGTGATGTCTTGATATCAGATTATTGTAGACAGTTATTGTTCCAGTGCAGTGTTCAAGACTATATCATTTACCCTAATTGTTTTTTCTGGTCATATTATTGGACAATAAATTTCCCTGTGTGATTTTTTGCAGGAGGGTTGTTAAAGGAATGGTGAGAATTTTGAATGCCAGCCAGAATTGATCTCTGATAGTATTTACCGTCCTTGAAGGGATGTTCTGAATGTATCCAGTAAGAATAAACTTTGTGTTCTTTCTGAACAAGGAAAAAGAAAAAACAAGGAAAAAGAGAAAACATTTTTGGATACAGGAGTTACTGCCCTTTGTTAATCACATCATACAAGCTAAGCTGAAGCTCGAAAATAGGCAATCCTTATTTGACACGGTGTTCATTTTTGTCAAGATCCTGTTTAGACTTACTCACATTTTAGGTGCTGAAACAACCGTTAATCATGTTAATGATTAGTTATTGTAGTCGGAAAATATGGTTATTCAAGTCCAATAGAACACTGTCATTCTGTCTCCTTCAGGTGATGTCTTCTTTTACGTTTTAAGGTAGAAATAGACTGAACTGCGTCTTAATAAAGCAAATGAAAAGCTTTTGGTTTTGCTTGTTACATTGTCTACAGTAGTGCTCTTTGAAGTTTGGCTCAACTTTGTAGATTGCATATACCAGTACACAGGGCTTCGATAATTTTCAGTTTTGGTACATATGTAGCTTTTATTGATTTTGACTTCAAGAACTGATTCACATGTCTGAAAAGCCACTTTTAATCGGTGTGAGAATTTTTAATTTTCAGTAAGTAAATGACTAAAAATGTGTTGAAAATCACAATACACACATTCCTGTCAACACAATGTTTTGCAGCATAATTGCTGATTTTGCATATGCAGAACATTTGTTTTCATAATTCATCAACTTGCATATGCTCTTTGTTTGCCACATGTTTCTCTGATAGAGGTTTGCCTGTACTTCATGTTTTGCCTGTCTTTGTTTAGGATTAGCAGAAGCTGGTAAAGGTGCACTGGTACCTGGCTCTATATCACTGACATCTACTCAGGTTTCCTGCTGGGATCTTGAAATGTTTATCAACATTACTTTCTCACACTTCTACCATATGTCTCTATAATTATAAAATTATCTTCTCCCTCTCTCTTCAAAGGAATACAGCAGGATTAGTTACCAAATGGTATTCAATCATTTATGTGGGTGTTAATGAACATTTATATGCATATTATGTAATGGCTGTTCATGAAATTATATTGATCATTTGGGACATTATTGGCAGTAATTTCATACCAGCTCATCACCTGTTAGGTTTCAATAATAAATGTCTTTAAAAAATCAATATTCCTTTCAGAAAAACATGAGCTTATCTTGATTTTTTTTGCCTAAAAATACACTTTGTATTTATATAAAAGTTCTTTTGTTTACCTAAGCCTGGTTATAAGATTGGGGTGTGTTGTTGGGCGGGTTGTTTGGTAGGCGGTTTCCGGTCAATAACTTTAGTTACGAATGAAGTATTGCTATGAAACTTGGTATTTAGGCAGCTTATATCTAGATGTAGCTTGGGATTGCATTTGGGCTCCCTGGGGGTCAAGGTTGCTGTAACTGAAAATAGAAAAATGGTGTCTGGCCGATTACTCAAGATGGGAATGCGGTATTGTAATGAAACTTGGTATGTAGGAAGGTTATATTGAGATGTAGCATGGGATTGCATTTGGGCTCCTGGGGTCGAAGTTAAGGTTGCTATTACTAAGTTTCAGGCTTGAGTATCTGTAGGTGAGAATGAAGTATTTTGCCATGAAACTTTGTATAAATGTAGCTTTTATCGAGATGTAGGTTATAATTGCTATTGTAGTCCCTAGGTTCAAGGTCATTAGGTCACTAAAAATAGAAAAACAGTTTCCACCTGTTTTAATGTATATTTGCTTGTCTAGACTTCTGTTTTAACACAGAAAATGGCTGGAGGCACTTGCAATGATTTCATTCCGTTAAGAATGAAACAAACTTTGCTGGTTATAAGATGTTGAAAATCTGATTGGTGGCATTGCTGCATTATTTGTTTTATTTGTATAATTCACATAAAATGTAATGCTTGTACTTGAAGAGTTTCCCCGAGCTTTGATATATCAAGGACTGGGTCAATCTATGCAATAAAAAGCAAAACAATTCCAGGAAGAAACCAAAAAAGCTTTAATTACAGTTGGTACAGAGGTTTTTTTATTTTGTGTCTGTTGCAAAACCATCATATCCAAATCTCACAAATAAATCATTGAACTTTTTGTTTGTGAAGATTTCTCTTGTGTGTGTGGTTTATTTGGAAAAACAATTAAATGGCTGTAAAATTCTAACAATCCATCTGTTTCAAAAAGTGGCTACTAATTAATTCTAGCAGTGGTAGAACTGGTAGAGTTAAAAGAACTAAAAAAGTGAGCAAATACACAAAAACAACAGGTTCACTGGCTTCTTAAATTTTAAAATGTAAAAGTTAAATATTATTTTCAGTCGCATGACTAATTTTCCGCAAAGGGTGGAGCATAGCCTAGTCACATGACTTTTTTTCCCCAATAGTTGGAAGAATAACGTAAGCACATGACTAATTTTCCTCAAAGGATGGAAGCATAGCATGGTCAGAGACCAGCCCAAGAGTGACTATTAACTGCTTTTGCCCCTCTACTCCCTCTTTTCCTTGACAATAGTGGTTCTAAAACAGATGTCTAAGATGCATTTTCATGGTGCATAATGTGTCAAAATAGCGTAAGTGTTGCTGGTTTTTACCTGTCACATGTCACCATTTGAATCCAGTATAAACTAATGCCAGTTCAATAAAAACATATGGTTGATATCTCTACAGGCTTGTTGGTGGAAATTGTTCTCTTTTGTCAGTATGAGAATCAAATTTATATGTAAATGTGCTGTCAAAGCTTTCGGAATAAATTGGCTGCAATTTACTGGATCTGGTGCCAATGACCATTTTGTTAAGAAAATAGATTTGCACTTACCATCTTTATTTATATCTTTTATACCAAGATTTGATATTCACATAATATCTATTAGGAGTTCTAAAAGTACATTTTGTATAATTATACACCATGTTATGTTGGTTTTCTGGTGTAAAGTGAATAAAGTTCAGAAATAATAATGCTGCTGGCATAACTATGTTTTTTATTGCATTCTTCAGCTAACCCAAATAACAACAATTAAACAAGAAATTGACATTCTGTGTGCTATATGTTATACTGGTACAGAAAGTGAAAGATCTGCCACACTGGGCTGACCTACAGTAGCAGACAGAAGCAGCAAGGGGTCTGGTTTGTGTTTGTTGATGTATGAAGTGATAATGTTCATACTTTCTCAAGTGATCATGGGTGCCAGTGAAAATTAATTTTGAAGTGGACTGACACAAGGCAAGCAGGTTTCTGATGTAGCTTCCATTTACATTGCTGACAGCTAAATTACAGGCTTTGATGGCAGGAAATTTTCTCTGAAATGGGACAAAATGTTGTTTGGAGTCTATTAATAAATGTCAGGCCCTGCGTACATGCCAGAATGGTTGATAGAAGAGAGAACATGTGATGCATTTACAAAAATAGCTTTTGGTAAAGTATCTGCAGCAAGCTTTTTGGGTTATGCCCAGTTTGGCTGAAGGTTAATGGTCCGATTGCAGTATGTTCAGTTTTAATCTTCACTTTATATAAGAATGGATTTTATTCTCTCAGCATCAACTTTTCTCTTGAGATCCTTAAATTTCTCATCAACATTCATCACGTAGAAAAGAATCAGTCTGCAAGTTTAAAAAAGATGGTTTGATTTCCAAACACGTTTTGGTTCTCAGGTGAACTTATAGAGGTATCATGGCTCTCTAATGATTTGTTCATGCATGCTACCCATGCAGCATAACCCATTGGATGCTTTTTAAGCATCCAACTTGTGTAGAAAGCTCAGGTTGAAGTACATTGGTTTTCGAGAGTGTTAAAGCCCTTCAAATGATTATGTCTCAAATGACCTAATTTTGTTCAAACTTTCTATGAAGATTTTGTTTGAGGCTTTTGTATGACATTTAGTTAACAGGGGTGCAAAACATATTGGTTATTGTAAATGAATCAGAAAGTGTATGTATACTATGATTTAGTTATATATGCATGCTTTATTCACAAAGTTTGGCAGTTACATTGAGGTCACTTAATTTTGATAGAGTGATGGCCCTTTGAATAATGGCTGCTCAGATTCTTTGAGCATTGTACCCTTAGACTAAATAAATTAGAAACGTATTAAAATGTTTGTGTGAAATGAAAAGAAATATGTTCTGTTGTCAGACAGAGGGTTATTGATTAATTAGGTATCAGAGTTTTCCATTACAGTCTTGGATCTTTTTCAGTAGAGCTTTGAGCACATGATATCTCTTTGATTACAGCTCTCTGGAGATAATGTTTAACAAAACAAGCAAAAATAATGATTGTGAATGATGAAAATTTTGTCATTGGAGAACATGCACATTGAATTAAGTTAAGAGATTTTATAGAATCATGATTGATTAAAATTTATCCAAACATTTTATTAAAAGATGTGTTCCAAAAGTCGAGAAAAGTTACTGTTCAAAATATAGAAAACAGCTTTAAATACATGGTGACAACGGTTCCAATCAGGGTGACAAAGTTTACAAATGACACCAGCTTGGGCTGTCTGGCTACAGAACAAATATCTTATGTCATGGAGAAACATTTCGCCATTTATTGAAAAGTCTTGCACAGATATGTTGTGCATTTCAAGGTCTTTTATACTCCTGTGCAATGATGGTTGGCTCAGACAAGATTCTCATTATTTCTGAGATTGATTCATTTATAATTGCTTATGTGAAACAAGGTTATAAGTGCACCACAAGATGTTACCTGATGTTGCTATAGAAATGGTTATTTTGAAATGAGTCAAAGCAGCACTCCCTACATCTAGCAGATTATATTTTCCATACATAAATATTGTGTTCAATGCACATAAAATTTTATATAAATACAATTTTAAAGAACAACACATATCGCAAAATAACTCATTTTAGCACAAAATAGTCAACAAAGGGACCTTCTGTAATAAATCGCTTATTATCCACCCATTAATTGTACAACAACAAATTTACATAGGTTATTGAAAGTTTTATGGAACTGTAACATATTTTGCAATGCTGATTTTACCGATGATGACTGGAACATTTAGCTTAAACATTTAGGTTATGTAATAATACTTCAAAATATCCCATTATTAATGCTTTTGTAGTTACGTAATTTGACACCAGTTTCAGGTAGTGCCTCTTTCAGAAACAAATATGAAAAAAATGTCAGCAAATCCATTCCTGTTTTCAGTCAAGATTTAAATGACTTGTGTGCTATATTTCAGACATAATGATGTTTTTCCTTAAACTTTTGGAAGGCTTCTCATATTTTTCCTGCAATTTGTTACCACTTGAAAACAAACAGAAAGTTTTTGTTTTCATTAAAGATTTTTCCTCGCTTTTACAAGAGTGGGTTAAGTTCAGTTCTGCTGCAGTTTATGATTTGTGCAAACAGAAATTAGACCTCACTTTGTACTCCTTTATATAAATACTGATACACAGTCAAACCTGTAAAGAGAGACCAGTCAGCAGACGCTAAAATAGTGGAGCTGCTGCATCCGAACTTGGGTGAACAATATAGGGCCGTCATGGCTTTCTTGTTTGTTTGATGCATCTTTTCGCCACTTGGCAAATATTTTCACATTGTTTACAGTCCTATATTTTCAGACAAAATGTTGATCTAAGGTTAAATGGGAATACAAAATTTGTATGAAATAGGAACAACTTTTTTCACCAATCCTTAGAATCGTTGTCGCCAAAAAAAATATGTGAGAAACAGGAAAAAGAGAAATATATATTTTTACAAAGCAAAATATTGACTTAGTACAAAATGTAAATGCCTATCTTTTAGGAAATATTAAGTCCTTATGAATAATTTTTACAGTTAAATACTGTAAGATTATAAAAACTGTCTTCTTTTTGGAGAAACTTGTTAATTCTTGAGATGATGTATGATTATGGATCCTGTTTACATGTTATCAGTTAGTGGGTACAGTTCACTAACTGTACTGTATGGACGGTCAATGACCACTGATAGTTTAGCTTGTTTATTTTGACAAAAGATGGAACTTATTTACAGGATTATCCCCCACAAATCTTCTGAACAAATGTGATCAATCTGTTCAAGCAAAACATGAAATGAGGTCATACATGTCTAGGTGTCTGGCTCAGAACACCCAGGTTTTTCTTCTGATTTTAGCATGTATTTGGAGAATTCTTTAATAATGACTAGAATATCAATGGCACATGACTGGTGTTTACTTCAATTAAACTTATATACAATATTTATAACTTAAAGACTCTCAATCTAGTTGACAGTAATGACAAAATGGTCAAGATTAGTATAGGTTTGTCTGAAGCTTGGTTATGACCATAGCAGAATTGGTGCCCTTGATTTATCAAAAAATGTATTTTAATCTATTTATGCTCTAGCACCTTTGTTTCTTCTCAGTTCTCTAAGATAATTTGGATAGAATGTTAAAAAAATAGAAGTTAATCAAATTTATGGGATGCTCTTAGACTACATTTATGTGCACTTGATTATAATCAAACACAGGCAAAACAACAAGATTACTTGTATAGTTTCAAGAAAAGATAAAGGTCACTGTTACTGAATTTGTCATTGGCTTACTGTTGTCCTGTTGTAAGGATTCATCAGGGTTGTTTAGTTTTTTTTGGGAGAATTTGTCATTTCTGATTTGTTTTAAGAATTTATGTTTGATGTCCTGTTGTAACATATACTTGTAAGAGTTGTCTTGTTTTCAGTTGCCATCTCAGTTCTATGTTGTCACATTACAGGATGAATAGTGCAAGGACATGACACGTATTCAGTAGCCATTAACTATGATAGACTTTGTGTTAAATAGAATGTGAGCACTTGTATAGAGGAAACAGCAGATAAAATATGAAAAATCTTTTACACACCATTCACAGACTGTATAATTTTATGCTGGTTGAGCATGTCAGGTACAGACACACCTGCACTATCTAGGTAGTTGGTTCCTGTCCTTATCTGTTTCCCTGCTACCTGAAGCTTTCATCAACAAACAAAGCCAGTGTGAGGCCAGATTTGAACCTGATCACCTCTGGGGAGGCTTATCAGCATGTGTTGAGGTGTGTAAGTGCCAGAGATAGGGATTTGTGCCTCACTTCTGTGGTTCCAGATTGAAGGAAAAAATGTGCATCTGGTACTATGTTTTGCTGTTTTGAGTAAAGTCACAGAGTGTACTTTAATGGAGATTTTACCCCCAGAAAGACTGCAGAACAATTGTATCTTTAAAACAAAATGGGGGGGGGGGGGGGGGCACTACTGATTAAATGCCATTTTCATTTTAGATAAAGCACACCCCTGTGTCATACTTGTTCTAAGAATGTTTTTGAGCTGCACCTTGCTGATGTCTTCCTGATTAAAATACTTGAAGACAATAAAGGTGATAATGATCAAGTTCTATTGTTGTTTCTGCAGCCTGGGCTTTGTATATTGTACAGTGGTATAACTTGGATATATTTATGTTGTAAATCTGTCTAATTACGACATTCTAGAATGACAAATGGTTTGTTTGCATGCCAGCATGTTTGCACAAAAACTACATTTATTTCCCAGAATTCTCATAACTTTCCTGTCATCTACTGTCTTATGATTTCAAGAAAATAGACAACATTCCTGCAGCAAATCTTGTTATGAATAGTGTTTCTGAACATTAGGTATTAATTAATCAAAAGATTATTGCAAAGTAATACAGAACAGTGTTTGTTTGTCTTGGAATTTTTGTTGATTTGTTTATGTTCCTTTGTTAAGAGTTTTTATACAAATTCTGGTTTTCATTGTCTGCTATAAGCAGTTCAATATTTTCTCTGTTGCTACAAATAGGTAACATAAATATGGTGGGTGTTACTAATGTTAAATGATTTTATTTATTATTATGACCTTAGTACTACTGAATGCATGTGTCTGTTGTAAAAAATGTATCTGAATTAATTAAGCAACTCTGTAAGTTTTATATTGAAGCAGTTTATGTTGAAAATCAAACATGGGAAGTGTTACAGATCATGCTTATAGAAGACCCAAACATTTTACACAGTGTTACTATGAGTTGTGAAAAAGGCAACCGAAAAAAAGAGACGTTTTTAAAAAAATCATACATGAATGCATGAACATCAGTATTTTGTACATACAGTAAACTCTGCATGTCACTGACACCTTGAGACCAATTAAATTTTTCATTGTATCTGGAGTATTTTATAAAATTGGGCTCAAAAGTTTCTTCTTCTATATCATGAATTTTGTTGTATCCCAAATAATTATAATATAATTATTCAGGATACAGCAAAATTCATGATATAAAGAACATACAGTGCATGTTATGTGGAGTTTACTGTAATTAAAAAAAAAATTGTTTTTTCCTTTTTTGGGGGGTTTTAAAAAAAAAAAAAAAAAAGAAAAAAAAAAAAAAAACCCCCCGTAAAACCCCCCCTTTTTTTTATAAAAAAAAAAAAGAAAAAAAAAAAAAAACCCCCCCCCCCCCCACAAAAAAAAAAAAAAGGAAAAAAAAAAAAAAAAAAAAAAAAAAAAAAAAAAAAAAAAAAAAAAAAAAAAAAAAAAAACACCCCCCCCCCCCAAAAAAAAAAAAAAAAAAAAAAAAAAAATTTTTTTTTTTTTTTTTTTTTTTTTTTTTTTTTTATAAAAAAAAAAAAAAAAAAAAAAAAAAAAAAAAAAAAAAAAAATAAAAAAAAAAAAAAAATATTTTTTTTTTTTTTTTGGTTTTTTTTCTTTCTTTTTTTTTTTTTTTTTTTTTTACAAACTATATCCTAACTAAATTCAATGCACTGTGTTTTGTTTGCTATTCTTCAGGCAGTTAAGTTAATAAAATATTCAGTGCTACTGTAAGATGCATGGCCTGGTGAGTAATTACAAGTCCCAATATTTGTGTAAATTAGGACAAAAACGGCATTGATTCTTAATTAATTCCAGTAAAGACAATTTGATACTGGAGTCACTCTGCAGGGGGTCTTCTAAACTCTATTTACAAGCAGTGCAGATAATTGCACCATTCATCATTTTTCAGCAATCAATTTTTAATGCCAGAGAAACTAATTATACCACAGATACTTTCAGTCAACTTGATCCACTTCTATAGTTCCTACTACGTTTCCAGTAAGTTAAATATTTTCTCTGTATAAGTAGGTGTTTGACTGGCACTCTTGCTGAATTCATTTGGTGCTTTGTAATTTTATTTACTATATAATATACCTGAACTACAGGATGAATGATCTTACACATGTTCTAGGTAAATTCCTCTGTATTATAAAGCAGTTCTTCACAAAACAAAACCCCAACTGTTGGTATAAAGAAAAGTTATGTTCACTTGAAGCTTGAAATGAGCACTAGATGTTATTTAAAATACTCTGAGGTGATTGTCTCACACACGTACCTGAATCATCATTACTTTTCATTTAACGAAAAAGTTAAAAAGGCAACAGTTCAGCTGCAGTGCATCAGACATGTTTGTTGTTGTTGTTTTTGGCAGGTTTTGTTGTTTACAAGTGTCTAAGTGAGATGTTATGATAGGTTACACCTGTCGGCCAGGGCTGATACAACGATGATTATCTCCTGATGAACTCACTGTATGTCTGTTACTTTCCTGTCAAAATTGGCGCCTGGGATGGTCAGTGGTCAAGCTGTATGTTAGTCACTTTGGCGTCTGGGATGCTCAGTGGTCAAGCTGTCTGTTAGTCACCTTCCTCTTGAGTCATTAGTTTAACCTTTTTACAATAATATAAATAAAATCAAGACAACACGAAGTTTTCAATTTACATGTTTCGACTTTATGTCTTCGTCAGAAAATATACAACATACAGTATACAAAACAAAAAGACGTCACGTCCGTTAAAAAGGACGCGAACGTCCGCGTGATGAAAAACAACGTAAGGTTTATAATATAGATATGGATCAGACTGATCGGCGGGTTTTATTAAAAAGAAATGTATTTATTCAATACACGATAAATAAATATAAAACCCAACATAACTATATGAAAAACCATTACTAATGAATATAAGATATGTTAAGTTCACACATCAAATAATAGCTACTGTTCATACCACTGGGCCAAGTTGTATTTAAAGTATGGATCCAGTAAGTCTCGCGCATCAGTCTGTCCAAATCGTTCTTAACAACATCAATTGGTAAAAGCTAAAGTCATCCATATTATGATCAAAACTATTAAAATGAGTAGCAACATTACTAGCAAATGCCGGATCGCTGAAATTATTTATATCAAATTTATGACTGTTCATCCGTCTCGAAACTTGTTGTCGTGTTTGGCCCACATATTGTATTTTGCTTTTTTGCATGTTATGAGATAAATTACATTTGTAGATGTACAATCTGTATTTACTCTAAGTTTAAACTTAGACAGATTGCATGAACTGATAAATTCATCAGTTTGAATAATTCTAGTGCAGTGTGTACACCTGGGCCTATTGCATCGACTTGAACGGGCGTTGACGGGGGTAAGGGGTGCAGACGATATTTTGAACTAACTAAAAAATCCTTGAGATTTTTACCTCGTTTATAGGCTAGGACTGGTTTATAAGAGTGTAATTGTTGGACCGATGGATTTGGTGATAGCTTGAACAAATCCCAGTATTTATGTAAAATACGGCCAATATTTGGTAGGGAATTGTTATATTCTACAACAAACGGCACAATGTTAGTATGTGTATGGTTATTATTGTAAACCAGTGCTTGATCCTGTGTCAAAGTACGCCCTATTAAACGCCTTGTCAATAGTGTCATCAGAGTAATTTCTAATCTTGAAAAAATCCCGTAACTTATCTAAGGATTGGCAAATTGGTGATCATCGATATAATACGACGATACCTTTTAGCTTGACTGTAGGGTATCCCATCCTTACAAGTTTTAGGATGGCGGAAGAATATTCAAGATACTGATGAATGTTAGTATTTTTAACATGAACCATTGTGGACATGTTATTACCGGAATCCTTACATATATCTACATCAAGGAAAGACACGTGGTCTTTCGAAATATGGAAGTAAACTTGATTGTATCATGAAAATCATTTAAAACCTTGATAAAATTGTTTAATTCATCAAGGGAATGATCCCAGACCATGAACACATCATCCAAGAAACGTAGCCATAAAGTAGGCTTAAACTGACAGGTTTCTAGAAAATCTTGTTCTAGCTTACCCATGAACAATGACGCATATGCCGGAGCCATGGCCGCACCCATAGCCGTCCCCATAATCTGAAGGTAGTTGTCATTATTAAATTGAAAGTGGTTATTCTTAAGTGTGAGTTCGATAAGTGCGCAAACATTATCGATAGATAATTTACTATTATACAGACTTTTATCTTTACTTAAGAAAAACTTACAGGCCTCAATGCCATCAGTATGAGGTATATTGGTATACAATGAACTCACATCTAACGTAACCAAATAGCTACTGGGAGACAACTTACAGTTCTTGATTTTTGTAAGGAAGTCCGTCGTATCTTTAACATAAGAGGGAAGGGATTGCATGTAGGGCTTTAAGACATAATCCAAATATTTGGAAATGTTATCAGTAGGGGAATTACATGCCGATACAATGGGCCTACCAGGATAGCCAATAGGTAAAGTATGATCACGATGCTTATGTATTTTTGGTAAAATATAAAAGTGTGGGGTTCGTATTTCATCTGGGAAAGTGTCAAATTCTTCCTCTATATAGTCCTCACATTTTGATAAATTGCCAATGCAGTCACGATATTTTGTTTCACTGTTTCTGCAATATTATGACTAAGTTTAGTATAATACTTATCATTGTTTAGCTGTCTTACCACCTCATTTTTGATAATCACTACAGTTCATTATCACTACATTTGCCGATTTATCTGCCTTTTTGATGATAATCTCTTTGTCCTTTGCCAAAGCTTGCAGACTTAAATATTCTTCTCTTGTAATATTACTATACTTTGACTGTTTTGACGACTGTAGTATTTCTTGGTGAATTGCTTCGATATAGAAGTCAAGATACTCATCACGCCCTTGTTTTGGGATAAATGTTGATTGCTTTTTTATTAAAAAAATGTTTACCTTCATACTGGTTGTTGTCATTTTCTCCATCAACATAAAAATACTCTTTTTAGTCTCAAACGTCGGGAAAATCTGAATATTTCTTCTGCTAAATTCACTTTATCGTGACTTTTTAGTTTAGGGACAAAAGAAAGTCCTTTTCCTAGCAGAATATAATCGACATCAGATAACTTTTTTTGATAGGTTGATTACTGTCGCCTTGCCCCTCTGAATGGCTTGTTTCCTCTTTTTGATTTTCCTCCATGCGTTTTTGTTTTTGGCTCGGACGAATCGCCTGTTTGACTTTCGACAAAGATTTTTAGCATTTTCGTTAGTTCTTGTAACGTTTGGGCTATTTTTTATCTGTGTTACTGGTGCCCCGTTTGGGTGGCCTCCGCATACGTTGTTTTGGTGCCCGGGGCTGTCATGTTTTTTGAATTTTCAGTGGTGCTACTTTCCTTAGCTTGTAAATTCACGTCATTTTGAGTAGATTTATCAGTATCACTTACTTGTGATTTCTTTGAGTCATCTATCAAAACCTTCTCTGGCTTGCGTGATGTTCTTTTTTAACTTTGATTTCTTAGACGTGTTACGATGATTCTGCCCAACATTGTTGGATACACCGCTTTTGTAGATTCACTGTCGTCCTTTGGTTGTGATATTCGATTTCTGTCATGCAAAAAGCGTGGTTAACTTTTTTCTCATGTCGCTGTATCACAATTTCCTTTTCTTTTTTCTGTTTTGTTAGAAATCTCCGTTTCAATGTCGAACAGCTTGTCTTCTGGAACTTTTTCTGATGCAGTTTTTCGAGCTTCTTCGATATTTTTGGACAGTTCAATGCTATAGCGCTGTTGATCCTCCATAATTCTCGCCATAATATCAAGCGAGACTTTCTTCAGAAGATTGTCTACGGAAGATTGCAGATCTTTTTGATGCTGAACTTGTGTTCACCTTTAGTTTTCAAACGAAGTCCCTTTGGGACGAGATCATTGTTAATGCACTTCTGAAGAAATTGAGAGTGTAATTTGCTTTTCATCTGTTTGAATGCAAGTTTCTGTAGGTTGTTACGTGGATCCGTCATATTGGATACAAAGTCTTGATTATCCGATATATAGTATAAATAAAATCAAACACCACGAACCGTTTTCAATTTACATGTTTCGACTTTATGTCTTCGTTCGCCAGAAAATATACAACATAAGTATACAAAACAAAAAGAGCGTCACGTCCGTTAAAAAGGACGCGAACGTCCCCGTGATGAAAAACAACGTAAGGTTTATAATATAGATATGGATCAGACTGATGGGCGGGTTTTATTAAAAAGAAATGTATTTATTCAATACACGCTAAATAAATATAAAACCCAACATAACTATATGAAAAACCATTACTAATGAATATAAGATATGTTAAGTTCACACATCAAATAATACGCTACTGTTCATACCACTGGGCCAAGTTGTATTTAAAGTATGGATCCAGTAAGTCTCGCGCATCAGTCTGTCCAAATCGTTCTTAACAACATCAATTGGTAAAAGCTAAAGTCATCCATATTATGATCAAAACTATTAAAATGAGTAGCAACATTACTAGCAAATGCCGGATCGCTGAAATTATTTATATCAAATTTATGACTGTTCATCCGTCTCGAAACTTGTTGTCGTGTTTGGCCCACATATTGTATTTTGCTTTTTTGCATGTTATGAGATAAATTACATTTGTAGATGTACAATCTGTATTTACTCTAAGTTTAAACTTAGACAGATTGCATGAACTGATAAATTCATCAGTTTGAATAATTCTAGTGCAGTGTGTACACCTGGGCCTATTGCATCGACTTGAACGGGCGTTGACGGGGGTAAGGGGTGCAGACGTATATTTTGAACTAACTAAAAATCCTTGAGATTTTTACCTCGTTTATAGGCTAGGACTGGTTTATAAGAGTGTAATTGTTGGACCGATGGATTTGGTGATAGCTTGAACAAATCCCAGTATTTATGTAAAATACGGCCAATATTTGGTAGGGAATTGTTATATTCTACAACAAACGGCACAATGTTAGTATGTGTATGGTTATTATTGTAAACCAGTGCTTGATCCTGTGTCAAAGAACGCGCCCTATTAAACGCCTTGTCAATAGTGTCATCAGAGTAATTTCTAATCTTGAAAAAATCACGTAACTTATCTAAGGATTGGCAAATTGGTGATCATCAGATATAATACGACGATACCTTTTAGCTTGACTGTAGGGTATCCCATCCTTACAAGTTTTAGGATGGCAGGAAGAATATTCAAGATACTGATGAATGTTAGTATTTTTAACATGAACCATTGTGGACATGTTATTACCCGAATCCTTACATATATCTACATCAAGGAAAGACACGTGGTCTTTCGAAATATCGTAAGTAAACTTGATTGTATCATGAAAATCATTTAAAACCTTGATAAAATTGTTTAATTCATCAAGGGAATGATCCCAGACCATGAACACATCATCCAAGAAACGTAGCCATAAAGTAGGCTTAAACTGACAGGTTTCTAGAAAATCTTGTTCTAGCTTACCCATGAACAATGACGATATGCCGGAGCCATGCCGCACCCATAGCCGTCCCCATAATCTGAAGGTAGTTGTCATTATTAAATTGAAAGTGGTTATTCTTAAGTGTGAGTTCGATAAGCGCAAACATTATCGATAGATAATTTACTATTATACAGACTTTTATCTTTACTTAAGAAAAACTTACAGGCCTCAATGCCATCAGTATGAGGTATATTGGTATACAATGAACTCACATCTAACGTAACCAAATAGCTACTGGGAGACAACTTACAGTTCTTGATTTTTGTAAGGAAGTCCGTCGTATCTTTAACATAAGAGGGAAGGGATTGCATGTAGGGCTTTAAGACATAATCCAAATATTTGGAAATGTTATCAGTAGGGGAATTACATGCCGATACAATGGGCCTACAGGATAGCCAATAGGTAAAGTATGATCACGATGCTTATGTATTTTTGGTAAAATATAAAAGTGTGGGGTTCGTATTTCATCTGGGAAAGTGTCAAATTCTTCCTCTATATAGTCCTCACATTTTGATAAATTGCCAATGCAGTCACAGATATTTTGTTTCACTGTTTCTGCAATATTATGACTAAGTTTAGTATAATACTTATCATTGTTTAGCTGTCTTACCACCTCATTTTGATAATCACTACAGTTCATTATCACTACATTTGCCGATTTATCTGCCTTTTTGATGATAATCTCTTTTGTCCTTTGCCAAAGCTTGCAGACTTAAATATTCTTCTCTTGTAATATTACTATACTTTGACTGTTTTGACGACTGTAGTATTTCTTGGTGAATTGCTTCGATATAGAAGTCAAGATACTCATCACGCCCTTGTTTTGGGATAAATGTTGATTGCTTTTTATTAAAAAAATGTTTACCTTCATACTGGTTGTTGTCATTTTCTCCATCAACATAAAAATACTCTTTTAGTCTCAAACGTCGTGAAAATCTGAATATTTCTTCTGCTAAATTCACTTTATCGTGACTTTTTAGTTTAGGGACAAAAGAAAGTCCTTTTCGTAGCAGAATATAATCGACATCAGATAACTTTTTTTTACTTTTTACAATAACAAATACTTAATTTCTGATATAAATGAAATGGTTGTCTTGTCAGCTTTTATGAGTCAGAATGAAGATGTCCAAATGAAACTAAAAACAAAATTGTTTCTTGCATACTGGATCGGGGTATCCACAGTTTCCACCAGTGCTGGAAAATCTTATATTACATACCCACATGTAATATGACTTGCGTGAGTTACTTGTGACGTAACGTTATAAACATTGTGACGTCACTTCCCCAAACAAAGCATCTGAATATGGCTTGTTTTTATACCACAATGTATTATTTCGATAAGTTTGCATTTAGAAATATGTTTTAAGTGCCTTTACAAAAAAAAATTCATTTACAATATTTTAAAAAAAAAAAACCCCCCCCCCCACAAAATAATTCAAAAAAAAAAGAGCCTCGTTCCTGCCAAAACAGCTACCCTTCGATCTGAACCATGTGATCATGACAGAAACTATTAATATTTGTTTCTTTTACATTTTTCTATTCAGGAGATTTATAAATTTTATGAACATGTGACAAGCAGAGTAGTCTAATGCCACCCTGTCAAACTACCACTGTTCTGATATAGTTTATTTATAATTCTGTCAGGGAGTTTAATCTTCATAATTGAAATATAATAATTATGTAGTTAGAGAAAAATATGAGCTGTCAATGAAGATGATTCATTATAAGTAGCAATGTTTTGAATGAAGATAATTTTGGATGGATAGAATTACATTTTTACCTGCCTTTTCTTGTTTCATATTGTACCATTTAAATCTGTGCTTGTATTTTGAAGTGATGACTGAAATAGGTTCTGATCTTTATAGCAAAATTCTGGATGCTGTATTAAAGTACAAGTAATGTGTTGGTTTTGCAAGCATCTATATTTCTAAAAAAGACCATACTTTCTGACCACAAAGTTTGCAAAGAAGTGTTTTCTCTTCCTGTTGTTTATTTTTGCATCAATGAAAGGACAAAAATCATGAAACAAGGGTTGGAATTCTCAAGTGGCCTACTTATAAGTTGTCAAGTTGAAGTGTGAGACTTTTCATTCTTTCAGTGCCTACATCCTTCCTGCCACAAGTACTGTAGTCAAAGTCTCAGGCAAAAATAACTACTGACCAAGTATATGTACTTGTTGTTATTGTAAAATCCTTTAATGATGATTGCTCACAGTCTCTTAGTGGTCAGGAATTTAAATAACAAAAGAATGAGATAGTACATTGTTTACAGTTACAGATTAGTTTTTTTGAGATGGGTATACACTTTACTGTATAGACTGTTGATCTGAATGGATACCATTTTAATTTGATTCCGGCTTGCAGATTTTTATATCATTTCAGTGTATAAATGTTATTAAAACAGAAAATATTGATATTAAAGTGCCAATTTGACTCTTTTTGTTTTCTTTTCTTATCCACAGTGGATTTTAAGTGAAAATCATGTTGTTTCATTTTGAATACATAGTACATATTTCATAGATAGTTGCTTAAACACCCTTGAAGAATCATTATTTCCATAAAAAAAGGGAGACGATATGGAATCATTCCCAAACTTAATTATTCAAAGAGCAGATGGCAATTTATTATGAAAAAGGATACTGCAGTAGAGTGCACTTGTTGCAAAATATCCAACAGTATCTATGATGATAATAAAGCAGATGTTACGCTTAAGAACTAGTAAGTGGTTTCCTTCTTGAACAGGAAAAAGTTTGACATTGACCACCATGCCCAAAGTCAAGGAACTGTCAAATGGTGCAGATGGTAAAGTTCCTTACAGACAGTAAAGTTTCCCCCAAGAAAATAAGGTAATGTTGTTCATAAAATGATGACAGCTGCAAAAACACTTAGGATTTTTATCAAAATTTGTATAAAAAGTATTCCCAAAACATGCAGGAAAGTTATTTCAAATTCAAATCATGGACTAGTGAGGTGCGAGAGATAGAAGGATGAAGACCAGGTTAGAGATTTCTTTTTAATGAAAATATTAAAAATATGACATTTTCATAATTATACCACTGAATATTGTACTTTAATTGATTTTCAAAACAGTGTGCTAGCTGCAGATATTGTTGTTTGGAGTCGTGAGGGTGGGGCGGAGGAGGGGGGGCATATAGATTTGCTCTTGTCCATCATTATGTACCGAAAATATTGGGGCACGCACTGTTCCTTTACTAATGGACCTAGAGTCAACAAACTTCATACAAACATTTATTGGGATGAGAAGTTGTGCCCCTGGGTTTTAGTTTTTATATTGGACCCCAATGGTTGTTTTTTTTTTTAGCTCACCAGAGCACATCAGGTTAGTTAGAGTAAAATGATGGAAATCTGACAAAGTATCCATGTCCTATGGATACAATTCTAATTTCTAAATGTTCAGCTCAGCTCTCAGACAGACTTCTTGTTACATCATCTTTCAATAAGCAGTTGTGTAGGTAGATAAGGTACTTGGATCAGAAAAACAGGGCCATGTTTTACGACCTCATTAAGGTTTATTATCATCATTTGTAAGTAATGTACATGCAGTAGAATGTTTCCATCAGGAAAGTTTGTAAAAGACATTAACATTTTCTGCCATCATCTTGCATGTATGCATTTCACTTCTTGATGGGATAAACATCTGTGTGATGTAATGGGGTTTTCAGTTAGATCTGTGAAAACAAGATGCTGAGAAAAGGTTGAAATGCTTTATTTTCGTTAAAAAGCAAAAAAATAACACCGTCTTTCGGATATTGTTGGCGGTAGTGAGTCTCCTGGCTGGTAGGTTGGTGCGATACTTTTGCTCTGAAAATTAAGTATTTTGAAAATGGATAATTTACTTCTGTGTCTAGCTGGTAGTGTTATTTTGCAGTGTGAGAAAGAAAGTAGAAATAGTATGTGGTAAATTAGTGGAACATGATGGAAGTTTTCAATTGGTGTAGGAATTACTGCTTCGAAAGATTGGCAATTTTGTACATTAACTAAATTTTCATTCATGAATAATACTGTAGAGACTCAGCTCCGTATTTATTGATTCTAAAAGTCTGAAAAGCTCGGCTGGTACAACAGAATAGACTGGATGTCTGTAGATTTGGCATAATCACACGCTCTGTGGAATTCTGTGGCTACAAGCATGGGATGTATTGAATAATATCTAGGATTTTTATGTCAAAGTTGATTCATTGTGCGGAAACGGCTATCCATCCTTGTCATGAGTATGGTCATATTTTTCTGGAACTATAAAATCATTCTCATTTTGGATATTTCTTGTAATGCTTTTCATACAACTTCAATATTCTAATACAATTTTCTGTAATGATATCAATTGTAATTTTTTTTTGGACGAAAGATTTTACGTCTGGGTCAGTGTTACTAAATAAATAGTTTGCTTTACATTTGTTGTAATTTCTTTGTTTGAGTCATGTCCATTTAGTTTGACTCACTGTGGGTCTGTTTATTTTCCATTAGTTTGTTCATTAGTTGAGCACCTCTGGTTTATTTACTGAGCTCTCAGATGCTAGCCATTTTCATGTTTTGACAAATAAGATTTCAATGAAGAGTTCATGATTTCTGACATGTATTTGATGCCCAGTGATAAGCAGAGTTTTCTTGTCAAACTTCACTGTTTCCATGGAAACTGAAAAGCCAAATTTTATCTTATCAGCCAATCAAGGATATATGATAGGCCCCCTGTAGCTCCCCAGACACAAATGTGATAACTTCACACTATGCAACAAGAGTTCTGAAAAATCTCAGAAAAAAAGGGAGTTTTACAGTGGTAAATGTTGTGTTTTCCAGTGTCATTTCAAAATATTTGAAAATCTATCACGGATAACTAATATAGTGAGTAATACAATTACCAATGGTTCAATACTTCTAAAGGAATATAACACATATATTTGTAGGCAAGTACGTATATTGGATTATTCACCCGCACAACAGTTTTCCTACGATGATCATTGGTAAAAACTGATTGGATTTATTTCTTTCAAACAGTTGTAAGATGTTAAAAAAGAACTCGCATCAGATTTAGCAAGTTATTAAAGTGTTTTATGTCGGATCGGGGATTTCCCTCCGGATAAAAAAATGTTTTGTTTTTTTTCCTCAGCACATTCACTTGAAAGTTTTCTTGGTTCTGAGCACACAGCTGTCGAGGCTGATATTTTCTTCACTAGAAGATGGATTTATGGCTCTTTTATTCTGTTCTAGATTCTGATTGAGATAGAAAATATTTGCAAATTGCTATAAAAAATATCTTACACTGATTCTCTAACTGACAGCGAGGATAATTTATTGTGTCGGAATAGAACAATAGAATTTTTCTCTTTTTAAACTTTATTTTCTTGTTAAAATATAGCTCCATCCCCTTGCAATTTTGAAAAGGACTAAAGTGAGTAATTTGTATCTATCGAGTTGCTAAACCTTTTCTTACGTTTATTACCTAAGTTGTTATTTCATGGATTATAAAAGGAAGAAGAGGCTTGCAGAAGATTGTAAGACCTCGTCAAAACTGATATTTTAGAACCAATATTTGAATTTTAGGTAGATTTTACTAACTGTTTTCCATGTGCTTCAAACTTGTTTCTGTTCTTTTAGTACTAAGGCAGAAGAAATTGGTTTCTACAGACACTGTTTACTTGGCTATTTAAAGTTTTGTATATGGTATATTAGGGTTTTATCGTTGGTACCGGTTTCCCATATGACCAACGCCCCCAGAAGAGTTTAGTTATTTTAGGTTTTCGGGGGATAGTGCAAGATACAGAAAGCGCCCCAATTCCAGAGACACCCCTGGTTCTTTATCATGCCAGGTTTTCACCCATACATGGGACCTCGGTTTTAAAGTCTCATCCGAAAGACTGTTAGAATTTTAGTTGGTCAGCCCTGGGAATCGAACCCACAACCCCGAGATTACAAGTCTCGTGCTCTACCTATTGAGCTATCCGGGCTGACTAAAGTATTGTATATCTTATTTTTGTTACTCTATATATCTATGGAGATCTCAAAGACTTCCTTGGTGAATATGTGACTAATCTGATGAATATGCTTATCAGCCTTGTGCCATATATCAGCACAGAGGTGTCACAGTTAAATCATTACCATAGTTGCCAGCAGGTGTTGGCTGTCTGGTTACAGACTGGATCATGCTGTACAAAGTTGATGTTCTTGTTCTGATGTTCTTTTAAATTTTGTTAGTAGGTATGAGACTGCTGAGTTCCTTTATCTAGGCAAAAGAACTAGGTCAACATTTTGTAGAAGTTTTGAGTTCAAATATCATCATTACAAGGTCACAAATATAGGTCATAATTGAAGAAAACCTTGTGTAATTTATTCATGACATTAATGTAGGCATTAAAGGAGCTGAAGTTGCAGCACCCTAGCATACTGTTTCCTATCCTCAAATAATTAGTAACACAAAATCATTTTGGTGCCAGTGATAACAATACAGTTCATGTTTATCAAATGTAATCGGTTCTTCCATTTGGTATTTTTTGAAGCAATTTCAGACTTATTTGCCAGAACTCGCAGAATTAATCCCTGAACAACACCTGGGATATTAACATAGTTAGGTCTGCCAGTGCTACATGCTACATTTATATACATGTACAGTGTCAAATTATGGATAGTACCACTGCAGTACTTTCAGTTACTATGGGGAAGCCATACATATGTTACATTGTGACTATATAGCACTCGGTGAGGACTGACTCACTTACGTCAGATGATGACTGATGAATATCTGTCATAGTGTCACTTATCCAATGAGACCGCCTACTCAGTTTACACCTACTTTAAGAACTAGGAAAGGAACTTGGTAGCTAAAGTTCTATACTTGATGTATAACTGAATAGTTTAGCTGGGGACATTATTACTTAGAGTTGAACCTGTGTTCTATAGAACAAAATGTTTGTACAATTAGTTGGTATGAGGCAATCATATTAATGTTCATTGAGAGGCAGAAACAGTTTTTCATTAAAAATGTTGGCATGATCTAAAATCATAAATATGATGCCATTTTATTCTCTTTTTTTACAACAAAAAGATTCCATTTTACCTCTGGGAGTTGCTGACACCATTTGTAATGTAATAGAGCTGGTATCTTACAGTTGGGAATGAAGATGACAATGATATTGTGTGGGAAGTCATCAATAAAACCACATGTTATCTGATTTATTACAAAGAAATACACAAAACCATTATAGTTTTACAAATGAATGGAACACAGAGTAATTAATTACACATGTATTGGTTATTTGCACTTAATTGATTAAACAGTCAATAAATAAAATGTACTGTGTGATCAGATAAATGAGCAGGAGGTAGAAGCCCAGTGGTATAGGAAATATCACACTGATCTAATCTAGAGGTCATGAGTTTGAATTCCATCAATAGCAGCATTTTTCTCAGCTGCCATAGTTCATTCCTTTTGTAAAAGTACTGGTCAGAACTGTAGAAAGCAGTCATTGAGGGCAGTTAGAACAAGTTTTAAAACCTTTGTGCCTACAATTACATGAAATAAAATAGACTACCAGTAACAACAGATGTAACTTAGGTCTCATTTGGTGTGGCAATGATGAGGATCTGCAAGTGTTCAATGATTTTATGTCTTTATTTGACTGCTTTATAAGGGGGTAAAAGCACCAGACTCAAGTAAATTTATAGATCTAGACACAATAAAATTAATGTCCTTTAATGTAGTACTTGGATTAATCCTAAATTACATTTGTAAAGGTTTTCAAGAAATCTTAAAGTGTTAACGTCATAAAGCATATGGTCATAGCTGTTCAAGAGGCTTCCGTGGCAGTTATGATTGTCTAAGGATGGTTATAGGGTTGACTGTTGTTTTCTTAGTCCTACAGGCTTAGATGTCTGCCGCTCATCCCGGAGGTTCTGGGTTTGATCCCCACCAAGGTCACGACCGTACCTCCTCATATGACACCAGTACTGGTTTTTTGCAGGTAGCGGACTCAAGAGTGACTCGATAAGCTACAAGCTTTCTTCACAATCGAGCTAAATTAAATCAGTATAAACTAGCTGTAATATGGAAATAATATATGGTACTAATAATCTGTATTGGGATGCAAATATCAGCATATCCCATTTTCATTACCATAGATAAAGCAGTTCATAGATTGATAAAACTTTCTTTACATTTCAGGGACAGTAAGCGAGTAAATCATGAGTGAAACAGAACCTGTTTTGGACCCAGTTCCAGTTACTAAAGACATATCTGTTGTTAATGGAAACAGTGAAGCTGACCTTCCACCGCCAGAGCCAGAACTGCAAAATGGAATAAACAAACCAGATATGGAAATGTCAAATGGTGTTGATGAATCCAATATAAATGGAGACAATATTGCTGATGGAGAACCAGGTCCTGTTAATGGTGACTTTAATGGGCCTCAAGAAGTTGAAGCTATGGACTTAATGGGAGATGATGAATTACCTCCCCCACCTGAAGTTGTACCTGAACTTCCCCCTCCTCCAACAGATGACAGTGACAATCAGGATATATTGTGTAGTGAAAATGATCAATTTGGATCAAGTGTTGACCCTGTTGTGGAATCTAGTGTTGATCCTGATCCCCAGGATGTTGGGGAGATTGATTGTGTTGATGAAAATGAGGATTTAATGAATGTAAGTGACTCGGAAACAAATCAAGAAGCAAATGTGCAGGATAGTATTGAAATTCCAAAACATGTGGAAGAAGTTTCTGAGGAAGAGTTAGTATCTGATAGTGGATTACAGGATGAAGTTGAAGTAGAGATTCAAAACAATCAGCAGAATGAAGAAGTTGAACAAATGAATGAAGGTCAGTTGATAGATTTAGGTGAACCAAAGCAAAGTGCAGAAACACCTTCTGAGCTGTCAGCTCCCTTGTTGGACTTGTCTGAGCCATTGGAACCACAAGTACCTGTTGAACCAGAGATGCCTGTAGAACCAGAGATACCAGTAGAGCCAGAGGTTCAGCAAGAAGAAGTTGAACAAGTTGAATGTGTTCAAGCAGACACACAGGAACCAGTTGAAAGTCTACCAGAACCAACTCCAGCTGAAGAACCAGAAAGTGTTCCTGTAGTAGAGTCACCACCAGAGCCAGTAGTAGAACAAATACAGGAACCTGAGCCTGTTCCAGTCATTGAACAGCAGGTGGAGCCAGAAATTCCAGAAGCCAAGCCAGTAGAAGAGGAACCACAGCTGCCAGAGCCAGAGCCTGAAAGCATGCCTCAGGTTGGATATGCAGAACCTGCTATAATTGTAGACAACAAGCCTGCAGAGGAAGAAGCAGAGGTTCCACCTCCACCACCACCACCATTAGTAGAGGAAACACCACTTCCGCCACCACCACTAGATGAAAACATTCCATTGAGGAGAGTCAGTGGAAGCTCAACACCTAATAAACAAAGCCCTAGCAAAGAAATAGAATCTCCTGTAGAAATAACTGCTCCAGTAAATGTAGCGGTGGTCTCACCACAACCAGAATCTGTTGTAGTGGAACGAGAACCAGAGAAGCAGCCAGAGCCTGTTCCAGTCTCTGTGAAGACTGAGCCAGTGGTACAGCCAGCTCAGCCATCTCAACCAGTAGCAATAGTTGCACCCCAGGTAGTGTCAGAAGAAGTTAGTCCTCCTGCAAGTCCCCCAGGCAGTCCCTCAACACTATCAGAACATGCACCTTCAGAAGGCGAGAGACCTGAAGCAGAACCTCGCATCAGTCCCCAGGTGTCACAGAAAATAAATAAGAAAAATTTTAAGAACAAGATAAAGTTTGGAGTTGATTTAGTGGAAGCATCTTTGAAACAGTTACATTTTCTGTATATTGTGAACAAACACCCTGGATTATATGAAGAATGGCTGTTCAAAAAAGCAATCAGAAGGTATGAAGCATTTTGGTTGCCATTGGCAGCACAACACAAAAAGGAAAGTTTAGCTGCACCTTTAGATATAGAGTGGATATGGCACTGTCACATGCTGGCACCATTGGCGTATGAATCTGATAGTAAACATATTGCTGGATTAGTTGTTGAACATAAATTAATGAGTGAGAAAGATAGAACTAAATCTTTAGAAAAATCTAGGAAATATTGGACAGCTAAGTATCCAAATGAACCATTTGAAATTGATCTAGTTTATAAAGAAAAAGTTGTTGAAAATACACCAGTAGAAGAGCCACAACAGAAAGTGCAGAACACCACGGAAAATAATGAAGCTAAAGAATCAGAAACAAAAGGTAATGTATTCATTGCAACACTTTGCCATATGTAAATACTGTAAATAACAACATAGTCAGTTTTTCCTGGACTTGCCAAGTACACAAGCATCTGTAGAACTGGCATCATAATTTAGCAATTCAGGTTTATTGCCCAGAATAACTTCATCTTAATCTTGTCAGCTACTTGTGAAAAGCCTGGGATACACTGCTCAAAATTTAGGAACATTAAAAAGCTAGCATAATAAATTTATAGCTTGAATCTCAACATGTCTGCTGATTGTACCTAAGACTGTATCCAAATAGAATTCCTTAGAATTGCCTAGATCTTTGCCAGTCGGATTAGGTAATCATATACTATGATGTATTTGACAGTTTGTTTGAAAGAACCAATTGATTAATGAAGGAAATCTTAAGTAAATTATATAGTAACATTACAAGATTTTATTCAATTTTACTGTCAGACAAAAATGAACTAAAGTTTGAAACCATAGATTACCTTAGGTCTTTCAAGTTTAGAAAATTGAGGCACACATTATATTTACCAGAGACATGAAGGAACAGTTATTTGATAAACTGTCTAAATGATTCTAACATAATATAGAAAACCTGAAAGTTATTTTCACCCTGTTGTCTATGGAAGGGGTTGAAGACGTTTGTGTTAGGCGTTTCGTGGTAACACATCCTTTCAAAATTATATTCAGGCTTGATCAAATAGTTTCCAGAGTGTTTTAGTGACACAAGCTATGTCCAATTTTTTACGTATTGTAATGAAATTTGGTTCACGTAATAATCACATGTTGTTTCGTCAGTAACTGCAGTGTTATTGTCCTTGATTTAAAAATAGTTAAAGCTACATTTCATATTAAAAATCACAGAAATTGGTTGTTATATCTCTCTTAATGATGTCTGAGGTCAGATAAGGTTACAAGATTATGTTGATTAAGGTAAGGTCAAATTAAAAATTTGTGTAATTGTGGGAAGGATGCTGGACTAGCTTACCCAGTCAAAACAAAGAAAACACCCTGAGCATTACAGGGGCCACATTTTATACCTAATCATTATAAAAATGGTAAGAATGCTCGTCAAACGTGTGACCTACACAATTTCAAGCTTGACATTGGGTCTCATAGGGTCAGAAAGGTCATCGGGACAGATTAAGGAATGTCCTTATAAATACACAAGAGGCAACATTTTTCACCAAAGTTTAATGAAAATTGGTTGAATATTTGTTTAAGTGCTAGGTCAAGATTGAAACTATGCACTAGGATCAAAAACTAGGACACCAGGTCGATTGAAAGGGTAGGCCACATTTTGTACCCAGTGGTCAAGATGCTAACATGTTTGTCCTGATGATCTCTAGGTTGAGTTTTAAACTGGGTCACATTTGCTCTAAAACAAGTCACCATATGGATTCTAAAGAAAATGTTTTGAAATTCCCAATTCATACCTACACATTATGAAATTGGTCAGAACAAATGTCTCGTTGATAGCCTTTTTTGTATGTATGACACAAGATGCTGAGAGTAGTAGAGGCTTTAATAGTGTTGAAGGGTATTGGACACGTTGACAGCTCTAGTGTTGAAGGGTATTGGACACGTAGACAGCTCTAGTGTTGAAGGGTATTGGACACGTAGACAGCTCTAGTGTTGAAGGGTATTGGACATGTAGACAGCTCTAGTGTTGCAGGGTATTGGACACTTTGTCAGCTCTAGTATTGCTTCAGTTTAATTTTTAACCAGGTTTTCAATTTTGAAAATCCTGGTTATTAGATTGGGGTATGGCGGGCGGATGGGCGGATGGGCGGATGGGCGGATGGGCGGGCGTCAAACGAAATTGTGTCCGCTCTGTAACTCTTCAACCCTTTGAAGAATTTTGATGAAACTTCAGACAAATGTTTACCACATCAAGATGACGTGCAGAACGCATGTTCCGCATGGCTGGCTCCAAGGTCAAGGTCACAGTGACATTAACATTGAAAATCCTGTCCGCTCTGTAACTCTTCAACCCTTTGAAGAATTTTGATGAAACTTCAGACAAATGTTTACCACATCAAGATGACGTGCAGAACGCATGTTCCGCATGGCTGGCTCCAAGGTCAAGGTCACAGTGACATTAACATTGAAAATCCTGTTTACATGATTTTAACTTGATTTGGCAGTCAAAGGTCATATCATCTTTGGAGGTAATTTAAAAAAGATATGATATATTATTTCATGTCTACTTTGTAACTTGAAAATTTTAAAAAATTTGAACTTTTTGAAGAATTTTAGAGCAAGTGTATATTTTTTGAATTATGGCCCTTTTTGACTTAGAAACTCGGTTAAAATTTTCATTCTTGTCCACTTGTTGACTTAACCATTTGAGATATTACTTTGAAAGTTGGAGTACTTATGTACCATCATGAGACCTATCTGTAAGCAAGAGAAGATAACTCTGTGAAAATGTTTCTTGATTTGTACTTAGAAATTCCTAGTTAAAGTCTTGTGTGCAACTGGCACTTTCATGCACATATATCATTAACCACTTGAAGTATTAATCTGCAACTTTGCTGTAGTATTCAGGGTTATCAAACATTTAAGTCTGACAACTCTTAACTTAATATCTTGCTACTTGTGGCCCTTGTTTATACAGATCCTTGTTTTGCCTTTAACTGTCAAAGTTTTGTTTTATTGGCAAGCACTAAAAAAGTCGAGCTTAGCAATTAAGAAATTATAAATGAAATTGATATTTATGTTTATTAGTAAACAAGGGAAAGAAGAGAAACAAAAGGCAAAAAATTAAATCAGAAGATGAAAAGGAAAATTTAAAGGAACTTGATCGCCAGATTACAAAACCTCTCACAAGCTTAAGTGTTAACGCAGTATTGATCATATGAACTTGCACATTTTGACAGAGGTGGATATGCATTTAAAAGTATAATTGTTTTGTTTTTGTTAATTTTATGTTTTTTGTTTAAAAGAGAAACAGATACTTATCATGCATCATGTGCACGCAAGTTGTTTTTTCCAATTATCACCCATCACCGCGAAAATCGTGGGGTTCCAGCATGTCCGTTTTTTTTGTCATTAATTGTTTCATCAACTATCAAAGCCAACGTTTTTCCAGTGACAATTTTTAACCAGGTTTTCCGAAGGAAAAATCCTGGTTATTAGATTGGGGTATGTCGGCGGGCGGGCGGCTGGGCGGGCGGGCGGGCGTAAACAATTTCTTCTGTGCGCAACTCCTCCTACATTTCTCAACGGATTTCAACCAAACTTTCACAGAAGTATTGTCATGAAGTGCCCTGGCGCATATTGTCGGGGTTTTGTGATTTGGTCATTTTTGACAGAGTTATGGCCCTTTGTTTTTTTTCACATGTAATTCTTCTGTGCGCAACTCCTCCTACATTTCTCAACGGATTTCAACCAAACTTTCACAGAAGTATTGTCATGAAGTGCCCTGGCGCATATATTCCGGGTTTTGTGATTTGGTCATTTTTGACAGAATTATGGCCCTTTTTTTTTTTTCACATGTAATTCTTCTGTGCGCAACTCCTTCTACACTTCTCAAGGGATTTCAACCAAACTTTCACAGAATTGTTGTCACCAAGTGCCCTGGCGCATAATGTCTGGGTTTTGTGATTTGATCATTTTTGACAGAATTATGGGCCTTTGTTTTTTTCCACATAATGTAATATATATAGAGAAATACTCTTCTGTGTGCAACTCCTACATTTCTCAAGGGATTTCAACCAAACTTTCACAGAACTATAATTGTGAACTAAAGAATTTTGAATATATAATGTTCTGCCCCTGGTCGTCCGTCCGTCCGTTAGCAATTTTGTGTCTCCTTATTTAAGTATATATAAAAGGGAGAATACTCTGTTATTATAAAAGGGAGAATACTCTGTTATTACTGTCTATTTTTAGAATAGATTACCAGTCCTGTATACTTTGGAGTATTCTGTTACAGTAAGATGACAAAATTTCTCATGAGACCAGCGGTTCAAACCCCACACAGAGCAAGTTTTTTTTTTTTTTTCTTTTTTTTTTTTATAATTTTTGCCTGAATTATGGCCCTTTGCTTTTTTTCCACATATGTTATATATAGAAGAATACTGTCACGTGCCCACTTCCTCCAACATTTCTCAAGATATTTAAACCAAACTCTCACACAACTGTTGTCATCAAGTGCCTCCCGTGCATATTGTCTGGGTTTTGTGTTTGGATCAATTTTGCCTGAATTATGGCCCTTTGCTTTTTTTACACATGTAATATATAGAAGAAGACCTTTGTTTCTTTTTCACATTATGTATATCTACTGACTTTAAAACACATTTGCGCTCGGCCAGCAGACTGGAAAATGAAAACCTGGTTTTGTGACAATTTCCTGTCACTTGTTGATATATTTTTTTACAAACAGAACCAGAAGCTGAGGTGACAAAAGAAGCAGACGACACACAGGAAACGGAGAAACCTGCTGAGAAACCTGCTGAAGCTACTGACACTGCTACAACAGAAGTAGCAACAAATGATACTACAGGTTAGTCTCAGCAGACTTCCATCTCTAGACAAAAACTTTTTGTAGCAAATTGAAGCAGATAAAAAGAATTTGATCAAATTGCATGTGTCAGTTTAGGTTGCCTGAATTGTAAAGCATTTCTTACAAGAGGTGTTGTCTGTATTCTAAAGCTTATCTTACAAGAGGTGTCATTTAGATATAAAAGTTTTAGCTTTAACAAAATGTAGATAAGACAAAATTTTATGCCAGGGTGAGCTTTTAGGATCACTCACTGTACTGGGTACACCATACATTGTCCATTCATATTTTCCCTCATACAAACAGTTTATTGCTGGACAAACATTGTCCATGGGTCTCTTTGTTTATTTTTTGCACTAACAAATGAGAGGTAAGAAGCATTTCTCTAAGATAAAGATTTTTTTACATTCAAGCAGTGCAATTTGTTAGTTAAATTTGCTATGGATAAATGTTGGTTTGTATCCAGAAAATTGCTGTAGGTCTTTTCCTGCATCACACAAAAACTTGCTCTGGGTAACAAAACTCAAGGATCAAATTGCTGTAAATATTTTCTTTGTTACAGCTGCCAGGTACACTGCAAGTCTGTTTGAGTTTCACTGCTGCAGATTTCAGTGTTTCCGGATCTGAAATAAACAGTTTATTAGCTCACCTGGCTACGCCAGGGTGAGCTTTTCTAATTGATGATTGTCCGTCGTCCGTCAACATTTTGATTCAAATGACATCTCCTCTGAAACCACTAGGCCAATGTTGATAAAACTATGCAGGAATGTTCCTTGCATGAAGCTCTACCAAAATTGTTCAAAGAATTCCATTCCATGCAGAACTCTGGTTGCTATGGCAACAAATAGGAAAAACTTTAAAAATCTTCTCTAAAACTGCAAGGCCTAGAGCTTAGATATTTAGCACGTGGCATTGTCTAGTGGACCTCTACCAAGATTGTTCAAATTATGACCCCCAGGTCAAAATTGACCCCGCGTGGGTGGTCACTTTGTTTGTTTGTAATTGTGCTTATTAGGTCCACCATCCTCGTTCGGGTGGTCACCTAGTTTTGCATAGGCTTTATATAGGAAAAACTTTAAAAATCTTCTTCTCTGAAACCACAAGGCCTAGAGCTTAGATATTTGGCATGTAGCATTGGCTAGTGGACCTCTACCAAGATTGTTCAAATTATGACCCCTGGATCAAAATTGATCCCGCACGGGGTGTCACTTAGTTTTACATAGGCTTATATAGGAAAAACTTTAAAAAATCTTCTTCTCCTAAACCACAAGGCTTAGAGCTTAGATATTTGGCATGTAGCATTGCCTAGTAGATCTCTTCAAAGTTTGTTCAAATTATGCCCCTGGGGTCAAAATTGACCTTGCCCAGGGGGGGGGGGTCACTTGTTTTACAAAGACGTATATAGGAAAACCTATTGTATATAACATTATCTAGTGATCTTCCACCAGGCAAGTGGACTTGTACCAAGGTGAACGATATAGTGCTGGCCATCTTGTTTATTTATGCAGCTTCTTAATTCAGTTACACTGACTGTGACATCAGGAGATGTGTGATACATATTGGCAATTTCGAGCTTTTGGGATTTATGGATGTCTGTCTGCTGGCATCTGTGCCCTTTGAACATATTATAGCCCCCAGATACAAAGTATATGGGAACTATATTGGAGTGTGTACATTGATACATAATTATCATCAGCATTATATGCTCCTAAACTTTCTCTGGCCAGCATTAATTGAAACATCTTATAATAATTATTTGACAGTCAATCGCAACCCAAGCGTGGATCACTCATATCAGATTATGTGATGCTCTTTATACGTTAACAATGTCAGAATGGCTAACAACAGGGTACTAGAATAACTGTAACTCTCAGAGAGATAACTGCAGTTTCAAGTTGAAAATAATTAAAATTTCACAATAAAATCACATTGAAAACGAAAAACTTCTTGAACTATCTTGAGAGTGCAGCTTTGATATCTTATCATCTCTATCCCTTTTTACAGAAGCACCCACGGAACCTGCACCAGCAGTTGTGGAACCAGTTACAGTACCAGAACCTTTGCCGGAACCAGCTGTGCCTGAGGTACCAGAGGAGGGATATGAAAAAAAGTCATCATACAACATATTCAATGCCATCGACCGTCAAAGAGTATTTTTCTACCAGACATCATTGTCACACTTTCATGACAAGCATTTCCTCAAGGCTGCTCAGAAGCGATACCAGAGGTTCCTGTTCTTGAAACACCAGAATCCCCTGGAGATGATAGTGCCGTGCTACGACATTGACCTCATGTGGCACTCGCATCAACTCCATCCATCCGTATATAAACACGATACTGTTAAAGTGCTGGGACAAATACTGCACCATGATGACTCGGTTAATGACAGAACTTCAGGTTCAATACTAATGAGAGCAGATCAGAAAACAAGGGAATTGTGGAAGGAGCATTTTGGAGACACCTTTATGGCTTTCGGAGCAATGTTTCGAGGTGATCCACCAATTTTGTGTGATCGCATGTCCATGATCACCCCGCTAGAAACATACACGTTCAGTACGAAGAAGGCGACAGTCAACCTCGACAAAGTCCAAGTTGAAGGTTTGCCAGAAGAAGTGAATAAATACAGTGTAAAATTAGCATACGGTGGGTATAATGAAAAAGAAGGACCACTTATTAAACAATTTAAAGGTAACAAAAAGAAAATAGAATTTGAAAACACAAAGAAAGGATTAGCTCATTTTGTTTTTGACACTAAAGAATATGACAGATTAAAATTCAATATGTCTCAGCAAATAGGATTTGCCTGCACAGGACATAACGAGGAGCTGGGAGAACAAATATTTAGCCTGATGCCCGTAGTTGAAAATATACCAAAAGATCAAACAGACCCTTCTGCTCTCACAGAAACTGTTAACATAGATTTAGACGAGGATCAAAATGTGAAAGCTACATTCACGGCAACAATTGAACCCCCTAAACAGGGCCCTACCATGTTATACTTGAACCCAGGAAACTACGAGACGAGATTTTGCATCATGCCGGAGCAGATCGTTCAGATGTGGGGTCCAATTCCGTTACCACGGCTACCATCAGGAAGAGACAATCACTGCATCGTAGCATCACATAAGTAAGTCAGTCTCTTGTTATTGTCCTTGATTCATTTCAGATGAAAACTTGCTGAAGAACAGTGTTCTGGGGTCAAGGTTGTAGAAAAAAACTTGCTGTAAGTTGTTAACCATTATATATTAACCAAAAACCGTACCGGTTAACTCTGAAAGTACATAAAATCCACATTCAAATATTTATTTTATCTTCTGGCATACGCATTGAAATGTTCAGTATTGCAAGTGGTTGCAAAACAAGATGTCTTATCTTTATGCAGAACTTGCATCAAAGCATCACAATTATAATTTTATACAAGTGGTTCTTAAATTTCCTCCCAAATGCCCCTGAATTATTTTAGTGCCAAGAGACTTCTGAATAAATTACTGAAAATAACGCACAAAGAAGTTAAGTATGAAACTACAGTATTATACACATGCTAGAATTTATTCATATGCATTAATTATGTACTAAGTGCTTCTGTTTAGTTAAGTTTTTGTATTCAAATATTCTTGTTCAGTGTGCAGGAAGTAAGAACTCATTAAACTGCCAATGCACTCTATAGCTTACCTAGGAACAACACACTTGCATCGCCATGAGCTTGCTCTGAACTGCAGAACAAACTTCTGATGATTCAACTAAATTATGTCCCAGGGAAGTCGTTTTAAAGCTGTTTTGTCTCTTTTGTGCTCACTGCAGATGTATTCCCATTTGTGTAATTAGATTTCCTAAGAGGATTCCGAGAAAATCGGAGATAGTAATGCACATTTTACATTATTGTAGAATCATGTGTACAAAATTAAGTGGGTTTTTCCATCTGCATCGCAAAAATTTCTCCCCATGATTTTTCTTGCAATGCATTATTACTTTGCTTTATTGCTATTACTTAGAAACATGTGATCACAAAGTAATGGTGCATTTTCTGTAATGTGTTTTTCATTAGCTATCACACTGAGCTACTTATAACTGTAATCAAAAGATATAACAGCAAGTTCTCTAACTACAGTAATTAGAACAATTAGGTGAGCTGTTTCTGTTTTGTCAAGATATATTTTGATGTTTATCTTAAATCTGAAATGGTCCATGAAGAAACTGATGGCTGTGCAAATGTTATAATATGAGCTCTGCTGTGAAATAACCTACATATGATAAATGTTTGTATACGTAACTAGTTATCACTGGAAAAAGGTTGTAATTACATGGAATAAAAAGTGTAGTCACTTTGGAAAACTCGGTGTTATCACTTTAGAAAACTTTTATTATCACTCTGAAAATCAATGAAATAACTTTGGAAAACTAGTGTTTTCACTTTAGAAAACCAGTGAAATGACTTTGTAAAACCAATGTTATCACTTTTGACTAATGTAATTACTTTAGAAAACGTAATGGTAATCGCTTTGTAAATCAATGTAATCACTTTGTAAAACCAACATAAACAATAAACAAATTGAAAACCTGTGTAATTACTCTGAAACCAATGTAATTACTTTGGAAAGTCAATGAAATAACTTTGGAAAACCTGTTTACAGTAAACTCCGTATATAACAACTCTGGATATAGTGAAATTCCGGATAAAAGGAACAAATTTTCTGGGCAAAATTGCACTGTCCATTCATCCATCCGTCCATACAACTGTGCTTTTCTGTGTCCGGGCTGTACCTTAGTCATGCATTGAAAGATTTTTAAATAATTTGGCACAAATGTTCAGCACATCAAGAAGATGTGACTTGTGCAAGACCCTACATCAAAGGTCACAGTCACTTTTAGAGTTTATAGGTAATTGAATCCTGTATATATGCATACATTCGTGTCCGGACTCTAACTTTGTCATGCATTGAAGGATTTTAAAATAACTTGGCACAAGTGTTCAGCACATCAAGACGATGTGTTGGGTGCAAAACCTACATTCCTACCTAAAGGTCAAGGTCACACTTTAAGTTTATAGGTAATGGAATCCTGTATATATGCATAAATTTATGTCCGGACTGTAACTTTTTCATGCATTGATTGATTTTAAAATACGTTGGCACAAATGTTCAGCACATCAAGCAGATGTGTTGCGTGCAAGGACCATGTCTTTACGTCAGAAGTCAATGTCACACATAGAGTTTAAAGGTAATGGAATACTGTAATGCATTGGTAACTCTGTCATGCATGGAAGGATTTTAAAATTACATGGCACAATTGTTGAGCACATGGAGAGGACGCAGACTGTGATTTCCTCTTTCAGGGTGCAAAAAGACTTTCCATACATTTACTCAAATATTATCAAATGTAAGTGAAACTGGATCCTCCGTGGTCACCAAGTCCAACATTCTGCTTTCGTACATCATTGCTCACTTAATAGATCAAACAGATTCTTATAAAAAGAAAAAGAGGCCTAAAATATATTCAGGTCAGTAACATCTGCTTCCACATGCTTTTGTTGTTCAGCGCTTTTTGGATTTCTCAGCTTTTATTATATTTTTCATAATGCTATTTCATGAAGAACTGTGCCAAGACATTTCTAGACATCAAAGTTTGTATCACATTTTTATGATATTTGCAGCTAATCAAGTCATATATAAGCTATAACATTATACAAATATAAGATAAGACATTAAAAGCATTCTGGAAGTATGTGTAGAGATTTTTGTGCAGCATTCATTTATTCATCTTGACTGTGGCCTTGAATTATAGAAACATTCCCTCGTGAATTTACAGAAATAACTCATTCCAGATGTCAGGAAAGGGAATGAGTTTAAATCAACTTGACAAAATCCTGTTTTGATGCTTTGCAGAAAATTTCTTGAAAGTTTGTGGTTTTGGCTTATAGCGGTTCTTATTTCTTTGTTTGGGAAGTGTAGCTCTGTTACAAATGTCTTTGGAAACATGGCCTACTGTAAAGTCATTTTAATTCCTTTTATATATTTAATGGCCTGTAGGTCATAGACACCAATATAGGGCAAAAAGACTAGACCATATAAAATCAGAAAGAAGAAGGAGAATACTATATTTCATGGCCTGCTGTCTGTGTGAAGATTGCTGTGAAATAGATTTCTAATGTAAGACTGGAAATGGAGAAATAATTGATCAGTCTGTGATACCAGGCTTGAGAAACATAGAACCAATTAAGATCTCTGCCAGTGCCTTTCTTTCTTAGATAGATTGAATAGATGCAAATCAACATTTTATCTACATTTTTAAAGATGGAAGAACTTGGGTCTGTATTTACAAATGCTTTTGGGAGGAATGAAGCAGCAGCAGTTTAATGCAAGTGCTTGTTCCGCTTGGTTAGTGTATTGACAGGTGGACAAACAACAGAACATGTTCTGACACAAAGAATGTTGCAGATAACCCAGAAGCTAACATAGATAAATGGCATGATGAAAGCACAATCTTGCATATCAGATTCTCAGTTCAAGCTAGATCTCTTGCATTAACAGTGCAACTGAGGTAGACTTTCAGTAGAAGAGATATCTTATTGCATTCAAGTCCCAGGAGCACTTTAAATATCCTAAATAAATTTAGGGATACAACAATGACAGAACTATGTTCTATTTGATCTAAGACGGTGTATTTGGTCCTTTTATATTTTTGTTCTTTCTTCACTGAAAAGCTTTGTTGGAAAGTGTTTCTTTATTTTTTGCAATATTAATGAAAGAACTACTGAGCTACAAATTATATAGTTTGTGCTTTCTATTTAAAAAGATGTCAGACTGTTTTTCCTACAAATTTAATAATGGTCACCTTTGCTGGTATTTAGACATCTTTCTAGGTCATATAAGAGTTACTAGTGATTCTACATCCAAAGTGCTCCTGGGTTTTTTAAGCCTTAAAGAAAGTATTTGACTCTGTCCTTATGCCATCTTGAGCAGGCCAATTTTTAAATGACTATGATATTTTGAACAATTGGTGAAATGTTAACTAACTTGAACTTATTTATTGACCTCTGTCTTGGGTTTCTGACATGTCTCATGAGTAAAATGCTTGTAAAGATTGAATGAAGGTTTTTTCATGACATCTTTTCTCACAGGGTCCCTATCAGAATGCTTACTCCAATAAATTTATCTCGTATATTGACTGCATCTGGTCTGTATTCCAGAGAGTCATGATATTCAGTTTCTCCCATTAGGAGCAGTTTTATTCATTATTCCAAACTTCTCTTTGCTAGAGTTGCAAATGTTCTGGAATCAATTTTAATACAGGATCAATGGCATGAGGTATGACTCCCTCCTGATAAAGCTTGCTGATATGGATTTATAATCTCAGCCTAATTTGTTTCCCTGATGACTCAGTTGTGTTTGAAGTGCATCTTCACTCTAGATAAGCGTGGAATTTTTTTCATGGCTTATTTTTATATCATTATTTTCATTTTATTTCAAGAAATGTCTTTTGGGAACTAATTATTGTGGTGATATGATGGTTCCAGGCTGCGCATCGCCTCTGGAAATTTCTGATCAAATACCACAACTGATGTCGAAAAAAAAACAACAACAAGTTTTCTTTCTTTTGGAATTTCAGGAAAAGAATGGTTAAGAAAGTGACAGCTGTATTTGCTTGTTTTATTAATCAAGGGCCCAGTGTGTCTAGACAACTAAACTATGTAATCAAGTTTTCTTGTGATATTTTTTTTATGAACTTCACACATCAATTTCTTGTTGCTCTGTCAGAAATTCTTGAGAAAGTGCTAAATCTTTACTGGTACTTTTTGTACTGCACCCACACATTTCAGGTTTGTTAACAAACCTCCAGCAGATGTTTCCAGTGTTTCAGTTCCAGCTAGACCCATAACTCTTGATACCTTTAAACAATATGAATTAAAATGTTATGTTTCACATAAATACCACACAGAATAATGGTTTTCACTATGAGTTCTAAGCTTCCTATACAATGTACATGTCTTGCAACAAGATATATAACTCTTGACATTATTTTGACAGAGTTAAGTCCCTTTTAAGAATAATGATTCTTTTCTTATTGATAGAAGCTGAATAATTATTAGAAGTTTCTATTGATGTTGTTTTTAGGCAAAACTTCTCAGCAGTTATCCTTCAGTGATGCAGATACAGATTCCAGATTAAATTCTTTTAATGATTATAACCAACAAATTTGTTCTGGTGATCTATTTTTAATAGTTTTATCTTTATACTTAAATTCACATAGCGGAATATTGAGATATACAGTCTAAACTTTTTTCCACAAGGTTAGAAGTCAGGGATAGGGGAGAGAAAATAGTAATAAATAATAAGTGCTAAATTTAGTAGACTGGCTGCAGTCTCTATGGTCTGTGTGCAGGAGGAAGCAACTCTTACTGATACTTCTGTGATAGTCTGGATTATGGTCCCTTGCTCCCACTTTAATATGTATGTATCTGGATTAGTTCAGTTTACACTAATCTATTTTAGCTTGATTGTGAAGAAAGCTTGTAGCTTAGCGAGTCACTCTCGAGTCCGCTTACTGGAGAAACCAGTACAGGTGTCGTATGAGGAGGTACGGTCGTGACTGCAGTAAGGCTTTTGAACATTCAACCTCCAGGATGAGCGGCAGACACCTAAACCTCTACACCACCGCTCCTGGATTATGGTCCTTTGCTTCCACTTCAATGTGCCAGATTAGAATTTGAAACTAAAAGTAGTACCATTTATCAGGGACCTAGTCTACAGTATAAAGTTTGGCATAGTTTACTTTCAATCAAAGATTAATTTCTTTCCAAATTCCTTCAAGGCAGCATATGTTATGACCAGCTGACATTTCGGTGATGGAAGAAGTACATCTTGTACAGTAATTACCTGCAGGGTGAGTTCATTTCTGTTGGCTTCAAGTTAAATTGTAGACTTTTTTTGGCACTAAATGGCTAACCTTTTGGCATAGGTGAGATTACATTGAATAAAACATGATGATAGATGGTAGCTGTCTGGACTGGAAATTGTTTAAAATCTCTCATTTTATTACCAGTAGGAGTTTGAGAAAAACAGACAATATATTCATGTACAGCTTATAAGATAAATGTAATCTTGGAAAGAAAGTGTTCTTGACAGGTGGGTTCAAAAATTACTAATGCACTTGACAGGAGTGAAATAAAACATTAAATTGGATAGACTTCTGTCTGAATAGGCCTTGTCAGTTTGGTGCAAGCCACTTCCAAACTTATCAGATTTTTTTTGGAAATTAAGTTATAAAATGATGTTTTTTTCTGCAGAGCTTGGTTTATGTGATAGATTGATATCATCATTGGAATCACTTGATCACAGCTTTGGGTAGTTCTCAAAGAATAAAAAATGGCTCATCTAGTATTTGAATTACATGACTTTTATTTTTAAACTTTTTATTATTACGGGCCTTTCAGTCAGGGCTCTAACATGACTACAGGAGGATGTCATGGAACATACTATGTTTACCATATGTCTCCCTTCTAATGCTAACACGCCCCCACCCCCTACCTTTTATCACATGTTGACTCTGTTTGTCATCTAGTATGCCCCCCTTCCAAGTAGAGGAAGAATATTGCTTTGCACTGACATTTCGGTAAAACAGTCTGTAGGTCCGTCCGTTGGTAGACAAAACGGTTTATGATCATTAACTTAAGAATGTTTGGACTTAAAGGAACCTCAAACTTGATGTGCATGTTGGTCATGAGTGGATAGATGACCACATTTGAGTTTCAAAGGTTAAGGTCAGTGACTTCGGACGGTAAAATGATTTCCGATCAATAAAGAATGGTAATGTCAAAAGTGCCCAATCTTCCTGAACGTACATGCCGTTCTCCAGATATTCGTCGGGTTCTCCCAATATTTAGACCCGAACCCAGCGCCCAGGCGAAGCTCTTTAACAAAATTTAAAGATTTGGTGTTTTTGTAACAGCCCCAAAACAATTTTACACATTGATTGTCGGGTTTCCATGCCATCACGCTTCTATGTTTTGATCAGTTGTCGGAAACCTTTGCGTTCTGATTGGATGAGAGTGCATAATGGGCAACCCCTTCAAATTTATCAGGTGTCAAACGGTGTAAGGCGATGATTAGTGACCTGCGTTTCTTCAAAGTTTTATGCAAATCGTGGAATTGTCTTTGGATTATTAGTGTTTTCTTAAAAATATGGTGTGTAAAAAGATACGCGAGTTTAAATGTTTCTGTGAACCATTACTTTGGTAATAGTAAACTAATGTTTGAAATAAGTGTTTTTTTGTGTAAATATGCAATGATGGCCCATTCAATTTCTTCTTGAATAACCAGAATTCCAATATAGCTATTTATATCTTAGCCAATCAGAGAACTAGTTGCTAATCTTACAGTCACAACATGTCATTCTGTTTCATTGGTTCACTCTAAAAAATAAAATTGACAGTATTGTCCTTGAGATTATTTCAGGGATGTTTCTAATCCATCGCACAGCGCAGCCATGACGGCATTGTAGAAACAATGAACGCCTGATAAGAGCTTTGGGATTCCATCTAAATACAGTCAAACTCACTTGAGAGGCCACATGTATTAAAAGACCATGTGTATTAAAAGATCAGTGTTATTGAAACCAAACTTCAAGTTACATAAGAAGAAATTATGTTTTTTCAACCACTTTTTCAACTTCCCAAGGGCGCCTGAATGTGACCTTCTATCGGACATCCTCAGATCCTAATAGCGTAGCGTTTTTGAGGAGATGATGTAAATTTAATCAGATTATTGAAATTTGCATCTCATATTTGCTGATTAATCACTTTTTCAGGAGATCAATACTGTTGCCTAAAACATAAACCATTTTATTGTTTGTAACATGTTTTCTGTTTTAGGAGAATTATTTTTCTTATTCCCAACAGTCCTTGAGGTCTGTTTATACCGCACACAAAATTTCTCCTGTAGTTTTCCTGAAATGCTTTTAGGACTGTTATCATCATTTTAATCATTGCTCACTTTAAACTGTAGCTCATCTGAGACGAGGGCTGAGCTCTGGATAAGCTATAAGCATAGTTTGGTTGTCACGCAGCCTTCGAACCCTTTGTCTGCCATCAAATTTCACTTGAAGCTCTTGTTTGAAACTACATGTCAGAGTTTTCCCAAACTTGCCTTGTAGAATCCTTGTATTAACCTTAAAAACAGGAAATAGTTCCAGTCCATTGCACACACGGGATCACTGATAATTTAAAATATGGCTTCTGTTGGTCAACCAATGGTTGGAATCTCACCAAACTTGTTCAGATGCTTCGTAATAAATCAAGGTTACATAATTATGCATCTAAACTCAATACTATGTTATACTAGCACGTATATCACTCAAATGAAAAATTATTTCCTATACTGTTATACAGTACTACAACTGTTCAGTACAGTACCTTACTGTACTTCAGTGCTACACAGTTCTTAGACTTTTGCAGTACTATTTGGTCATACAAAACTATACAAATCTGCATTACTAATAGAACACTCCAGTACTATAGAGCACTACTGAGAACTACATAACTATACAATACTCCCGCACTAGGCAGTACTTTAGTAATACACAGTGCTCTAAAGTACTCTAAAGTACTCTACAGTACTCTTCAGTAATAAAGTACTTACGTGTACCATAATATGACTATAATAATACAATATGACAGTACTATACAGTATATGGTGACCACTGACTTGAAATTCAATTTCTCAGATGAGCGACTTAGGGTCAAGTTGGCCCTCTTGTTCAGTTTTTGAATGTCATACATCCCCAGCTTAATGACTCATGACACTGTAGAAAGTCTCTGAGGAGAGGAAACCGACAGCAATATCTGATTATATTTTGAGCATTTACTTTCCATATTTAGATTATATTAGCAGTTCCAGGGTGAATCTGTGCAACAATTGATCTTGTAGACTGTGTGCACCAGGTCACAGTGTGACTGGTTTCAATGCAGTGTTAGAATGAAGCCTGGGCACAGTGTGATTTGTTCCAATGCAGTGTTAGAATATTGATGCTAACATTGCTAGTCATTGCAGGCTGCCTGGGGAAGCCGGGTCACAGTGTGACTGGTACCAAAGCACTGTAAGAAATTGCTGCAAAAAGTGCTAAAATTTGAGGAAAGATGCACCAGACAGCCTGGGCAAGCAAGCAATATTTCATTGCATATTAATTGAAAAGAAGATTAGCCTGAAGCTGGAAGAGACTTTGAGGTGCTGCATGCAACTCAATTATTTGACCTTGATTATCCTGGTGCATTATCCAAGTGGCAATAATCATTGAGCATTTCTGTACAAGGAGAAATGAGTTAGAAAAGAGGATCACAAAATCTCTGTTAAAACTTGTGCTTTGATAGCTTTTGCTTCTTGAAAAAGTCGATTAAAACTCTGTAGAATATAATGGACCCCCCATCCAAGCACTTGTTGCATAGGATGAGGGTCATCATTGGAATATGGCCGGAGGCCGAAAATATATAAGCATGTTAGTCCACCAACCGTAACGATCAGCTCGCTTTTTACAGACAAAAATTGTCCTCTATATCATGTCCGACCATGTCTCTTTATGTGAGAAAGTAGGCAGTTTGATACGGAGGATTGGAGTTTAGTACTGGTCCTACCCAGGAACAATTGTTAGGTAAACTGACCGCCTGTTAAAATGACCAAGGTTGGAACAACAACGAGACACAACTTTCTGGTCTTACATTTCATAACTTTTCATCGGACAACTCTCAACGTATTAGGAAATCTGGTTTCTTAAATAGAAGGTACACACAGATCTATGCTTAGAATATAATTCTGTCATTTAACATACTCAACTACATGTACCTTCTTATAAGTTGGTTTTATGATTCCAGATAAGTAAGAAAAAACATAGTTACAGCAGTTTGACTTTGCAACACTTTTTTTGTATTCCATTGTGATGTATTACCTTCATGCAACTGCAGGTAGCCGAAATTATACTTGCTAGGTCAATATACATGTGACCCTGTCTATTTTCATTGAAGGTAAAAATACTATGAAAAATTATACATAAGACGCAAATTGTTCTCAATCCTTCTGATATAGTAATTTCGAAAAGTCTTTAAATCATTCAATTGAAATAATTATTTATTGTGTATTGCATATCTTTAGTACTCTGTTTTACATAAATGTACAATAAAACCTATGTACTTAAATGATATAGATTTGTAATATTGTTATTTGGTCTTCTGGGGAATGTAACTATTTTAACGATTTCCCATTTGATCGCTTTACATTGCACTTTACATTGCAGACTAAATTGATATATATTTTATGCATGTTTTGATAATATCTTCCCGGGAGGAGAAATAGAGAGAAGAGAAACAATGAGCAATTTATAAACCTATCTGTCATAAGATAAGATTATTCCCCCTCATATATATCGGTAGAAATGGAAAATGAGACGTGACTTCCAGCATCAATAAGATGTAAATTTAGCATACAGTACCATTTTGCTCTTGGTACTAGAGGTACTAGAATCATACATTAAGACATTCAAAGCTGTAACAATATCAATAAATAATAGATATTTCCAGACTCCCGGAGGAAATAGACTTCCTCTTTCTGTTATTTTTTCTTTTCAGCATTTCCAAATTCCTGAGATAGGGAATTTAAATGATGTCTGGCTAGGCTGATCTTCCCAGATATCTGTTCTTTCTAGATTATTAATAGTACATGACTTATATATTTTTTGTGAGAGATGTTATTATTTTAGCTTGGTTATAAAACAATTCTTTGATGTGTCTGGTTAGCAGATATAGTCAAACACTGTATAAAGTGGAACATTATTTCAAGTAAATTCCAATGATCATGATTTGTAGTAGAACTTTGGTACATAAACATTACATTTTTTCTAAAAGTTAAAGCAGAATGTTAATACATTCCTGCCTTTTACTAGCTTAGCTAATTCTTGCATACCACCCTGGCCCCCTCACACACCATACTTGCAGTCTTTCACAGCAGACCATGTGTAAATGGTTGTGGACGGGATATACAGTATAGTACATGTGGCTTTTCCAGCATCCGTGGTCAGAGACTTGGAACATTTCCTTTAAACTCCATGTTTGTTCTGATAGATTGCATCCTTTAAATAAAGAGAGGAAGTCCTCCTGCAACTTTAGCTCTACTATTGGCTTTGTTCTCAATGAAGGATTCGTAACTGTCTACTGCTCTGTAATTTCCTGTGTGTGGTATTTTAAATTACCACTTTTTTTTTTTGGCCAGAAGTATAGATGGAATTTTTGTGCAGAAATAATTCACATTGCAGGCAGAATGAGAGAGAGTATTGCATCTGTTTTACATGCTAAAATTGAATTATCCTGGTCTGAGAGAAAACAAACTGAAATTTCTCTGCCTTAATTCATGTTTGAAAATGAGTTGCTAGACTTAATTGCTATCTTTGTTTGAAACCCTTTTAACTTTGTTTCAGTATTTTTTTTCAAGAATTTATTGTGCTTAAACTGTTACTAAAACTTCCACTTGGGTTTGTAGGTGTTTACTGTGTTTGCATCTGTGCTTGAAGGGTATCTAGAATTAAGATGTGATTTTACAACTCTGTTCGAGATGTGTTCAGAATTGTGAGGATTTTTTGCATCTGTTACTCCATTCATTTGTATTGCTTTTCCTGTCCTTTGTCTAGCCTTTCTGTGCTTTTGTCTTGTGTCTTTAATTGTCCTGTCTATCTGGTCTTTGCTTTTTCGGTCTTTGTCTTTTTGTCTTTGTCTTTGCTCTGCCCTCTTTTGTCTTTGTCTTTGTCTTGTTCTGTCTTTGTTTTGCCCTGACCTGTGTTGTCCTTACCATTTTCTGTCATATCTTTTCTTGTATTGTCTTCAGCCTGTTCTGTATTGTCTTTTTCTTGTCTTGTCCTGTCTTTTATTTTGTCACCATTGTGACTGTAGACAGTTGACACAGATCATTTCTCCTACAGCATTCATAAAGTTCTGTTCTGTTCTGTTCGTACAGTATAGAATGCAGTGGTCTGATTTAGTCGGTAGACACTAATCATTTCTACTGTCACATTTCGGTAGTAATACATTTAAATAATTGACACTAATGATTGTATCTACAAACAAATATCCTGTAATAGGCTGTTAAATCATAGTTTGATAGACAAAGATGCAATTACGGATTCAGCCAAGGACAATAATCAACATTTGTTATTGGCAGCAGAATGTACTTTTCTAACCAGCAACAGACAGGTAGCATTTAGTAAAGCCATCAAACCAGGGCAAATTCATGATAATACAAAGTGTATCAAGAATCAAACAAAAAAGGTTTAAAGCCTGGTGATTATGTATTCTTTTAAAAGTACACCTTAAACAGTTTGGTTGAATATTCACATGATTGTGTTCTGTTGGTCGGTAAAGAATGGTTATTAATTTCAGAAGAGATAAATAAACAAAGTTTTGGTGGTATATAGGAGTCACCCTGTAGTTACTCAGTGAGTTGCACTTTTCTTGTCCGGAGCATAACTTGAAAACTGCTGGTTGGAATTCAATACAAGTAAATGGTGAAGCACATTGAGAGGAAGTGCAGTGTACAAGAATCATAACTCTATCTTGAGTAATCACAGAGTTATTGCCCTTTGTTATTTTTCCTTATCTGGAGTATAACTTGAAGTGTAACTGAGTGGACATTTAAAGCAGATCTTTAACTTAAGTGAAGCATATATGTATTTTAACTCTTAACTCTATGGATATGCCTTTCATCACATGGAATTCAATAAAACTTCATCTAATGATCAAGCATAATAAGAGGAAGTGTGGTGTACAAGAACCATAACTCTATCTTGACTCAGTTGACAAAGCAGTCCTATTTAGTTTTAGGTCTAGTTAGATTTAACTTGAGTGTGATGAAAGGGTATCTGAAAGCTGATATGGTGTCCACCATTCATTGGGGTTCCTTCTGCCCTTAGGCTAGGTTAAAGTATCAAAAGTATTGTAGACTATTTGTTATTGAGGAAGAAAATATTAAGTCACAATTGTTACATATAATAACAGTGTCTCATCAAAGACAAAATTTCAGTAGTCTGGAAGTGGTTGAATGATTTCATCTCACATTTGTGCAAGCTTTCATGCTGTCTTTAAATTTCAGTTTTGTCACTCAATGTTATTGTGCAATGGTTTGACATCATTGTCCATGATTGATCAATGTTATAGCTGCAGATTCAAATTTCCATCAAATTTACTGAAGATTGTTGACCTGTAACTGCTTCCACATAAAACTGCCAGACATACCAGCTTTATTGTGATCCAATCACACGCATGCCTGGGTATTGACTGTTTAAGCGCACTAAAAACACATAAGACTAGCCTAAACATTTCTGGTTTCACTCAAAGATGAGAACATACTTGACTGAATTTTATTCAGATTTTGTGTTTCTGTACTTTGTGTTGAATTATTGAACATGGTCATTTTATTTTGCATCATTACTGGAAGGATTTGACGGGAAGGTCAAAGGTTCTTGCCAAAGTCTAGTTGGCATTGATAGGTAACTAAGTACTCTTAGATACAGACGGGAGGGAAAATTCTCACAAGTACTTAAATTCTGATAAAATGAGAAGAATCAATAGACTCGCACAAGGTCATAGCCAATTACTAAAATTACAAATGTACTTTGTTTGTCCCTGTTTTAATGTCATGATAAATTGTACTGCTGTAACTTCTTCCTGGTTTTAAGTCTTGAAGTTTCAGGTAGCAGTTTCAAGGTTAAATGAGCCATGTCTTGATAACTGTTTAAAAGACAGTAGTTGTACCTGGTTACCTCATGAAGTAGGTAACATCAATCATTGTTTATCTATGACAGGCAGTGGTACTCGGCTTTGTTTCTTAGGATCACAGTGCAGTCTGGTTTGACATGGATGTGTGTGTGTGTGTGTGTGTGTTTTGTTTAACAACAAAATTATGATACTAGCTTTTAAATATTGTTCATTAATTGAGATTGATTCCAGGTATAGAGAATAGATAATGTAACAAGTGCCAACTCTCAAATTTAGGTTAATGTAATGTTTTTTTGAAGGTCATTGAGTTCATCTACTACAGTTAAAACTTTTGAGTTCCAGGCATCTGTAGGAAATAATATATTTACATTGAATAAATGCCAGCAATACTGTATCTTTACTGTAAAGAATATGGAAGGTTTATTGCTAGAACAGCAATTAAAAGTTTTTATTTATAAAATTGTAAGATATTAGTCAGATGCTGGCATGAAGATGATCAGTATATTAAGATGAGTTGTGATGTGGATGAGTTGCTGCCAGAATGAAGTTCATCAAAGTGCTGATAGTTGATTTTGAATGTGTAGTTTCAGTGTGGTGAGAATCACTACCTGTTGAATGTTGTTGAATGTAAGAGTTTGAAGCAAGAAATTTGTTTTGGTAAATATTTGATAATAGGTATAATAATATCTGAAATACCCCACAACACTGTTCAGAAAAAGTTGCGTATCATCAAAACTATGGTCTTACGTATAAACTTTTTTTAACTCATCAGGCATGTAGTGCCAGGGTGAGCTATTAGGACCACTAACCATCCGATTCTGTTGTCCATACGCTCACCATTTCATTCAAAGGACATCTATGAAACCACTATGCCAATGTTGATGAAACTTGGCAGGGATGTTCCTTGCATGAAAGTCTATCATAGCAGTTAAAAAAAATTTCATTCTATGCAGACCTCTGGTTGTTATGGCAACAAATAGGAAAAACTATCATGACCCCCCCCCCTACCCGGGTCAAAATTGACCCTATGGGTCACTTAATTTTACATAGGTCTATATAAATCTTCTTGTCTGGAACCACAAGGCCCAGATATCTGGCATGTAGCATTGTGTAGTGGACTGCTACAAATAGTGTTAAAATTATGACCTGTAGATCAAAATTGACCCTTCCTGTGATGCCATTGTTTACCATGTATTATAGCCAGTGGTAGCCAAGTGAGCGATATAGGGCCATTTTGGCCCTCTTGTTTGACTTCTTGGTAAGAATGTTACAAAGTTACATAATTAGAAATTTAGAAAAGTTACTGTACGTACAGCAGGGAAAGATACTGTCTTGTGAGATGATAATAACATTGATTTTAGCCTTCTGTCTTACTGCAGTTACATTTAAATGTGATTATTTATTGCAGATTTGTGAACCATACTGGAGAAACGACATTCACATGTCGGGTGATACACAGTTTGCCATTGCTGATGTCTGCTGTGCAGGTGTTTTACCACAGTCAGATGGCAGTCGTCGCTCACGTTGTTGGTTCAGATCAGATACCTCTACCATCACAGGTAAGTACTTATTTCTGTTGGCTGTCACTGGTGATAGCCATTTACCTTGCCATCAGTAAGCATTTACTCCCTGTTCATCATATATTCTGATTATTTCCCCTACCAACACAGGTTGCTGTGTCATTGTATGTAAGGACTTTCTTTGCTATCACAGGTCATAGTCACTCCTCCTTCCATCACAGGCTTTGCTATCGCAGGTCATAGTCACTTCTCCTTCCATCACAGGCTTTGGTATCGCAGGTCATGGTCACTCCTTCCATCACTTTGCTATCACAGGTCATAATCACTCCTCCTTCCATCAGAGTCTTTGCTATCACATGTCATAGTCACTTCTCCTTCCATCACAGGTAAGGACTTTCTTCCTTTGTCATCATAGGGGATAGTTATTTCTCCATCCATCACAGGTTGAAGGCTTACTTTCTTTGCCATCAATCACCATCGGCAGCAGATAGATGAAGTGTTTCAGTCATTTATTTGGTTGGTAGGTTTGTTGATGTCCATTCCTTGCATCTCTAATTCTATTTCATACCCTTGAACTCCAAAATGTTTTGCAGAAACTAAGTGTCAAAATATCATTGAATTAACCAAAGTAAGAATATTCACCACCTAAAAAATATGAAAAAATGTTTTACAATTTAATATCATAGGGACCAATTGTTTGTTTAGCATACATTTAGGTTTTTGCAGAAGCTATTCATTTTATTCTTCTGTTAAAAACTAAAGCTGCTCTGGGCATCACAATCAGTAGTCAAATGAAACAGGAAACTGATTGGCAGAAGGCAAATATCTCTCTCTGAAATGTAATGTATTGAATGGATGACCATTTACTTGATTACATACACAAACCTAGCCTGTACTTGAACAGTGACCACTTACAAGTGACAGCTCTTGTTAAAAGTATGGTTTACAAGAGTTGACTCAATGTTGATGGAAGAGAGCTGATTTGAATGTTACAGGGTTATTAACATAATTAGAATTATGCAATATTAATAATATCTGTCATGTATTTGTGGTTGGGATAGGAATATCTGTCCCAATTGGACCTGTCCATGGGGCTTTAATGAGGCTTGCCTAGTTACCGTCCATGGACAGGTCCACTAGGAATGGATATTCCCAACTGGTATTTATCTTGCATGTTGCATCAGTATAAATTTCAGTTAATTTTCTTTTTGTCTTCATCAATATGTAACAATTTTTTTTATAGTTGCCGAATAATATCATTATTCAGTCATTAAATTGTTCATGATGTCATGTTCACATGATAGGGCATGACTCGGGCATTGGGGTTTTCTGACATGGGCAAAATTAGTGGAGATGCCTTTCCTATATGTAAGAAGATTGTTTTACTAGAAAGCTATTCCAATCATTTTGTAATAATTCAATGTAATCAGTCAATGATTTTGTCTTGTGTTGCAGTTATCAGATTCCAAGAAGGTATTTTCGTTGAACCCGGCTGATGGTCAGAGGGCTGTACTCATTAAGAACCAAATGGGAGACTGGGGTCTGATTAGGGGCCAGTGGACAGGTTTCAGGAAACATCAACCAGCAGTAGCAGGTAACCATGGCAGTTTAGTTTAGTTTTACACCATTCTGTGTTAGTTGAAAGCAAATGTGTATCTCTTTGGGCCATTATTTTGACCATAGACAAGACTTAGTGTATGTAAACAGTTTGTTCAGTTGAAAAATGAAGGTCAACCTGAAGTGTTTTTTTTACTTTTTAGTGTAAAATTTTAACAATTCTTGGTTTAAACAAAAAGAAAGCATAAAAAAACAACAACAACAAGGTATGTTTTGCATAATGAATAATAAATAAATCATTATTGTTTATAACAATTTTCTTCAAATAGAACAGTGTGTGTGGAGGTTTATGAGTTTTTTTATCGACACAGATCATGAATATTAATAAAATAGTCCAGGTGTGGGCAAAATATGGAATCCATTGATAGTGCAATATGGATAGTGCAATATGGATTTTGTGTCTGTCAGTTGGTATTTATTTGTGATGTAACAACCATATAGTTTTGACAGAATGTTTGTAGGTATATATGATAGAACAGACTTATTTTTCTAAAACATTCTGCAGAGTTGATATATACCGGTATTAAAGAACATAGACCTGTTCCTGGCTTATATTCAAGTTTCCACCAGCAGTGTAAGAAAAAGCCCCTACAGGGTTACAAGTACAGTAATACTTTAGATCATCTCATGCATTAGATCTCATTTTCTTGCCATTATCAAAGTAGTTAAATCTGTTGGAAATCTATGCTATGACAATAGATAACAAACTTTTTAATAGTAACCAGGGGTTGAAATTATACTGACGGAGTCATAGTCTTACCGGGTACTACACAAAGATACATAGGTTAGGGTTAGTATACAGAAAAGTACCCGGCAAATTTTTGATTCCAGAACGCACCCTTTAATACAGAACGGTACCTGCATTTTAGAAGCAAGCAAAAGTAATATCATAAAATTGGTGCATGCGTAAAATGTCATTATCATTTTTGCACTTCCTGCTAAAACTCCTGCAAATCATCTTGATTGACCTGCATTCTTCATGTTTTTGTTTACAGATATTGAATATGGTGCCAAAACTACAATTTTGTTTACAAATATTACAAACGCTGCCAAAACAACGATTTACGACTTTGGGTTTATAACATAGATAAAATAATTCAAAATAAGTACAAAAACCAGTGAGAAGTAAAAGTAAGAGTGTATGTGTTATATTAAACCTAATTATTTACTAATGTAGCATCATTTGCAATTAACTTTGTTTGTTATGGAATTTGATATTTTCATTTTACGCACATCTAAACCTGGGTACCATTCTGTATTCTAGGGTGCCTTTCTGAAATTCAAGACTTGCTTGGTACTTTGCTGTGTACAGAAAGGTACCCCAAGTACCTTTCTGTAATAACCAGTACAACACTGACCCCTTCAGCTGAAGTTAGACCTTCTAAAACTTTATCCTCTTTGACATGATAATAAGGGACACTTTTCAATGCTCCTCACTGCCTATCATTGCCTTTTTCTTCCACTAAATAAATGGCTGCCCCCGTCAATTCTTTAACAATTACTTAATCCTAATTGACTATGATAAACAATGCTTGGAAAAACACCTACATAGGGATTTACTGCTTGCATTTAGACCTAAAACGAACAGCATCAAGACCGGAACCTCATTACTGAATTTCATTACAGAGTAGCAGACGGAAATATAAATTCTGCTTCAGCTTCTACAGCTATGTTGCAACACTAATATTGCCTGATCCCATAACAAAATTAGTTTTGAATATTTGATTTTAAATTCAGACATGAAATCTGGTGAGAAGAATTGTTTATCAAATTTGTCTGTGTCAGGAGGAAACTTGCAATTTTTGCAGACTTAATCAAGGTCTCTGGGGGGATTGGGTCTACTGTCAGAATTTTCAGTGACGACACAACAGCTAGCTTCTTTTCTTACAAAAATCTGTTCTTCTGATATTGAATTAATCAGAATAAACTTACAGATAATTTGACACTATTTTCCTCTGGCAGATGGTGATAAATGAAGCTGAGAGATGGCCAAATGCCAGAATGTTTGCAAGAAAATCTTGTTCAATATCTCAAACTATCAATCAGAATCCAAGTTTTCAGCTGAGCACTTTACTTTGTTTATGATTTTTTATTAGCTCACCTGAGCTGGCTCAGGGTGAGCTATTAGGATCGATGAATGTCCGTCGTCCGTCGTCCGTCGTCCGCCGGACGCGCCGTCGCCGTCCACATTTAGTTCGTTAACACTCTAGTGGTCACTTTTTTCCTCAGTTGTCACAAACTTGGTCAGGATGTTTGTCCCAGTAATTACCGGACGAGTTCGAATATGGGTCTCTGGGGTAAAAACTAGGTCCAGAGCCCAAAAAAGAAAAATCTTGTTAAGGCTCTAGAGGCTACTGTTTCAGTCCAAATATCCTGGCATTTGTCAGAAAGGTTGTTTCTATGATTTCTAGCTCAAGTTTTTATATGGGTCACCTGGGGTCAAAAACTAGGTCACCGCCCAAATATGGAAAAACCTTGTTAACACTCTAGAGGTAACTTTTCAGCCCAAAATCCTGGAATTTGTCAGAAGGGTTGTTAAGTTGATTTCAGCCCAAGTTCGAAATGGGTCATCTGGGGTCAAACTAGGTCACAGCCCAAATATGGAAAAACCTTGTTACCTCTAGATGTTACTTTTCAGCCCAGATATCCTTGAAATTTGTCAGAAATGCAGATCATGATCAGACAGCAAAATAATGAAAGTGCGATCATGATAGAAGCTAAATTATGAAAGTGCGTCATGATCAGACGCAAAAAAGCTGACAGTGCAGATCATGACCAGCCAACATACAATGAATAGCTTACAGTGCAGATCATGATCAGACAGCAAAAAATGAAAAGCCAACAGTGCAGATCTGATCAGACGCAAATAAGAGGCCTAGAGCTTAGAATTCGCATGGGCATTGCTCTCTACCAAGTTGTTCAAATCCTGACCTCAGGGTCAAAATAACCCTGCCTGGGGGGTCTTTTGATTTTCATAGGCTTATTAAGAGGATATCATGGCCAAAGGTAAATTGATCCTTTCTGCTAATAACCTTTTTATTTTTGCCAATGGTAGACAGGTGAGCGATACAGGGCCATCATGGCCCCTTGTATTCCAAACTTGATGGTGTAATGACGTTTTTGGCTTTAATTAAGTGTGTATTACTGCATGTTAACGACAAATATATCTTTTTTTGCTGCAATTGTTTCTCTTTGGTGCAGGAAACACTACAAGTATGTTTGTAAAGGAGGATGTAATTGTAATTATGCAGTTGTAACAATCTAGCTGTAGACTCTAGCTCTAATACAGCTTTGTTTTGTTGAATATACACAGGGGTAACATTCCCGTCTTCAATTCATACCTCATGATACATGTACCGATAAAATAATTCATTCGGTCAAGAGGTGTAACTCGGCTTTTATTTTAACTTAAACTCACAAAGAAGCCTACGATAAACACCAAGTTTATCCCCTTTCCCGAATGAAGAAAAGAGAGGCATCCACTAAACTGATTGGTTTAATGACAAGCATGACATCAAGCTTTAAGCCCAGAATAGGGTAAATGGGATAGCCTTCAAGTTGAAACATTTCACAGCCTCCAAAGTAGTGTGGGACAGCCTTCAAAGTTGAAACATAGGATAGTCTTAAAAGTTAATACATAGGACAGTTTTGTGTTTTACTGTATTAAGTGATAAAAAATGGAGCATGAAGAAATGAAGAAAGTAAAAAATATACATTTTTTCCCCGTTAGTGGAAGTACTACATGTATGTCATTGTGGATGGGGGAGGGGAAAATCAGATCAATAAAATTTTGTAGTTTACTCCCACTGAAAGTCTTTTTGCCAAAAATTGAAATTGTCTGGCACTAGCTTTGATGAAGAACAGATGCAATGTTACTGTGTTTTCTGCTGAGACAAAAACAGAAAATGCATTACATATATTAATTTGGTGCATCAAGGGTACAGGTAGAGTTTGGCAACATTGAAGTATCAATAGCATGTAATCAGGGCAGGATGTGGTTTTTGTAGGGATTGAAAAACTTCTGACAGCATGAAATATCATGTTTTGATTTATGGACTAGACCATGAAAAATGGTCATTAGCATGGTAGAATGAGCTTTTTTATCATAGGAAAAATCACTCAATAGCTTCACAAACATTGATTAAGGATATTCATCAATACCTTCATGGTGCCAAAATGTCTACTATGAAACTGTATCTTCTTCCTTATTCAGCTGTCTGGTTAGGATGATTGTAAATCTATAGAAATTTCTCATTATTGGTATTCTTTGTATTACAGCAACTAAAGGCAAGAAAGCAAAGAAGGAAGTTCCATGGAACCCTGGTACCCTGTCTGTGTCATTCTACAAATGTGCCACTGGTGCCTGGCAGCATATAACACTACCCTACCTCCAGGAGAACTTCAAGTTTACAATACAAGATGCCAACATTGACCTGAGGTCAGGGACCATAGAGATCAACAGTGAGTCAAATGAGGTTGCTGAAAACCTTTCCCTGGGTTTCTCGGTAGCCTTACTGCATGTGCTGTGCCAACCCAGGTATAAGCCCCCACCGCCACCAGAGCCTATACCAGTCACAGTGGAGCCACCACCCCCATCTCCTGAAACCAAGGAACCACCACCCCCATCTCCTGAAACCAAGGAACCACCACCCCCATCTCCTGAAACCAAGGAGCCACCAAAAGAAGAGGCAGAAAAACCAAAAGAGGAAGAAGAAACCGTGCAGAAAACGGCTGAAGGAGGTAAAGACCTATCAGAGCTTTGCTTGGTTTTACATTGATTTTTTCAACTGTATTGCAATGTGCAAGCAGTCAGCTCCTGTAATAGTATTTTTCTCCACGAAGAGCCCATTACATGTATAAACATGTAAAGAAATGCTACTGACAAAGATTAAACTCGCTACCTTTTGATAAACAGGTGAACCAACTACCATTAAGTCACTGGGTAGACTGGCATTCAGTCCTTACATTTACTATTTCTTACTAAATTAACTCCCTGGCGCTCCCAAAAATGTAAAAAATTTAGATGATTGAGCCCTGTCAGAATAAAAGGCTGAAAGATTTTGCGGCTTATCATGTAGCCTGGTGGCAAAGCCTAGCCCCGGGGGAAAGTACAAGGTGTTTTGCTTATTCTTAGATTTTTATGTGGCAGTTATATCCTTACACTGGCAACAACATTTCGGTCTGGATTTGTGTAAGAATTCCCGTGATGTTTTTGATTTACGTGATATTGAGTCAGACTGTGCAACACATTTTACAGATTGTAAGGGTTGGAAAATTGTATTTATTGTAGAAGTTTGGACGACATCTGTCTCTCTGTGTTGTTACAATTGTATTTCTTTCTCTTTAGTCTATATTGACAGATGTGCCAGCATGTACTGTACAGTACAGTTCATGCTCTCATATGTTACTGCACTGAGACTTCTATCTTGATTATCTGAATGTCCCAGTTTCCTGTTTTGTAAACAAAACATTTTGCAGTGACTACCTGCTGAGGATTGCAGTGTGTATGCACTGAATGTCTGAAAACATGAAGCAAATATAATACACAAATACATTCTCATTGCCTTGTTCTTTAGCACTGTATTTCTCATTTCATTCTGTTTTCTATAACAATAAACACCTAAATAATTATACATGTTCAGATGAGAGTCCGCAAGCAGACGTGGAGGAGAAGGAACAGGCACCAAAGGCAGAGGAGGAGAAACCCAAGGAACCCAAAGAACCCAAAGAGCAACCAAAGACACCAAAGAGTCCTGCCAAGTCAGAGCCACCAACCCCTAGTAAGAAAATGAAGGAGGTACCAGCTATACCTACATTTGAACTGGGTCTCATTCTAGCTGCAGGTAAACATTTACAAGACTGTTGTTTTCAACCCTGACACATGAAATTCAAATTTTTCAGTTCTAACAGTACCATTTGCTATTCAAAGAGATGCCCAGTGAAAAATTGCAAGCCCAACAGCAACCAAACTATATGAGATTTAGTCTGTTCAGATGTGTAATGGTTACCAGTCTGCAGATGTATAGGGTAACCAGTCTGCAGATGTGTAGGGTCACTAATCTGCAGATTGTGTAGGGTAAACTGTCTAAAGATGTGTAGGGTAAGCAGTCTAAAGATGTAACCAGGCTACACTGGTTTCTGAGGCAGGAACATCTGCTACAAGATAGGTCAAGGCTAACCAAGAACAGATTTTGATGTTTATTATGCTATATGTGACATACATGTACTTTGTCCTAGGCAATATGGGATATAATAAAGGCATACATTGATAGTTATGTAAAAGGGCAAAAGTTGGTACTGAATATAATGCACAAAACCAGAAGACAAGACTCTCATAACTGGGAAATGTTTCAGTTTTACTAACAATAGAGAAATGTTCTTGTATTGATTGAAGATCAACAGAACTTGCTAGCAAATTATACATGCAGACAGCAAATGATTCCCTGACTTTATTCCAGTTAGATATTTTTGAATCGGGGGATAAATCCCCTGTGCTGGTGTATGTTTGTATTGCATGATAGCATGGTATTTATACATCAGAAGTGAATTAAGTTTACTGTATCCTGGTACTGTTGTTTTCAGGCTATAACATAGAAGCAGCCACCAATGATAACATAAAGAAACAGTTTGGAGCAAACGCATGTGCGGGATGTTGTGCTTTGGGCGTAGATGTTGGTGTAGGAATGGTTGGTGAGGCAGCAACTGAAACTACAGCAGAGGTCGAGGTATGGCTTAACTTACTAACAGAATATATACACTACCAACTTTCTCGCATGTCTTGAGGGTCTTTAGATTGAGGGAATTAAATAACTATTTGGTTCAAATCTATGGTAAATAGACGTCAAAGATTAGCAACGCCTGAATTTGAAGCTATAGATAGATCTGTTAGGGGAAAGATAGTAGATAATGGTCCTCAAATCAGGCTCTATAGAATAGTTGTCATATGCAGACACCTTACAATGGCTTGAGCCGCCGTCAACTTCATTCTGCAGAGTATTTATTTTTCTGTGGAACAGGTTGCTAACTGTGTGCTGAGATTGATTGCATCTGGAGATTTCTTTCTTCAATCTACATTGTTTTATATTACAGGTAGTGGAGACTTATGAAAATGCAGAGGCTGTAGAACAGGCTAGGGCGGATGTTGCTGAGGCTGGTGACCAGGGTGGTGATGTCGGATCACCGGAAAATGCTGGTATGGATGGTACAGGAATGGAAGCCATGGGCGATGTCGGGGATGCAGGTGCTGCTTCGTGCGCTGCCTTTTAAACTCAGTGCTACCATTTCACTGACATTTCACCTTGACATTTCACCGTGACATTTCACTGTGACATTTTACTGTGACATTTTACTGTGACATTACCAGTTACATTTTTAGTATTTATATGTTATAACACTATTTCATGTTGAATGGAAGAGTTATATTTTGTTGTAAACAAAGCTGTTTGTGTGACGGAGCTGCAATTTGTTGTTGAATGACTGGACACCTAGGAATAAATTCCTAGACAATTGCTAAGATGTCTTAAATAAGGTTTAGTAAATAATGTATTTATGACATTTTATTGTTAGATATTACAAGGTGTACGTTGTTTTGATAGTTTGTTGAAGGTTTGTTCTATGGAGGGTAGAAATACATCACTGTTACAAATCATTGATTTTGATGATGTGATGTTTTTTTTTATTGCTGATTTCTACATATTTATTCTTTGTAATGTTAATCAATGCAGATTTGTTAATTTTCTGAATACTATGTTTTTCAAGGGTCAGTTAGTAACATTTGCTCTTGTGTTATAAATAAGCTAAAATAAGTCGGCATACACTAAATGTGTTTGTACTATAACAAGCAACCTTAGTTAGATTGCCGTACTTGTTAAATTTACATGTGACTTTTTAAACTCTTTCCAGGCATTTTGTCTTACCGGTATCAGAAATACTTTATAGTTTTCCTGACTTTAAATATGTAATATGAAACTTACAATGACAACTACGTGCATTTAACAGTGTTTTGTTGATTTAGCTACTGGAAGTTATTTTCAACTTATATTAGAACCAAATGCATCATCTTCTTTCATATTTCCGCTCAGAAAATGCCTTTATAAATCATTACATTTTTACATGCTTAAAGAAGTTAGAAGATTTTGTATATTTAAAGACAAGTAGTTTCAGAGTTTAGGGCTATATATACCAGTCACTGAGAAGTCAATTTTATATGTATATATTTAGCTGCTGACTGCAATATACATTTATTAATATATTTATGATATTACATTTACAGTTTATAACAAATCTAGATTGTATAGATTTATGTGCTTCCTGTTTCACTCATGCTCTTATTTCAGCTTTTTATAGAGCCGTACAGTGTCTTGTTTTATGTTTCTTTTTATGCATTTTTGCTTTTAAATCAAAATAATTCTAGTCATGATTTAGGAAAGGTGCCAATGGATATTTTAATTTTGATTTGCTTGTAATGTATGATAGATCAACCTAATGGTTTTGTTTACATTTTACATGCCCTGCTACTAGGAGTATTTTCTCCATGAACTTTTACACCAAACGCTAGTCACATTTTTATCCCATTTTTTGTGCGATTGGGTCTTTTTGCTCAGATGTTTTCAATATTTGCATAATGAACTATATGCTTATAGTTATTTTTATTCTATAAGGAATCTGTCCCATTTTATAAAGGGAACTTTTACTTAAGTCTGTATATTTATTACTATTAGACTTGTTTTTGTATTTAAAAACATTTTGTACACTCTTGACTGATGTGATATGGAGCTGTAACTCCGTACGTTCTAGTATTTTTCCATGGTTTGGAAGTTTTGATTTCCAACGTTCTATTGAGAGTTTCCATTTTGCCATTTCCAGCTTATACGGCAAAAGATTTGGCCAAATAGTCAGTAATGGACTTAGTTTGATACACAAGGGAAATTGTCATGCTTGTGGGTACATTGGGAAAGGGATTTAGCGACTGTGTATAACAAATGTTAGCTGTTAAATGAAGAGAAGCAAGAAGCTGACGGTTTCTTCAACTTGAGTAGACAACTTCTCTCGATCAGATATGTACACAACAAATTGTATATATTTCTATGCTTTATATCTAACTTTCATACTTTTATAGTCAAATAAACTTATATCAAGTATTTTAAAGGGGATATGTTAAAAAAAAATAGAATTACAAAAATAAGATGATACTTTTGCATGTTCGTAACATGCGGTAAATAATAATTTTACAAGTAGATCATTAAGAAACAATTGACTTATAAGAGCTAGTGTTCCTCAAATGGATTATGTTGTTCAGAAACATATTGGAACGCTTACCGGTAGTAAGTATACAAGTTGTGTGTTTGGTGATAATAGAATGACTGGTTGTAAAGTATATATTATCCATTTTGTTGAGTGCTAAATTAATGGACCAACTGTATCGTAGCATTAATACATTCATATTTAGTAATGGCTGGATGACGGAGAAAATGAAATCACAGTTTTGTAATCATTAAGATGTAAATTTTGTTTTTCGTTGCTTTACAATGTTTTCATAATGGCTTTATACTCATAAATGTGCTTCAGTATGCTAATTATATATATGGTAACTTAGTTCGGGATGCAAGTAAAAGGCCTTACATGCACTTCACCAGCAGACGTAAAGCGTTACATGTTGTTGTATTAAACAGACAGAAGTTCTCACATGTTGTATTATTGCTCTTTTTATAAACACTGGAATGAATATTTTTAATTCTGCTGCCTTGATCATAAGAGTTCATGCAGTTTGATGAAGTTTCAATCCCATGTTTTCAGCTATTCATTCGCATAAGTCAGAAGGTGTGTCGTGTAAACGGACTTGGCAGTATGGCAAAATGATACCATCATATTCACACAATGTCTGATTTCTGTCTACTGTGTATCTAAGGTATATGCTTTCCTTGATTCATTGAAGCATGGTTGTCAACTGAGTGATTGTCATTATATTATCTGATTAAGATATCATATAATTTTCATAATTAAATATACAAACGTAAACTATGCTCGAAGGAAGTGTTATATGTAAACTACTGTGCCAAGGAATGCATGTTACATAACAGAGTATGAAATATCGGCTCTGATTCACATGTGTGAGTTTCTTTAACAATTGTTTTGAACAGGTGAAGAAGTCAAAATCAGGTCACATTATGTTCTGTGAACAGAAACAGGCTTGCTTGATTCTTACATGAACAGGTCTGCTTGATTTTTACAGGAAGTACATTTTGTATTACAGACTTGTGTATGTTAGATTTTTTTCACATGCCAAAGTTGCAGAAAGCTTGTATCTGTGTTCCAGTCAAGCAATAAATAGATCACATCCAGAATGGAGTATTAAGTTACTTAACTGTTTTCCCAAGGGTGTGATGTATTTCAAAATGTTAAGAGTTCTTCTCCTGTATTAAAGCTTTGGGTTTTTTTAATGTCAGATGTTTTTGAGTGCTATCTTTGACAACAGGATTAAAGAGTGAAAATACCAAAAACTTCATAAATGGAAATTTCACACATACATAGAAATACAAGAAAGAATATGAAGGTTAAACTTAAGATGTTTTATCAAGTACTGGGATCATTATAGATTTATTATTAAAGTAATACCGAATATAAAGGATATGAAAATGAAAAAGCTATCGTTTTTTGACAGAATCTCACTATTTTCCCAGCTAGACCACAGTGATGGTGTCGACAATTACTGTGAATTTTGTAAATTTATATTTGATCACATGATTGTGTGAGTTTTTTTATGTTGAAACAATCTGTACGTGTATATTGTAGTCTATGTTAGTATTTGCATGTAATCATATATTAGCCTGTAGGTAGAACAACAGATTCTCACTGATGGTACGGTGTCAGGGAAACACTTTACATTGAGTCTAAACCTGTGCCCAGCAGCCCGCCTAGAGATTCAACAACAACATGCCACATATAACACCTACCTTTCACAGGTTTATTTGGATAACTATGGACATAGTCCAAGGCAGGTGGCTGCACAGTCCAGGTGAATAGCACAGGTTCAATTTGTAATTTGTAAACCGGGATTAAAGAAGGGTCAGTGGTCAGAAATGGTCAGAAACATTGTAATTTCTGAATATAATTTACATTTTATGTCATTTCTTTTCAAGTATCTTTTACCTTGCATACATACAGAGTTGTTGTTAAAGTATTGTAACTACACAGAGATGTAGATACAGTGGTTATTTGCACCATACATTCTGTTTGTTGTGACATGCAGCACACTTGTACCCATTGATCAGTGTGACACAAAACATCTAGTCATTTTTTACATGCCAGCGCCTGAATACCTGCTGAAAAAGGCCACATGTGCCACAAAAATGTCATGTTTGTGCACCTAGTATCCTATTTTCATAAACTTCCCATATTTAGTCATACACAAGGAGCTATTTATTTGAACACAAACTGTAACAACACTTGAACCATATGATTTTACAGTCTGACTGCAGATTTTTTTTGTGTCTAATTCTATGTGAAAGAAAATAAAATTCTTCATACATTTTTGTTTCATTTTCTGAACAGATTTTAAACTTGAAACCAAGGTAACTAATATTTAAGAATTTTTTTATTTTAAAGTCCTATTTTTCTGGACTCAATAAAACATTACATACTTGGTTATCATTAAGGTATTAGAAAGAAACCATCTTTTAGGGTCTGTTGTCTGTAGACATTTTGGGATGTTATAAATAAAGTATATCTTAGCGCAGATTGTGTTTGTTCATCAATTCATACCCTTGTACAACCTTTAAGTGCTATGAATTTCACAATTTAGTTCGAGTACCAGTATGTCCATAATAAAAGGTAGTTAGTTGTAGGTGATGCTTGGCCAGTCCTGTTTCAGAAATAAAGGTGATTATAACAGTAAGAACTGAGCATTTTCTGGATGCTTCAGGCGTATCTTTAGTTTTTTATGCCTCTATCAAACAAACGCTATTCTGCATCAACAATTTTAGAAAACATAAAAAGGCACAATTTTTCCGGTAACTAGTATTCCTGTGGAGAGTTCACCTGCCTTATAGATCCTTCAATATGGAGTCATAAGATCAGTGTAGTGTTATATTATGTCTTGTCCTCAAATGGTCAAAAAGTAGGCCCTATCTACAAAGTTTTACTTATATTATAAATAATAAAATAATAATGAGATGTAATTGAATATTCCTAATATTAATTAAAAACATATAGTACCTTTAAACTGTCTACTTTCACTGTCTTTCATTCTACAATTATATTCAATGGTATCTTGATTATTTTTAAATCCAGGACCTGCTTGAGTGTACTTTGATATCATTGATTCATAAAAATGTAGCCAAGAAAACTGAAAGAAGTGCACCGGGCAGAAGAAGTATGGAGTATGTTGTAGATATAGATGACCGTGAGGAATCTGGATCCCTGACTTTAGTACAGAATCTAGGTCGTGTTGTGGCAGGGCAGCCATCTTGGTTTCCTGTTCTAGGTGCTGTCCATTTGTCAAGTCCACATGTAGCAACAACTTTATCAAAGTTTTCTTTGGTTGCAGGAAAAGCTGTTTTCTGGAGAGGATTCACTTTTGCATATTTCATATAACCACTAAATGTGCGCTTTAATCCTACAATGTAAGTAATCCCTACTTGCGTCTGCTCACGTACACCTGAACATTCGTCATCACCATCAATGTTTTCAATTATAACTTGTCCAGGTACTTTATACGCTCCAGCTTTAATAACACAATAAACGTCAAACCGAGAATCAATTTCTTGTGGATTCCGGAGTTTCCGATGTTCGCTGTCTTCTCCGTAAACTACAATGTCCGACTTGAGAAGAAGTTCTTCCATTGACATTTCCCTCCATGTTGATGTTTTACATCCCAGTGTAAGATCGCTGCCAATATGTAGCACGAAGAACAATAATACAACAAGTGTTCGAAATTTTACGTAATTCATTATCTTCATGTTAACTCTCTAAAATTCTACAAATTGAAAAAAAGGTTTTCGCTTCAAGTTTTCAGCCAGCAGATTATGGTGCTTCACTGAATTATGTGTCCTTATTATATACTGAATTAGGGTTGTCCCATTGGTGTCAGTGGTTTTATAAACATTCTGTTGCCAATAAAATCTCTGCAAGGTTGTTTTTAGCTAGATCTGAATATAACACCTGCAAGGTGTCAAAAGTTTACATGTATGAATAATACATGAGGTAGAAACACCAAACAAAAAGTTTATGGCAATGACCATCGTCGGAACATACGGTTAATTCCTGCCGCTTCTCTCCGTCATATATTCAATTGGGTAATGAATAGCCTGTGTTACCGAGGATGGGCAATGACCTGATATCAACAGAATATTTTGCCAGACTTGTATCCAAACATGCACATGTTCCCAAACTCAAAATTCTGTTTTGAAGGACGCAAATTGTAGAGCTACATTTTCAGGGAAGTTTTGTCATGAAGTTATCAAGTGTGATGTATCAGGATTTATTATACCCCCAAAACGAAGTTTAGGGGGGTATATAGGAGTCACCCGGTGGTTGGTCGGTCGGTCGGGGGGGGGGGGGGGGGGGGGGGCCTGTTGCATTTTCCTTGTCCGGAGCATAACTTGAAAACTACTAGTTGGAATTCAATACAACTTCATACAATGGTCAAGCCATTGAGAGGAAGTGCAGTGCACAAGAACTATAACTCCATCTTGACTAATTACAGAATTATTGCCCTTTTGTTACTTTTCCTTTCCTGGCCGGAGCATAACTTGAAAACTACTAGTTGGAATTCAATACAACTTCAACAATGGTCAGCACTTGAGAGGAAGTGCGTGCACAAGAACCATAACTCCATCTTGACTAATTACAGAGTTATTGCCCTTTGTTACCTTCTTCCTTGTCCGGAGCATAACTTAGAAAACTACAAGTTGGAATTCAATACAACTTCATACAATGATCAAGCACACTCAGAGGAAGTGCAGTGTACAAGAACTATAACTCTATCTTGAGTATTTACTGAGTTATTGCCCTTTGTTACTTTTTACTTGTCCGGAGCATAACTTGAAAACTACTGGTTGGAATTCAATACAACTTCATACAATGGTCAAGCACTTGAGAGGAAGTGCATGCAAACAAGAACTATAACTCAATCTTGACTAATTACAGAGTTATTGCCCTTTGTTACTTTTCCTTTTCCGCCGGTCCCATAACTTGAAAACTACTGGTTGGAATTCAATACAACTTCATACAATGATCAGCACACTCAGAGGAAGTGCAGTGTACAATAACTATAACTCTATCTTGAATATTTACTGAGTTATTGCCCTTTTGTTACTTTTCCCTTGTCCGAAGCATAACTTGAAAACTACTAGTTGGAATTCAATACAACCTCATACAATGGTCAAGTACATTTAGAGGAAGTGCAGTGCACAGGAACCATAACTCCATCTTGACTCATTACAGAGTTATTACCCTTTGTTACTTTTTACTTGTCCGGAGCATAACTTGAAAACTTCTGGTTGGAATTGAATACAACTTCATACAATGGTCAAGCACAGTGAGAGGGACTGCAGTGCACAGGAACCATAACTCCATCTTGACTAATTACGTGTTATTGCCCCTTTGTTACTTTTCCCTGTCTGGAGCATTTTTCGAAAACTACAAGTTGGAATTCAATACAACTTCATACAATGGTCAAGCACAGTGAGAGGAACTTCAAGAACAATATCTCTTTTTAGTTTGTTTGCAAGGTATTATGTTACTACGAACTTCTTCAGTTTATAAAGCAATCCTTTTGGGGGTATTAATCACATTTAGTGATAGCTCTAGTTATATTAAATATACGATCCCTGATAGACCGTACATCACAAATGTGTCTGGAGCCACAAGCTACCCACTCACTTAAGCCAATGACTTTGGAGGGAGGGTAGAAAATTTGTCCTGATAAACTAAAAAACTTTGTTAAAACTTGATGGTAATGTTAGTGTGTCTTAAATATTAGGTTAATAGGTCAGTATGACTGAATATGCAATATTGCTACAGGATATAAAGACTGGAATGTTATAAATACCAGTTCTGTACATGGTAGACATTCCTTACGCAAGACAACAGATATCTCATTTTCAGAAGCCTGCTCTTTCAACTAGGGCCATACATAGATAGCCCGGGCTGGATGAGCCTGCTCTTTCAACTAGGGCCGTACATAGATAGCCCGGGGTTTATGAGCCTGCTCTTTCAACTAGGGCCGTACAGATAGCCCGGGCTTGATGAGCCTGCCCTTTCAACCAGGCCCGTACATAGATAGCCCGGGCTTGATGAGCCTGCTCTTTCAACTAGGGCCGTACATAGATAGCCCGGGCTTGATGAGCCTGCTCTTTCAACTAGGGCCGTACATAGATAGCCCGGGCTTGATGAGCCTGCCCTTTCAACTAGGGCCGTACATAGATAGCCCGGGCTTGATGAGCCTGCTCTTTCAACTGGGGCCGTACATAGATAGCCCGGGCTTGATGAGCCTGCTCTTTCAACTGGGGCCGTACATAGATAGCCCGGGCTTGATGAGCCTGCTCTTTCAACTTGGGCCGTACATAGATAGCCCGGGCTTGATGAGCCTGCTCTTTCAACTAAGGCCGTATATAGATAGCCTGGGCTTGAGTCAGATAACTCTCATTCTTCTATAGTCCAGCTAACAATCTTAACCAAAGCTGACAAACTGGAGCTTCTAACCTACTAACCTTGCACTGGGGCTTGCCAGAAGCAATATACAAGACACAAAAATGGTAATTGGGCAGTTATGACTTCATTGAATCACTAGTATGGAACTCATTTTTAGAATATGTCTGAAAAGCCTTAAAATTATGTCCACAGCTCCTAAATACATAGATCGGAGGCAAATTAAAAGTATTTCCTGTATAGGCAAATATCTATGCAATACAAAACAACTGGCTCATAGGGAGGGGCTAATTCTGACGGCATGGGCACAATTTGAAGGATTGTGTAGGAATTCCTCTAGACGATGCTACACACCAAATATGTAAGTTCTGGGCTTTGCTAAGTTTTTAAGAGCATCTGTATATCAAGGGCAGGAAATATGTGTTAAACTGTTTGTGTGAAGTTTGCAGATTAGTCTCCTTTGCATCACCATCACATGTAAAGTTGAAAAAGATGTGAACATGAAATGCAATTCACAGTTTTTAGGAGTAAGCATCTCAATTAAATCACCAAAAGAAACTTTTCTCACAAGATTTTTTTTATAAAGTTTTCCCTTTGGTTGTTATGGCAACCTGAATTCAGCATAGAATGGAATTCCTTTAGCAACAATGAAAGGAGAATATCCAAGGAACATTTATAAAAAGTTTCATTGCGGGCCACTATATTTAATACGTGGCGAGTAAAAGATGCATGGAGACTTAAGCACTAGATCGAACATATGCGTCTCTCTTCATTATAAAGTTGAGGTACTTCTGAGATGAAAACTGTAGACACAGTCATTTTTTTTTGAAAAGCAAGAGTTGTCGTTTGTAATTGAGTTGTTGTTCGTTTCATAGAGGGCGCAATCTAATCTACGCTGATAAAAATAGAAAAAAGCGCTTTTCACGTTTCAGTCGCAATCTGCGCTGAGAAAAATGGATATATGATTGCTTTTTTCACTTACACAGCCTTTGACATTTTAGAAACGAAGTGCAGTCGACTGAATATTCTTTGATGGCCTTTAAATATATATGATATCTTAGCTAATTTTTTCCCATCCTCTATAAGTCTGTCTCCGTGGTATAATGGATAAAGCTGTTAACTCATACACTTTTGTGTACGTGTACTTTTATGAATCCACGAGTTCGAATCCCATCAACACCCAATTTTATTTTTTTAAACTTTTTTTTCTGCTGTTTTAATAATCATTTTTAGCTTTTTAACATTTTTAGACTATTTTACTGCAAATAATCATAAAAATCTTCATTCATGTCAAGTTAATAAGGATAATGATGAAAAATTGAGACGTACCAAGAACGGTCTATAGAGAATTCCTGGACATACTGTATAAATATTATTTGATAACAGTAAAGTTTCGATACTACAGGTCAGTCAGTAGATGTGGTGTCGTGTCAGGTTTTGCTTGTTCAACCAGAATTGGTTTCCTCGAGTTCTTTTGGGGCCATGCCTCAATATCAACCATCACCAATTTCCAAAATATTTACATGGGATTATTGTTTGTTGGCCTGCTGTGATACTTTGTATCACAGTTTTTCTTGTTATACTTTTCTGTGTTCCATGTTTATTCTTTTGAGGAATACAATGATAGAAAAAGCCAGACAGATACTCTGGACAAGTTATCTTCATCTTCAGAAGTTTAGCATACACGAGGTTACAGCATTCTTTTTTTACCAGAACAGGATAAGAAAGACTTTGGTTTGTAAATTTAAATTTATTCATAATTTATATCACCAGATTGTAAAATAACGAATGACAGACAAGTAAACCATTCATTACATTTCCACCTGTCGTTCGTTCCAACACAGCATGTTGAACAATTTAGCACAATACAATATCAAAATAAAACAAAAATGCACCATGGCCCTAGCCGTGTGTTACACATTGTTACTACATACACCCAGTCTCATAGCACACATTTGAAACGTATACACAAAATGAATTCATATTTATTCTGACAGCTACAACAATTTCTGTCTGATAATGAAGCACTATTTTCAATTATACTATATTAGATTTGCAAAAAAGTGACAGAATAAATTCCAAAATAGGTTGGTATAGCTGATAAGTATCTGGATCAGCTTCAAAATTTGAAAAGCTACCCTTCTGTCCGCCAGATAGTTTCTGTACAAAAGTATATTGCAAGCAAAGGTTATACCAGCCTATTACTAGTCTTATCCATAAAATAATTAGCTTGAACTATACTTGGGTAGGTTGATGATGTAATTAGCAATGTAATCAAACACTGAAAATAAATCTTAAGCCAGTATGGTGAAAACTGCACATAGCTCCCTTTTCTTCCTGATCTCGGCTATTTTCTCAATCCAATTTTCAGAGTTTAATTTATCACCAGCGTCCCAAAATACTTGCCATAATGAACAAAAAAACCTCCCTAAAACGGAAGCAATCAAATCATTCAGACTGTTTAAAAGCACATTTTTGTCACATGGATTAGACATATCTAAACTAAAGAGCATACATTAATTTAAATCATGACTGAACACATTGCAAAGGTGATGTTTACAGAAACAAGTATTTTGTACTTCTAAATTCCAGCAGACAACTGGGAGCAGTGGTAGTAGATATAAGTGAAGGTAGACATGAGGGCTTCCAGTAAGATGCACTACTGTAAATACAGCAACTATGATGTCCTTAAGGTTTTAATGTCATTTGATGTCACATGACTGTGACAACTGTTCACAATCATGTGTGTATTTTGACTTTGCTGATAAAACCAAGTCACTTTTAAACAGAAGTTTCCACAAAAAACAAAAACAAAAGTTGCTCGTTTTTTTTTAAGGGGACAATGCAGGGATGCTAAAGAGCAAGTCTGGTGACATTCCAACCATTGGTTCATGAGACAAAGCCATTTAATGTTTTTTTTTCAATTTTAATAACAGCGACCCCTGTGTGCACTCGACCAGAACAATTTCCTGTTTTTTGAAAGGGTACAATGCAAAAATGCTACAGAGTAAGTTTGACTATACTCCACCCATTGGTTCATGAGAAGAAGCCACTCAAAGTTTTTTTTCTAGTTTTAGTAACAGGGGCCCCTGTGTGCATTGGACAGGAACTATTTCCTTTTTTAAAGCGGCCAGTACAAGGATGCTACAGAGAAAGTTTGGTAAAGAAGAGCTTTAAGTGAAAATATTGACACCAGACCACCCACCCATAATAAAAGCTCATCCAGAGCTTGGGCTCAGATGAGCTGAAAAGACATAATTTTCCAACAATGTGTATAAAGTGAGTTTCTGCTGAGTAGCCTTCACAAATACAGACTTAACTGAAAATTAACAACATTTAAAATTACACTGAAATTTTACAGATATTTGAACAAAATAGTAAAACAGATTCAATATGACATGATAATATGAAAACAAAATCAAAATGTTACATAATTAAAGAATTAACAATATCTGGCAGTTTTGCAATTCAAATAGATGTAGATAGAGAAGTGGTAGAATATTTGTAGACTATACCAGTAACTTGGGATTGTAGACTATGCCGGTAACTTCGGATTGTAGACTATACCGGTAGGATGGGGTGTAATGAGCTATCAAAGACTTCAAAATGAACAACATACATAATATAACACTTTAATTTTAACTGTGACAAATAATTTGTCCACAATGATAGGGACTGGTCCCATCTTTGGAAAGGCAAAAAGCTGACAAATACAAACACAATAAATGCATAAAATATCTAGATGAAGGAAAGACAACTTTGTATGTAAATAAACTGTAAATGAAGTGAGGTCTACTGGCTGTTTTGTGTCACAATTCCTCTTTGACTTTAGAATTGTCTTCCTCGTCTTCCTCCTTGTCATCTGAAATATCCAAACCATGACAAACATACAGGTTATATATATTGCTTTGTTTCTGTCATGAAAAACAGCAGTGTTCACAGTCAGTAACTGACCACTCATGCACAACACTTATAAACACTTTTTAAAGATTTTCTAAGCAACTACCATTGATTTTGGTACACCACTGCATGAACCTTGAATTTTTCAATTTTCTAACCAAGATTTTACATCTACATGTACAGTCAATGCAATTTTTATGGCCCTTTGTAAACACTGAAACCAGTCTAATATCAAACTATTTTCTACAAGTGTTTGTACATTTAAATTTTTACACCACTGTGGCAGATTACATGTCTTTCAAAACAATTACTGACTAGAACTTCCCATAATGCTTAGTTTAAATTTTGATGAGATACACTACTGATGTAATGGATGATACTGTTACCAGTTTCCTAACACATTATTTTTTAATTTTATGCTATTTTAGTATAAGTCTGTCTTCGGGAAAAAAAATCCATAACATAGAGTATACAGCTTCTTTTATATGGAAATACATTTTAGCTTGTATATATGTCATGTACTAATTTTCTTGGTACACATGCACTGTGCTCTACTTGTTGTGACAACGGAAGAGTGTCGAACTGGTGCAACAAAGTGACAGATACATAATTCTGAGAATGAAATGATGCAATATGCGAGACATGATAAAATGACTTTATTAACAATGAACGCTTTAACCGACCCCAGGTTGTTAAGATATAATCACCTCATGTTTATTTTCGTGCCTTCACCCTCCTTCTTAAGAACCGATTTGTAAGGTTGCCCCTATATTTATATTTTTGGAGTGTATTTATTCTATTACAGTTATCTAATCATTTATTATTCATGAATTTTGTCACCAACATGTTTTCCAGATATGTGTACTATACAAAGTACAGAGAACAAGATGGCAAAGTCACTCCACTATAATTCACCTGAGCTAACTCTCACAATCAAACAAAACCTTAACAGAATGGGTTCCTACTAACAGTAAGAGTTAACTGGTAATCATCAACACCTTAAGTCAAACACTTCCAATTTATTGTGTGGATTTGTCTATGCTACTTTGAACTTTGACCTGTTAACAGAGTATTTAGTGACAATGAGGAAAAATTTCATCTAAATTACTTGGACTACTGACCTAATTCTAACCCATGTGAATCATTGTTTAGATGTAGGAGGTGTATGCAAAATCGAATCAAACTGAAACCATTATGCTGATCACAAGAGATTGTTCACTTCTGGGTGTTTCAGGGGCCATAACTCTTACACGAATGACATTTTCTTTCCGGTTTAACAAAACAATCGAAATACTCCGGTGGTGCAATATGCTGGAATGGTGAAAATAGCACTGGAATAATGTGTGCCAGTGCCACACACAAGAATTGATACAGATGAATGACAAATGAAGCAGAATCACATTGGCTCTTTGGAGTATTATGCTCAGTTGAATAAGTATGCAATCTTCTAGAGACTTCAAAACTAGAGTTAACATGACTTAATTTAAACAAATAATTTGTTGACAATAAGCCACACCCATCTAAATGGTGTCTTTTAAAGGAACACAGCTAGATGTGGATATTCATTAAGGATTCTGTGAAAAAGTGCTTCACTATTTCAAAAGAGCTTAGGCATTTTTTACATGCTAAGACTTTTTTGCTAGGTAAATTATGAATAACAAATTTTAAAAGCTAACATAACAATTGTAGCCAGCAGGGCAGCCAGGGCTGTGTGTTTCACTGGGCGGGGAATGTTATCTAAAACACAAAAGCTATCCTGGAAATAGTATCTGCAAGAAGTTGAACTTTATTAAACTATTTCTTGTTTTCTTACATAACAGTGAAGAAAAATCTAAGAACATGGCATTGTGGACATAATATGGCACGACACCTATAGAAACAGGCGTATACTAACCCAATCATACTTTTTACCAAAATGACATTCATTCATAAGACTAGCAGCAAAATTCGCAAAATTTACAAAATTGAACAACAGTTACTGTTCTCTATAAACATGACAACCTTCCACACACAGTCAAGTTTTGAGCAGTTTACTTGACAAATAGCATGGGTCAAGATAGTTCCACAAGACAGTTTTGTGTGGTTATTCCACAGAGTTTGGAATTACTGCTCCATCTATATCAGAAGAACCAAGACATTTGTTTAAAATGAACAGTATTCATCCCTCTTTTATTGTACATATCTCATTTTATTTCCACATCCCCTCTGAGAATTGAGCACATTGTGGCATTATCTAATCACAACTACATGCTTTCCACTTTGTATTAGATTACTGTACCCAGAATTCCATCTTTGTTATGGAGACAGTCTCCATGGTGACAAGACCATGTGACCATTCCCTATTGCTACAGATACATCACAGAGCATCATGTTGTAGTCCAAACCAGTACAGAAACACTCCAAACACAACAGATAGACAGAACACTATAATCAAGTTCCACTGTACTATAGATCCACATATATAAAACACTACAATCATCCCAAGTAACAACAACAAGCCTGGTTTATCTTTATCTGTTTTTCTTCCTTTCTTCTCTCTATCTTTACTGCCTTTACTTTTTGGAGGTTTTGGAGGTTCTGAAAAACAGACAAAGAACTGTCTTGTCTAAAACTTCATCTTTTATCTGGACTACTTTATATTTTGCATGTACATGTAGATCTAGTTGTACCTATGTATAATGTACATCTTTTCCCAAACATTTGATTTCCACTGTCTCCTTTTTTTTCAAAATAAAATTTCTTGTACTTGAATGTATTTTTCCAACATACCGGGTATATTATGAATGAACTGAAATTTCAAGAAAGCTTTTCAGGTAAATTTATAGGTATAAAAAACATTTCAATGGAAGAGCTGGGCAATACTAAAATAATGTTCACTTTTTCAATTTAGACACATAAGTACTAGTATCTTAGAACTTGAAAATACCATCCGAAATTTACCCCAATTTTTACTATTATATCCACAAGGTAAGGTTCCTATGATATGACCTGTAACATCACTGAGGTGACATTTGTTTAAATTTTCTCCACTGATTTCTGATGCATAAAATCATGAATAAGCAAGTAATGGGCCTCATTTCAACGTAATTGAATATTAAATAAACTTTGGCATTGAAAGCAATTACTTTAGAAACATTTTTAGCTTATTCTTCTTTGCTTTCTTTTCGATTTCATTGTAATGGTTGCTTCATTCTAGAGTTCACCAAAGATCAGGTGTTCCGTCAGCCAATGAAATGCCTTGACACAAACTAAATTTCCCAAGCGTTATTAGAAGCAAAAATGGCGAACAGCAAACAGAAATGAGAAACACACCAATGACTCCGCCATCAAGCATATACATGTAAATACAATTTATTTAACGGATTTCTTTAAGGTTAAATTAATCATTCATTATTTCTCTTCCGTTTTAGCCTTCTCACTGTTGAGACAAAGTCCGAAACTTGACATAACCCGAGATGTTTTAACATTTTATGCGGACACCCCGTCATCACAGTGATGTGCCGGTTCAGCAGCTTTACAATTTTAAGTGTTCCTTGTTAATAAATGGACCAAATTTCATGAGATTTGGCAGATTTGTAACTTAACTGGTATGTTTTATAAAAATGATGTTCTTTCAAAGCTTTCTTAAAGCTGTTGGATGATTATCTAAGAAATGGGCCGTATCATAGGAAGTTTACCTTGTGGATATAATATCCCTCCATGCATGACACAGTTATTGCCAGAATCAACCATCTTTACCACCCATGGGGGGTGGGGGGGGGTGTATGTCATACAGACCTAGCTGGTATTTATCCAAATTATATGACCAGACAGAATCAGCAGATTCCTAAATAAATTGACAAGTTAGTGTTTGATCCTGCTAAAAACTTAGAAACTATTTTATCATTTTATTCAGAAACCATTAATATAACATGATATGTATCCCTAAAGATTTTCACCCAACAGAAACCTGAAGTGAGAATGCAGGCAAAATTGAACTAAAAATCTCCTCATGTTCTGGCAATCAAGTTGCCCAGATACAGCTACAAACATAAAGATAAACCAGGCTTGTAAACACAAATCTAAAATTCTACTGTCTAGGTAACAATGCTGAAGAACAGCAAATAAATATACTGGCTACAGAAAGGACTTGATTCACCTTTTAAGGCACTACATTTGTTAACTTTCATTGCATTATGCACAATTTCAACATTACCAAGAAAGATAGTGCAGTACTGTTGTCAATCATGATACAAAACAAGAGCTGTCCATAAGACAGCAAGCTCGACTAGGGGTGTTTGCAAAAAAATATATACAAAGAGGTAATCTTAAATTGTCAACAATTTGTCACTATCCCCCCCATATTTTTTTTGGTAAATTTTATGAACCCCTGAACATATTCTAAGATATAATACATAAGTGGTTATAAGATAAGTGCATGATAGTCATTTTATACCTTTTCAAGTAAAAGGCCTAATTGCATTAAATTTAAACAAAGTTATCTGTCGACTGTGTGACAAACAAGTTTCAACTCAATATCATAAGGATTTACTAAAATATGTGCATTTTATTCCCCACCCCCCAAAACTCACCAAACCCCCCCCCCCCCCCCCCCCCTTCACCAAATCCCCCCCCCACCCCCCCCCCCCCCCCCCCCCCCCCCCCCCCCCCTTTCAAAAGCAACAAGGGCATAGATACAAGTTATCTGACTTGATTGTATGACCCCCCAAAAAAAAAAAACCAAGTTTCAGATATCATAGGGCAGGCAGACCAGCAGGACTTTAACCAACTTCCCAAACCCAAACAACCCCCCCCACCAATAAACAAGAGTTATCTGACAAAAACAAAAAAAAAAAAAAAAAACATTATGACACCCCTAAAGACCCATAACAAGTTCAAGTCTAAGGGTTCGGAATGTGCAATAGTACCTAGCAGGCAAAACTTTCACCAAATTTCAAAGTAAACAAGGGCCTTATTTTGCACCAAATTTAACATCTGACTTGACTGTGACACCCTAAAGACATTTACAAAGTTTCAAGTCATTAAAGTGGTCGAAATATGTATTAGTCCAAGCAGGCAAACTTACAACAAAGATCAACAAGGGCCATAATTTGTATTAAATTTATGCAAGAGTACTGACTTGATTGTATGACACCCAAGACCAGTTTTTATAAGGTTACTGAGATTTCTATATCTTAACAAACCAAACCCCCCCCCAAAAACCCCCCCCCCCCCCCCCCCCCCCCCCCCCCCCATACCCCCCCCTAATATCCCCACCAAGTAGTTTATTATCTCCCCCAATCTTTAAGTTTAAGTCCTTTTCCCCCCTCCCCCCAAAAACATAAGAAACCTTTTTTTATGCTTCATGAAGTGAAATAAAATTAATATTTCACTGTTTCAAAGCAGTGAAAATATCAAAATATTAAACCCGGATCAACGTCAAATTATACCAAGCTTAATAAATGCCCGAAACAAATCAACCATGATGCAAGTAAAATGACGTCATGTATGCGATATATTCTGATGATGCTTCCTACGTTTTTCTACATATCATTGAAACAAACTCAACAAAAGTGTTAAGCATAAAATAAACAGAAAAATTGTTGGTATTGATGTTATATCTCGTTAATTTCACTCTTGAACACCAAAGTAGTTATTTTCACCTGTGGCTGTGCCACTTCTGAAAAAAAAATTTTTTTTTCCCCTTTTTTTAATTACTTGTAAAAAAATCATTTTTAAACCCCCCCTGGAAAAAACTGTGACATTACATTGAAACCAACAATTATCCACTATAATGTCAACATTTTATTTCATGCTACCATTCAATTAATTCTCCTATTTATCAGTGAGTACATTTGAAGTAACCATGGTAACTGATATATAAAATTGAAGTTTCCTGAAAGTTTTTGATGTGATAAGGAAAACAACTACAACAGAAAGTGAACTGTCAGCCACTGAAAACAATCAAAGCTACAAAAAAGAACCCACAACACTTGGAAATGACATAAACAATCAATTGCAATACAGTAAGCAAATAATACAATTTCTAGAGAACACTGCATATTTCTTTATGAAATATTCTCTGAATAAAGTTATTTCGACAAACTAAATGCGAACAAAAGGAGGGAATGAATCAAAGAAACCTATCGAGTTCTGGACAAAAAAACAAAACAAGTGATTTACTATTTCTGTTGCCATAGCAACCACAACTTTGTCTGACAAAAAATAAAATGGTGTACATAATCCTCACATCCTCAATCCACATGCCATAGCTCATGATGCTACTTTGAATACTTTTTGAGATATAAAAGGACCCAGGTTGTGTGTGGTATTTTGACTATTTCTGTTGCCATAGCAATCACAAATTTTGGGATGAAAAAAATAACAACATGCCTAATCTCTATATTGCATAAACCAAGTTTCATTTGAATTATAGCATCTGCTTTTCTTGAGATATCACATTATCCAGTTTTCAGACAGACAAAAGATGGACACCCCCACATTTCTCTCTTAGGTGGTATTTTCCATTGTAATTTTTGGACTCGTGGTTAGCACTTAGCTGTAATGGTAAGTGAATGTAAATGAGCACCGTACATCACCTAACCCAAAATCGTAGGTGGAATAAATGAACACGGAATGAAAGAATGCGCACTCAGAATGATGGACAGACAGACGGAGGGAGGGTAATCCTGTAATCCTTTCCAGTGAAACCATTAGGGAACTCAGATGCTGAACTTAACGGGGATAATGGAGAAATAATGGATAAAACACATACCTTTAGGCTTTGGTATACAAGTTTGACTTCCAGTGTCATAAATTAACTCTCCTTCGCATTTACACTCGTAACTCCCATCTGTGTTGTCACATGACTGATTCTCGCCGGAACACAATGTCTTGTCTAGAGCACATTCATTCACATCTAAAAAACAAACATGCCTAGTCCTTTACTGTACTATTTGATGACATAGTATATATATATTCACAGCTATCATCCTCTTATGTCAAAGAACAGTTCTGCTGAATACCTCTATAGCAATATTTACTGCATAAGCAAACCGGTAACTCTTTTTGTAATTATTCCTAAATGCACTCTAGAGTTCTGGGAATGATATGCAAATTAATTTTATGCTATCTCTGAAGTTAATTTATATCCCTGTTGATATCATAATTGTGACATTATACATGGTGATGCAATTTGCACTTTAAACCTAAGCAGAATGCACCTTCATACACCAAATGGAATGATATACATACATGTAGTTTGCATGAAGGCATTTCAAAGCAATGCAGCAATTACTTGTGAAGTAACACTGATGTCGAATTTCAGCTGGAGACAAGGTAACTACTATTTAAATATTGAATGTTGTTTTGACTAGGGGAAAATATCTATAGTTTCATAAATTAATGACTTTAAAACATGCACAATGGTCAAAATTTAGACCTTACAGCATTCAAAACTGTGAAA